>VDFB02270651.1:9775377-9900955 GCA_007258455.2 Sequoia sempervirens | reverse complement strand
TAAAATTTACATACTACAAATGTGTTTTGGAAAGAAAAAGAAGGAAAGGGTGAACTAAAAGTCATGGCTGCAAGTTTGCAAAATGAGAGCGAGACTCTTTTGTTTTTTTTAGATCAACATAACATGAGCACATTTTGTAAAAAGTAAAAACGCAAGCATTTTTTACAAAAAATGAAAATGTGAGTGTATTTTGCAAAAATAAAAATATGAGTGTGTTTTGGAAGCCACAAAATGTGCTTGTCTTGTGGCTTGGTAAGCTTGGTCTTAACAATCCATAACATGAGTGTGTTTTATTATTTTCCCTATAATGCCCCTACATTTTCTTTCTGCTGGCATTGGCCACTTTGTGTACCATTTCTAGGAATATGCAATACAAAGTCAACAATGATGGAAAATAGGTTCATAAGCTAAGCAATGAAAATATAAAGAAAACTTAAAAATGGAATGGCTAAGTGATAGACATAAGATTTAGAGCTAGGATATAGGTGCAATGTTGAATCACAAACACAAACATCATGGCATGTCAAGAAAACATTGATGTGGGCACAAATTACGATGAATTATGATGAGGGCTAGTATAACACAAATGAAGTGCAAAATAGAGAGGGTTAACCTGCTTGAAATGACCAGAGTGAGTGTAAAAGTAGGTTAGCAATGGAAAGTAATGCAAACAAATTAAAATATATAAAAATAAAATCCTAAATAGAATAAATGAGTTGAGGATTTTGATATTGGGAGCAGAAGGCAGTCTACAGAAATGGATATGGGACAAGAAAATATAGGCATCAATGTATAAAATGTATGCATCAAACTAGACCAAACTATGAAGCATAAGGTATTTACAAAATAGAAGGTTAATTTACACCCAACATGTTAGGGAAAGCACAAGATAGATAATATTTAGTGAAAATCCTTATAAAATAAAGTAAAATAATTCAAAATTAACAAGAAATCCCTAAAAAAGGTGAGGGCTATTGGGTCATTGTGTTTCCTATAATAACTATGTATTAACTTAGATGTATGATGTAGATGCTAAAAATAGAGATGTCATGCCAAACTAGCAATGTACGACACAAAAATTTACATAAAACTTCAAGATATTATAAGTTAGGGACATGGGTCCCATTGGCTGTGCTAAAAATATAATCAAGCAAGCATGAAATACAAATGAAAGACTTAAACAAAAAATTATAACATTTATCACATATTCAAAAAATTCACCTCCAATTGAGCTTAAGAGGCAAGTGCACCTAAGATAATAGACTCAAAATAAATCTCGCATAGGCCTCTCATTGTCCACTAACAATGTGGATTGATCAAGATTTCAGATGAGAGATGGACAATATGTTATTACTCACACTAGGCATAACCTTACATTCATAAAGAATATGAAAATAACTCACATGAGGGCTATTTATAGATTTGATGGAGGATTGATTAATGGATATGATTGATTTTGGGAGATCATTGTGAGAATTTTGAGAGGTTTAGAGCCACAAGAGAGAGTTCAAAGTGACACCTTGAAATTGATGTATGAAAGGAGTTTTTATGATTTAAGGAGATTTGATGGTAAGATCTTGAAAAAGGATATATGATAAAGATTAAAAAATAATTTTTTGGAAGACCAAAAAATATTTTTTGGATTTATGTGAAGGATCAAGATCTTATTGATAAAATGAACGGATGAGATTGTATGAGAGAATTTTTTTGAAGAAGTGAGAAATATGAGTCAATGTACATGCAAAGTCTTTTTTGGATACATATGCATTTATGAACTTGTAGATTTGTCTTGATTAATCATGTTTTCAGTTGAGCAAATGATTAGCCAAATTAAATAAGCCAGTGTGTAAGCGTACTAATGATTTGAGAGAAAAATTAGGATTTAGATAAAGAGATTTTATTTATTTATTTAGAATGGGCATGATGGACTTAAATAAATAAATATTAGTTTTATTTAATTAAAAGTTGGATATTAAAATGATTGATTAATTGAATAAATTGTCATGTTTATTCAATTAATGTTAAAAAGAAGAGTTGGATTAATTAATATTGTTAGGCAAATCAGAACGAAATAACCTAAAAATTATTTATTTAATTTAAAATGATGAGTGTTAAATGGATAATGATAACAAAATCATCAAAACCAATACACACTTAATAAAATATATAAATTAATAATAGCTAATAGACTACATATAGTGTAAGATTTGAGCCGAAAACATACAAATCACTATTAGCAGGAGTCATCAACAAGTTTTTAACGATGACCGTTTCAGCATATTAATATGAAGAGTTGTGAAGCTTTTGCATGCCATCTATAACTAGTAATAACCTTTATCCAATCAGCGACCATCTCTGGACTAAGGACAACCTTTGATTATCACATGCTATCAGTTGACAAAGTGGGCTTCCATGAATATCAGTACGTTTTAAATCGAAATCAAAGTAAAAAATGTAATTATAAACATATGTGCGTGCAGATGAGTTGGCATGTTTGAAAAATTGGGAGGAGGTGGTTGGTTTGAATCGGCACGTTAACCTTTTTACAGATTCAACAAGCTAACATTTTTCACAGGATATCAACATTTAAGTAGCAGAAGATGGCAGATTATTTGATCAAAATTTTCTTTTCTTTTTTTTTAACAAAGAATTGGAGAATAGTCAGAAATAGAAATTGTGGTTAGGTTTTTGTTACTTTCTGTTCATTTCGATTTTGAAATCAGATAGATTGTTTGATCTTGTGAACATCATTTAAAATCTTATAGATTGTTTGATTTTGTGAACATCATTTAAAATTTTATAAACTGTTTGATCTCATGAACATCATTAAAAATTTCATAAACTATTTGATCTCGTGAACATCATTTTAAAAAATCCAATTTTCTCAAAAGAAAGTTAATGAGATCTATTACAGAGAGGGATTACTTCATTATTTTATTTTGCACATTTTAAAGATTCAACAAGATAACATTTTACAGTAGCAATCATATGCAGGAAAATCAATATTTAAATAACAGAAGATGACATACCAAAAATTCACGGACAGAAAATTCACCATCAGCAATTCACCGCAGAAGATGGCATACCAAAAATTCATGGACGGAAAATTCACCGTCAGCAATTCACCGTGGAAAAATTCACCGCCATGACAAATTCACCGCCAAGTAAAATTCACCGCTAGCAATTCACCACCATGAAAAACTAACCAATTGCTAGCGGTTCGGTGACAGTGAATTTTCCTAGAGCCGCAGAAGATGACAGATTATTTGATCAAAATTTATAATGGAGTTATTGACTCTGGAAATCAACCAGCTCATTTGTATGGGCTTTTTATTTGGAAAAAAGAATTGGAAAACAGTCAAAAATAGGAATTTAACTCCCTTTATTTTGTTAGCTTCTGCACAATTCAATTCTGAGATTTTATAGATTGTTTGATATCATGAACATCATTTAAAATTTCATAAACTGTTTGATCTCATGAACATCATAAAAAAATTCCTTGTTAGTCATCAGACAAAAAATTGATGAGACCTATTAAACAGATTGGATTCGTTTCGTACATACAAAATTTACATATTCATTCCTCATAATCAGTCCTCAGCAGAGATTCAGACGCCCAAAATACTGGTACAACACAAAACATATCCCCAACCCAGATGTTACTTCAATCTCGTCTCCCATTCTGCACAAACAATTTTTGTACCTAAAATATTGTCAACAACTGCGTTGTTGATGTTCCGGTCGGGCATCTGCAAGAAGAGCTTGCATTTGAGCCAATTCTTGTTTCAGAGAAATGATTTGGTGATTGTAATCCCGCGCCTGAAGAACGGATTCTGCCTCCAACTCCCCCAGCTGTGAACACAGCCTCTCCTCCGCCTCTTCCGTCTTTAGCAATCTCGTCCTCACCACCTCCAACTCCGCCATTAACTCCGCTTCGTATCGTTGGCTCTCCTCCACCCGTCTTTGCAGCTTCATATTCTCAGATCTCAGGGCCTCTATTTCTAACTGCTCTATCTCTGCGCTTGGATCCCCCTTGGCTTTGTTCTTCTTGTTGTTGTGTGCGGGGACAATGGAAGGGTGTGAGGAGGAAAAGAAATCCATTATCACAGCTTCCCTTCAAAAATCAAAACCTGAGATTTGGCTTAATGGAAGCAAGGTGAGGATATATACATGTTTAGACGTCCAACGGAACTAAACGAAAATCGATCTACATTCAATGAATCCAGTTATTCTCTCTCTAAATACAGTAGCTCTAATCGACGGCGTATTTGTAAACTGTGAAGGTGAATAGCAAATTAAACTTGACAGCCGTATGGCTGTGCTCAAGCCCTTCAATCAAAATTTTCAGATGAACGTAGAAATTTGGGGCATACTGTAAAAAATTATGGAGGATTGGAAGAAATATATAAATTAGAAGAGAGGTTAGTATGGTCTATCAGAATGAATGAAAATTTTTCTGGCCAAAAATTGTATACAATTTTTAAATTAACGTTTTGAATCACAAATAAATATTTGTTTTTACCAAAAAAAAATAATAGTGGAACGATAGACCGTCAAATTTAATATTTTATATTAAAAAATTACGTGTTTTGATTCTCGTGTTGGCGCAATGCTTTTGTCATAGCGTGTGCGACTTATTCACGTAACATTATTAAAATAAAATAATAATATGCGACTTATTCACGTAACATTATTAAAATAAAATAATAATATGCGACTTATTCACGTAACATTATTAAAATAAAATAATAATTAGTAAGTTCTAAATAAGGAAAAAATAATCGTAGTGGAGAAAAAGTAGCTCTTGTTTTTTTTAAACCGTGACTTACGGCCATGTGAAGTAGCACTATTTAGTATTTGTAATAGGGAAATTTAGGTTTATAGTGGTTAGCGGGTTCTTTATTGTCAACTAGTATGTAAATGGGTGTGTTTTATATGGGAGTTGGAAAATGATATTATCTTATTATGATTTTATCATTATTTATTTTAAAAAACTAGTATGTAAATGGGTGTGTTTTATATGGGAGTTGGAAAATGATATTATCTTATTATGATTTTATCATTATTTATTTTCAAAAATTAAAAAGTATTTCTGGATTTATTAATTATTGTGTCTTAGTTTAGGTGGATGTAATTATGTATTTGATCTACATTGTCTTTATGTTCATATATCTAAATCTCAAATTTTTACATTCAAGATTTTAAGTTGGGTCTATCTTAATTTCTACTATTTGTTATAAGTCAATAAATGTGTGAATTATCCCAAATAACATGTTAGGGTGGTGTATTTAAGGAGTAACCCTAATTTGAATGAATCGTCTAGCACACATCTAGGATCAAGCAAGTACAACCTAAGGAGAATGAAGGAATAAAAAGATCTTGTTACATCACCATGCATCACCATCCTAGTAGCATTCTGCGTGCTTGTGTATTATTATATCGACCTTGGTACACCAGCATTAAATCAATTCACCTATGGGTTTGACTTAAGAGAACATGAACCTCATAATTTAGCAAGTTCCCTAAAGGTTTTCCTAAATGCCTCATATCTATCTATCATATCTATGAGTTACAAGTTGAGTTTCGTACATCAAGTTATGGTATGTGACACTCACATAGATTATCTCTAAAATCGTGTCAATTATTCCCACACTCAAAAATATGACCTTTGCACTTGAAAAAGTAAACCAAAGAGTTTTCAAGTCATACTCCCAAGTTACTAATAAGTAACTTAAAGGTCCTTATTTATATATATATTGGAAAGTAAATTAGTTACATCTATACAATACATTCTTCGCCAAATTTGGAGCTAAGTACAAGTTACATTTATTTTATTTTATTATCATGTATTACTTTATAATGTTTATTTCAATAATCTTATATCAATCCCCACACATATATTTAGGTTAATTGTTATTATATAATTATTCTAATTAATTAATTATCCCTAGATAAATTAATATAGAGGGATGGTATTCACCAAGTATATTTTTATGAACATGATATCCTTACACAACCTAGGACTTGACCTTAGATTTATCCTTCATTTTGATTATGGTGTTTTGATCTTTTTTTATTACATTCTTTTATATTTGATTTACCTAGATTTTGGACCTCCCTTATTTGTGTTTTAATTGGGTTATGAACCTTCATTTTGCAATATCTATTTAATCTTTCCCATCCACCCTTAGATTATGCATCATCATGGATTCTTAACCATTCACTACTTGAGTGTAATGAATAATGACTAATAATTTATGATCCTAGAGGATCTAAGTCATTAGATTATACTATGATTCTCTAGTGTTGCTTGATAGCACTTGTAATTTTATTAGTAGGTTCCTTGAATCCTATTTAGCATCTACATGCCAAACTGCAAGTCCTAACACAACTTCAACAATTTAAATAGTTATGAAGTAGATATGAAATAGTTTGGTTTGGTAGATATTTATTCTTCCCTCTATCTATATATTAATGTACATAACCATTCTTTGTGGTTAAAATATGAGGAGTATATAGGAATCACACATTTATTCTCAAAGGGTATGTGTAGGGAGATGGGGGACTAAAAGGGGGTCTTAAGTGGCCATTTTTTTTCTTTTTGAATTCAGGAAAGACTAATCTCGAATAAGAAATTGAAGGTAGTTACACTCAAAATTTGAAGATGAAACAAGAAAAAGAGTCATAGTGCTATAAATCTACTTTCTAAACTAATTTTTTTTTAAATGGTGGATATTAAGGGGTTCAAAAAAGGGGAACATGCAAAGTGCTCCTTTTTCTATCAAAAACATAACATAGTGTCTGGTGTGCTCCCCCTAAAATTCTAACTTTATTAGTATTTAAAAATTCACTTATGTGAGAAATTAGCTAACACCATGTGGTTTATGCTTGATTTTTCTGCTATTTTTTTTAATAAATATAGGATTTTTTTAATGATTTTTCAAGTGGACACATCCTAAAAAATAAAAAAAATTGCATGCTCCCCTCAAATTTTATAGGAAACTAATCAAAAATCATTTTTTACTATGTATATAATAGAATCTAGTTTCTAAAAAAGTAATATATTTGAAATTTTGATGAACAACTAAAAAATGAAGCCAAAAATACCTTACATAAAAATTTTACAAAAAATGGAGACACTAGCAAAAGAATTAAAGATCAAAACCTTAACATATTTGAAACATGAAAAAAATTAAATGGTTAGAAAGTTAACAAAGAGCTCAATGTTACTACATCATTTTTTTGACTTGATATTGAAACATGTGCAAACCTAATGGGGAGCATGCTCGAGATTGTGTCATTTTTTTTAGGAATTGAAAAACATGTATTTGGATGTTGAAATGTCAGTCCAACCCTTTGGGTTGGAAGCCCAAGGAAAATCCAACCCTAAGGGTTGGAAATTTCGAAGGTAGACAATAATGTGCTCATGTTACTCTATGTCCTATATGTCCATAATGTACTCGCATTACTTTGAAGGAAAAATGATCTCCCTCGCCTTCTATATCTATCTCTCTTCCACTCTCTACCCTCTCTCTCTCTCTCCTCCTTTAGATGTCCATCTCTCTCTAGACTTATCTCTCTAACTCTCCCTTCCTCCTTTCCTTTGCATTTCTCTCTATCTCACCTCTCTCTCACACACATCTCTATCTCTCTCCCCTCACTAACTCTCTTTCCCTCCCTTGCTCTCTCTACCTCTCTTTTGTTGGACATAGTATTGGCATTGATGTCAAATCAATAGTTCTTATTACTACTATATTTGTGAGAGTCTAGAAGTGTTTGTGGTAGAGTTTTGAGGTTTGTTGCTCAAAAGCAGAATATGCACTATACCGAACTGTCATTATTTTTAGACCACATTCTACCATTTTTCATAACTATTGCTTGAAGTTTAGAAGATAAGTAAAGCACCTCAGAATGTATGTTAGTTTCAAGTTTATAATATTTAGGTTTTAGATAAAGCATCTAGAAATGATAGAGTGAAGAATTCCTGTAATTCCTAAATAACTATGAAAGATGGTTGAGAGCTTGCACTAGGAAATGGAAGTGTATGCTAGTTGGAGGAAGCATGGGAAGATAAAATTGGACCAATTAAGCTCATGATAGGAAGTGCATGGCATCACCTTACTCTTGTGATAATGCATTTGATTTGGGGTCAAGATGGCTACACGTTTCATATCTTTTTGAATTAAGGATTTATCCTTGGTTGACATGGCATGTTGTGGATGTTGTTTAAAAGGTTCTAGGCTCACATGAAGATGTTTATAACATAATGTAATGGATATATATTATTTGATTATTCATGAAAATATTTGAGTGTAGTGAACTATGTGTATGGTGTGTGTGCGAACTAAGAAGAGAAGTTAAGTGTGTTGAGAAAAATTGAAATATCATGTTCACATAGATAGAGTATGTGTTCACCTATTGATGCAAATTGGGTGGTTTAAAAGAAAATTCATATTTCTTTTGTAATGTGAGGTTGGAGCTGTAGACATGTAAAAATGACCTAACACATATCACACATCCTGAATGATATTTTTCCATTACTGGCATCATTATCATTAATATATAATTGCATTTCACATCATTTGCATCATTAACCCTATTTTCCTCTATTAATTGAATAATATTTAATTATTTAATTTATTCACTTTATCGTCACCTAATCTAACTTTATTCCTCTTGATTAATTAAATTAACTTAAGTTACTTAATTATGTCACTAATATACCCTATTCATCTAAATCAATTAAATTGTTATCCTTTAATCATTTAATTAAATCACTTTTACCTCTCTAAACTTGAATAATTAAATCAATTATTCAAAATCATTCAACATAGTCAACAAACAAATACAACTTTATTTGTTAAATTCAAACATGACTTGCATGTTCATCCCCAAATATTAATTAATTATTCAATTGATTAATTATCCTTGCCCCTTTTTGTGATTGAGTAAATCATTACCACTGATTTCTCATTCTAATTGGTTCACTAACTCATCTATTTCCCAATCCCACTAACCACTCAATCTATTCCTCAGTCTAACTAACCATTCAACCTGATTTCTTCAATCCCCCAATCATTCCAATCTAATTCCACTAATCATTCCAATCTATTTCCTCTCAACAGTTCTCAATCGTTGATCATGATCTTTTACTATGAAATCTCGATCATTCATCTCAAAACATGAAATCTATATAACAACCCTCTTCATTCTCAAATACAATCGAAGAATCTATAGAGTTTATGCAAAGAAGCCATGCTAAATTAACATTTGAATTCTTGAGAGAAAATATACACACATCTTCGATCACCATTAACACACACTTTGAAGCTTTTGCAACAAAAAATGGAGGATTGGTATTGATTTAAATGCAATTCAACATCAATACAAATTACACTTCAACATGGGATGGTAACCTTTTAATTTCATGAATATAATTTATGTTATCTTTATGATTGTATTGCTTGTTGATTTTTTTATTTTATAACTTCATTTCATGAGTATGGGTTTGGAATTTGATCTTGTTTGAATTGATTTGGTTTAATTTATTTGTTGTTTTCCTATGCTATATTTCCCCCTTACATTAATTGGCATGCCTGGTGGGACCTTGGTCCTTAACACTAATCTTTTGGAAAGTTTTGTGAGTAGTTACAGGTTTTGAAATGCTAATGTATTTTGCAGGAAACGCTATTGATAATTGAAACATGGAAGTTCTAGAATTTTCATACAGTCATTTTCACGGTTTTACTATAGCCATACTAAATACAATCGTTAAATCGTACTAAACATGCTCACTATTGTCATTTTAACTGCTATTGTCTATTTTTTATTGCAAGTTTTTGACAAAGTTGACTTTTATAGGACCTCTTTTGTCCCAAATAGGTATGTTATCATACCTTTTTTGGACCGCTATCATCTAACTTTGCTACTGTTGTTCTAGAGAAAATTTTGCTACTATACTAAACAAATCTGCTATTGTTCTATTTTCTGACTTGATTCAATCTAGAAGTTTTTTTTATGATTTTTCGATTTTCCTAACCCTAGCGATTGATTGTTTGTTGTGTTTGGGAAGTTTCTAACTTTTTTGGTACAATCCTTGTAGGATTATGATGCATTTTTTCATGAAAACAACTAACAATTTGCTTGTAGAGTTGGCGAACGGTCCAAGGCCACTTCAATTTTAAAGCATATTGTAGTTAAAACACATTTCATTTTGGTGCTCCTAAAACTAAATCTCACAATTTTAAAGCATATGGTGCTCTTAATACTCAACAATCAACTCTCACATTTTGTTTGGTGCTCTTAAAACTGAACAATCAAATCTCACATTTTCGTTTTGGTGCTCCTAAAACTAAACAAGAAAATCTCACATTTTTGTTTTAGTACTCCTAAAATTGAATGTTTTCATTTTGACATTGTTAAGACAAATGCATTTTCATTTTTTAACGCTATTAAGATGAACAACGTGACTTGAAATATTCAATTTGATGCTATAAAATTGAACAAATATTTTCTGATTTATAAATTGATACATCTTGCTTGAAGTCTCAAATGATTTGAATTTGGTGTACCTAAAAAAATGAATTGGTATCTTTACACACTTCAAATTTTGGGCTTAAAAAGAAACTGTTGTGAATTGTCTACCGTGTTCACTGTGTTTTGCAAACTAAGTGTGTATCCTCTCCCCTTGTGTCTTTGGATGATCTTGGGTGATGAAAAGCACTTTGAGTTTTGTAATCATTTATTTTTATCATTACCCAGAGATAAAGCCTGCCTAAGAGACACATCCCAAAAGGAGAACTTGAAGGCAACCTAAAGCAAAATTTCCCTCAAGCCACTAGATATAAATAATTTCGGCAAAAGCCAAGATTTAACTGGAATTAGCCTTGGTCGTGTAGTGTCATTCAAAATGGGGAGGTACCTTTGTGTATAAGTTCCCCTAGTAGGAGTGGTTAAAGTCTCAAGTGGCTTACTGTGCACTCGCCAAGTGCTAGTCCCTTGAGCAATGACTAAAAGTTTTATAGTAGTTTTCCTACCTTATTAATTGAGATATTCTACTTGGCGACACGATTCAGTGCAAGGGATGCACACTATACCCTGAAGATACTTTACTCACCATATGAACTCTCTTGAGTTGAGACAGAAATCCTCAGCATAGCATAAGCTACTTGTATCTTTTTGGGGAAAGGGTGATTTGGGTTATCCTTTCATTCTAGGAGGCCCCTATCTTTCCACTCTCGAAATAATTAAGTGTATATATCCCTTTGGGTGTCCCTACCCTCACTTCAAAGGAGCTTCCAAGTTGTGGGCCTGAAAGTGTCACCATTATCCAATTTGACCTTAGGGATAAAATGCTTGATATGTTTTCAATGTTGTTACCAATTTAAACATGGGTTGATTTTGGCCCCTTATCACCAAAATATTACGGTCAGTTTTATACACTTTGATTGATGTGCTTTATCACTTGCCAAATCTTAAACATAATTCTTAAAACATTAGATCAACCAAAAAATAGAAAAATTACAAACTTATCCAACAAATTGATGTCAAAGAAATTAGAAAATTTGGAAATAGGGCCGCTATTGTCATTCATGCCACTCCTGTTCCAAAATATTACCGCTACTATATTAAATTTTGACTGTTGTTGTCTTATGTTCTAAATGATACTATCCTAAAAATGGTTGCTTCTATCAAAGTGGCCACTATTGCATTCTCTATTTTACCAAACACAAATTTTAAGTAGAGACTGCTTTTGCTAGATTTGTCATTACTATCTTGAAGGTTGCTGCTATCGCCCTATTTTTTCACCACTTCTATCAAAATTTATGCTATTTTCCTCTTTTTTACTAGTCAAAATTTGAAAAAGAGACCGCTATTGCTCAGATTTGTCACAATTGTCCTAAAAAAGAAACCACTATTGTCCTAAACAGAGACTGCTTTTGTCCTATTTTCTAGTGCAAATTAGAATTTATCCAAAATTGGTTAATCTTTCATCCTTTGAAACTAAAATAATTAGACCTACACCAATTCATATCATCATCTTTCCACATCCATTAGCAAACCAAAAAATTACCTAGTTTTAAGACAAAAATCAAACACAACAAACTTGGATTATCCTATTGCTCTCAATTTATAAGATATTAACATCAACCTTTGCTTGTAACCTCAAGGCTAGTTTAAGTAGAGTATCAACATATCCTCTAGAAATGAAGCAAAATATCGGTCCAAGTTTTGTAAACTTTGTGTCCCAAAATTAGTGTCAAAACATCCACCAAAATCACTAATACTTTAGAGTCTTGAGCATCAAAACATACAATCCATAGTGAACCATCAACAAATCTTTGACCAAAAGTTTTTTCACACATCATATCCATACATCATTTTAGAAAAAATCCCCAAAAATGAAACACCATCCCATTTTATAGTTACTAATCACAAAATTCACCTAGATCTTGAGCTTGTTTATGACAACAATGAGATCTCAACACAGAAAAAAGATGGAAGCCAACAAGAGTAGCTCTAGTACACCCAAGAAAAAAACCACTAATGAGGAGCCTTAATCATGGGGTTACAATCCAAATGACCTTACAACTCCTCAAAGAGATCCCATGTTTAAAGCAACACAAAATCAACCACCTAGCAAAGAGGAAACATTGCTTGAACACCAAAACATGATTTCTAGACAAAACCAACATCCTAGTGTCATCATAGAAGAAAATGATAGTGATGAAGAAATTACTAATGAGAAACTCTTAACCTACTCCCAAGATCCTAAGATGTAGAAACTTATGGACAAAATTCTTGGGAAGAACACAAACCAATATTTCCTCACACTAGCACAAAGTGGTGCTAAATTACCCATATACTTCAACATAGAAATTCTTAAGGATCTTAACCTCATTCCATTAGGAGATCAAATGGTTGTTAGATAGATACCAAAACCAATGGTGGATCCCAACATACCACCTCAACCTATCGATAACCCATTGTTTAGGCAGCCATCACAAATTGAGCAAGTAGTGATAGCTCAAAAATATCAAGGAAATTCAAATTAAAACATGCCACAACAAACATCATATTATGACCCATCAAACAATGCAAAACATCAACAAGGGCCATCACAACAAAATCCTCAACAACAAGGTGTACCCCAAATGAACTACCAAGGTGCTCCTTCTCAAAATCCACAACAACAAGGTGTACCCCAAACAAACTACCCAGGTACTCCATACACAAAATCCACAACAACAAGGTATACCCCAAACGAACTATCAATGTACCCTTCAAAAAAATCCACAACAACAAGGTGTACCCAAAACTAACTATCAAGGTACCCTTCAACAAAATCCACAACAACAAGGTGTACCCCAAATGAACTACCAAGGTACCCTTCAACAAAATCCACAACAAGGTGAACCCCAAATGAACTACCAAGGTACCCTTTAACAAAATCCACAACAACAAGGCATACCCAAATGAACTACCAAGGTACCCTTCAAAATCCACAACAAGATAATGTATCCTAAACGAACAACCAAGGTATACAACATCAAGGTATACCCCCAACATATCATCAAGGTATTCCTCAACAACAAGGTGTACCACAAACGCACTACCAAGGTACTCCTCAACAAAATCCATAACACCTAGGGATACCATAAATGAATTACCAAGGTACACCTCAAACACATCATGTTATTCCACAAACCCAAACTCAAACTCCTATTCCACAACAACAAGGTATACCTCAAACGCAATATCACGGTATCCCTCAAAATCAATATCAAGGAGTTCAAAAAAATCAATACCATGGAGTACCTCAAAATCAATATCAGGGTGCACCACAAACTCAACATACCTACAACACACAACAAGGACCTAATCTTCCTTACACACAACATGTCCCATACCTACACAATATCTCGTTTATGACCAAACAAATGCCATAAAGAAACAAGGCTACAATGCACAAAATCCTCAAGCAAGTGCACCAACCATTGACAGAAACGTGCAACTTCAAACAATCAACCAAAGAATATTGCACATCCAAATTGGAAATCCAAAGAATTTCTATACTCTACAAGACAGTTTTCCATATCGTTTTGATCAAAACTTATCCATGATACCTTTCCCAAAAGGCTTTGAAATACCAAAATTTGACAAATATAGGGGAAGTAGGGATCCAATAGAGAACGTACATGAATTTTTAGTATCTTGCATGGATTTACAATGAAATGATACATACCTAATGAGAATTTTTCTGTAAAGTCTCAGTGGGACCACTATCAAGTGGTTCTCTCATCTACCACCTGGTATCAGAACATTCGATGAGTTGTTAGATAAATTTGTCAACCATTTCTCGTACAACATAAAAAAAGATATAACAATCACCAATCTCTACAAAATCAAACAAAGTCAAGGTGAATCATTTGCTTCATATCTATAGAGATGGATACACAACACCAGCAAATATAAATTTCCCATTCCTGAGAAACAGCTTGTAGACATCTTTATCTCAAATGTACATGTAGACATTAACTACCAACTCGCGGTGTTGTGCCCTAGCAACTTTAAGGAGATTGTTGTGTTGGGTGAAAATTTTGTAATCCCTCTACAGATTACAAAACTTGAATTTCAGCCACAATTATTATGAGATGAAATCTCTCCTCTCAAAAAGGGGAGGCTTCCTTCTTACTACTTATAGGAATGAAAGTAAACTATTCTAGATTTAACAATATTTACACTAATCTAACCATAAGGGTGTGTTACATTCATGATTCTCTCTTTCTTCATAGAATATGTTTACAATGTTACACATTAATACTTTGTGATGCTTTTCAACTCTAAGTAAAAACAAAAGCAGTAATTTCCAATATTCTTAATATGTCAAAGAAAAATCTAAGAATACTAGCAAAATAAAGATTTGTAACTAGAAAACCAACGAAAGCACAAAGTCTTGTTGTTTTCAATGATGATTTCTTCAGTAAAATAACTAGTGATGCAAATGAAGCACACAGTCTTCAATCTAATTCACGAATAGATCCACGAATAGAATGAATGATTCTAAGCATAAATTCTTGAGGATCATTCACCAAAAAGATATCCACAAGTAAACAATATAGCACAAAGTCTATAAAATCCAGCTTGGACACCCTCTAATCACAATTATTAAAATTATGCTAATCCAATCATATAATAAGGCAAATTAATCTGAAAGGCATAAGAACATTCGCATTGAATTTGAAATTGATCCAACACAAAGTTTGGTATGCAAGTTTGGCTTCTTTATTGATTGAATATAGTATCACAATATGAACTCAAATTCTCAAAATTGCTTTACAATTGATCAGCACTTTGTTGCAATAGATTAAATGTAAATAATACAATAAGAGCTCCTCATATTTATAGATGAGGGCTAAAGAGCTATTCTAGGAAAATCTAACTAATTTGACTTATTCAACTATGGAGTCCAAAAATTTTGGAGGACTTCAAAATAGTTACATGTATTTACAATTTTACAAATAACATGTAAATTATCTTCAACTAACTACAAAAACTTGAATTTCTAAAATATGGAAATTAATCTAAGGCGTAATCAGCTTCCTTCAACATTTTGCATCAAGAAATCGTCATATTTCTTCAATATGATTTGTACTTCATCATTTGGTACTGAAGTGTGCTTGATGATTCCTCGGCATCTTGACACTAAATCTCTAACAGTATTGTAAGCTTTTTCATGTCTCCCAATATATTGTTTCAGATTGCTCAATGATAGTTGAAGGTCAAAATTTTGATCCATCAATGTTATTGAAGATGCTTGATCTTCAAACTCCTTTTGGATCACCTCAATAAACTATTGGACCACACTGCCCAAGGGAAGGAGCTTTTTTTTATCATCTTGTAACTTGCATGGAAGTTCTTCAATTTTGTCTATCAACTCTAAGTCATGTTCTTCACTGATTCCTCATGCAAATTGTAGATTATCAAGCAAGTTGGTGAGCATGGTCTCTTTGTGGATCAAGGATTCTTCGATCTCCACAAACATATCTCAATTGGGAATAATCCCAAACTCTTCCAATTTTTCTATCTTTAGTTTCCTCATTCTAGTCCAAGATTGTACCTTATCTTCTATTTCCTTCTTCTCTTGAGAGAAGTCACTCATAGTACCATCCAATTTTTCTCATATGTTCTCCATCTTCTTTAGCTTTTCCATGGCTACTCCTAGCATCTCTACTCCCAATGTATTCACATGGTCAATATAATTAGCAACAATGCTACCTCTTGCTTGTGCCTATTCATCCTTCTGAATGATAGGATTCTCGACATCAATGGCAATTGCCTCAGGTTCAACAATTTTAGAAGACTAAGTGATCTTCTATTATACCTTAGTAAGTTCTTCTACCTTTTCCTTATAATGATCCTTCATTTTCTTCTCCTTGTCATATTTCTCAATAAGAGTCTAAATTTGATTAAGCATCTACTTTTGCACTATCATGATTTATTTTTCCCAAATCATCCCTTATGACAGAATACTCTACAAAATCTACCTCTCCATAAGTTTGTTCGAAGGAAGCTAAGCTATATACACATATTTATGACCATCTTTCTCAAAAAGTGCCCTAGAAAGCTTCTTTTCCTTTCATCCAACCAAACATTAGTGTTAGCTAAGATCGGCTAAGATCCCTTGCAATATTTTTCCTTTCATATTCCTCATTCAGAATATTGGCCTCATACTCCATATCTTATGGAACATCTGCAATATCTAACTCCCTTATCTAATCTAGAGTTAACTTGCAATAATCAAACCTTCTGATTTCTCTTTCCATCCTTATATCAGCCCAAATATCTTCAATCTGATGAACATGGGAGAAATCCATTTTGATCCAAGCCTTCATTCCTCTATAGTCAAAATATAATCTCCCCTTAAATAACTTGATTGTTACTTGTTGCATTTCATATTCAACTACTTTGGCCTTATGAGAGGTCAAAACGGAATACCTTCCAATTGTCATGGGAAATTTAAATCCTGGTTTATGAGCATCCATCCTTTGATTGTGAAAAACTATGATTTGTTTGCATAGCTCCATTAAGATGATCTTGTCAGTGGGATATCTGGGAAGAATTTATGGATAACTTGCATAGCATCCTACTCTTAAGTAAGTGAAACTAGGAAACTGTAAAAACAAACATCCATATTTATTCACTGTTCTCCATGCTTTGTCTAACACCCTCTTTTTTTCCAATTCAGGATTGAAAGCACATAAGAATGGACCAAAAAATGCATCTTTCACCTTTCTAAAGTGATTAATACTTCCCTTAAGAGTGATCTTTGAAAAGTATATGTGGACTGGTACAACCTTTATGTCACCTTCTGAAGACAGGCCTAGAAATTTTTTCATTGAGGCTACAGTATAGACCAAGTATGAGGTCATATAGAACTTATGAGTTTTTTGTACTTGAGTCAATTGCTCATGAAAAGAATTATTGATCTCCTCCCTCCAAAATATGTGTTGCTTTCCCCTCATAATGATCTTGATATATTGATACATCTAATCTTCAAAATAAAATGAATTTGACAAACCATGCACTATGTTGAGGAGAGTGATGATATCATTTACCTCTGCAATATAGTCACTTTGAGGAGAGTTCTTTGGCCATCTAGTAATACCTTCTCTAGGTTCCTTCAACCAATCACTATTGATATGTCTCTTTTCCGAATCAGGATCTTTCTCAAATTTTGCTTCTGTAGACTCCCTAGAAATTTCTACATATGATTCAGCATCTAGGCACTTGAACATGCTATGAAATAAATCTACTCCTAGATCCATTATCACATTTCCATTGGAGTCCCTGACCTTCCTTCCATCTTTATTATAATGAGTAGCAACTTTCAGCACATATTTTGGATTCTAGGCAACTACTGGGAAAGAAGCTACAAGATGTAGACTGCTATAAAGTATCAACTTCATCCCTTTAGAAACTGACTGCTTCTCAATTCTTTCCACAAACTCTTGCATATCCACATGACCAATTTCAGTATCCCTATTTTCACCCACATTTTATGTGACCATAGTAAGGGGAAGTACACCTTGGTACTTGTATTTTATTTCTTTCCCCTTTGAAGGTGACAGATCAGTCATTGGCAGAAAATTAACTTTGAAGGAATGCAAAGATGATATCTTGATATGTGTGTACAAAAGAAATGCAGAACAATATTAGCATGATTCAAATGTTAGGATAACCTTGTGTTACAGAAAGAAGCTAAGTATGGAGAATGGAATGACTCCATGAAAACTGGGATTTAGATCATGATAGCATGAAAAATGGAGCATAAATGGTTAATTAGGCAAGGCAAAAAGATTTTCAGTGTTTGCATGAAAATGGGTATATGAGATGAAAAACATGTGGAAATGATGTTTGATCAACTTGTAATTTTGTCAAAGATACTAACATTACATTTGGGAAAGTTCATAAGTTTTTTGCAATTTCAACAAAAATTGTCGCTATTACAAGCTTTGGAAGATCACTTGAAATTTTTGCATAATTGGTGAAATTTCCTGATTTTGCAAGTACTTTATTGTTTTACTTGTTGGGTTTGCAAAAATTATCGACCCTACAAGTGGGATAAATTTTTGTACGTTTTTCTTGTCGAGTTGAGGAAAAACCCTGACCCTACAAGTATTGGTATACTTTTCTTATAGAATTGGTGAAAAATACCAATACTACAAGACTTTACATGAGATTAACTTTTGCACATTCAGCATTTGTAATCGATCTTACAAATGCAAAGGGAATTTTTTGCATGGGGAAATCCCTCGCTCATACAAGTAACAGGTAGACAGCAAGGGTTGGGTCAGGGAAAGACCTCGACCCTACAATGAGGTGAATTGATCTGAAACCAACATTTGCAATTTATCGACGAAAACAATGACAAAAGAAATGCTTGGATTTAACTTGATCAAGGGTAAAACTACAAACTTTTGTCACACTTTGAGCCAATCGTATGAATTCTATCGAACCAATTTCGGTTGGAAGTGATCCAACTGAGTATGTTTCAACCGAAACCACATGGCAACGACATGGCACCTACGTGGCCTCATCATTTAGGCCGAGTATGTTTCAGCTGAAACCTAATCGACCGAATCACTTCTGGTCGAATAAGTTGAATATAAAAACAAAAAAAAAGATTGGGTGCAGGAATTTTGCATGTTCGCCCAAAAAATCTATGATCAGAGGCTACTTGCTTGAAGACTAGGTCGACAAAAAGGAAGTGACGCCAGGTTTTCCTTCATTTGTATTGTTTGATTTGTTTATGGAAGTGCACATTATGCTTCTTAAGCAATTAGTTGAAAGCTTTCATTTCCTATTTGTTTGAAGTTGCTTTTTGGGGTGACTGTTAAGTTAGGGCTTTTTTGGGGATTTTACAAATCAGAGTATTCAGGCTAAATTTTGCTTTTCCCATGTCAATTTTTAAAAGGTTGTCTAATTTTGTTTATATAAGGTTTTGATTATGTTATTTTTAAGGGGTTTTTATTACCCTTATGTTTTTATTTATAGAGAAAGTCTTAAAATAACTTGCTAATTTGCAACTCGTACTTGAGGAATCTGATCTGCAAATTTTAAGTTCTGCCTATGATATTTATTTTCTAATTTAAGGTTTCTTTATAAGGAAATTCATACCATTTTGCAAGTTGCCCCTATTTGGAGATAAACACTATATATGGGTCTCCAAAGTTAGAAAGAACAACCAGGATTAACTAATTGTTCAACTTGAGGGGAATATGGAAAAAATGTCATGAATCATGACTTTCCTCTCTCTACTTAGGTTGTATAGGTTTGATTTCATAAAGGTTTTCATTTAGGTATTTTATTTAGGCAATCATTATCACAAGTTTTCTTTCAATTTTCTCTACATCTTAACTTTCATTTTCCTTCCCTTTTGCATATGGATCCTCAAACTTTCTCCCATTGACATCATAATCTATGGTTATTACTTTATCCAAAATTCTACTATGCACCCTCTACAATAGGCCTACCAACAAATCTTTTAAAGTATCCTCTATCCACGAGAAATGTAACAACTTTCAAGGTATTGATTTTGATAGGGATCTTAATGGTAAACTATGGTTTAAATAAACTTTTAGAATACTAATCTATTGGTAGGGTCTAGGAGTTTTGAGAGGTGTTTAGACACATTATATAACTTTAGTTAAACTTCAAACTCTATTGTTATCCATTCTACTATCATGAAGCTTCTACTATTAACAAAGCTCTTTCATCATTGTCACTAAGGATTCTACCTTAAATTTAGGCAAAGATTCTACTCTGAATATATCATTATTTTTTTAGTTGTAGGAAAATACCATTATTTCACTAGAGGTTGGATAGGACATTTTTGTTGTTAAAAATAGATTATCTCATAATGAAAAAATTTAATGTATCGGGGATAAACTAAAATAGAGAGAGAATGAAACTAACGATCCTTCAAAGTTCTAACATTAGCAGGTCAATGTTATTGATACCAAGTTCTATCTTGTGGAGAAACTTTATGTATATCGTTTTGTTGCAGGGCCTAGGAATGATAAGCCACCATTCATAATAACCTTTTAACCTGCTACTTTTCTTTATTTTCTCATGGCAATCCTAATGTTTGGCTAGGCATTTCAGGGGTTGTTCTTGTTTCATTTGAACACAAAGTCCTTGTACCTATTTTTCACAACCTAGCTAACTATAAATGGAAAAATAGAGCAAGAACTCCTTAAATTGTCTTATTTCAGGCATTGTAAACCAGGCTATGAATATTGGTTTCCTATCTCAACTTGATGCAATTGTTTTTTCAAAACCCAGTTTAAACCATTTCAGCAAGGCTATTGTAGTAACCTATTCTCTTAGCACACTATTTGTATTTTTCATTAATGATGATAATTTGGGCCAAGTGCAATTAATGTTTTCCCATATGGAACTATTTGATTACATAGGGTTTAGGTAAGGAGTAATCATAAAACATTGCAATGAATATTTTGCAAGAATTTTTTTTTGGGTGTAAATTATAGTTGCCTAGTCGATATCATTAACTAAATTTAATAGATCAAGAACCTTTTCTATTTTCCCTTCTAGTCCTAAAGAACCTTTCCCATTGAAGCAAACAGTATCACCTATATTGTAAATATGAAAATGATTCATTTTTTGCAACCAAGATTTGAGTGGCCATAATTCAACATTACAAGACTCTAGTGACCATAATTCAACATTACAAGATTTGAGTATGTTTAATCTCTATATTAGGAGACATTAATATAGAATGGACCCTATTAAGAGAACTCTAGTACCTTCAATACTCAATATCATATTGCAAACAACCTTGGATACCACTAGATTAATAAAAATTAAATGACTAGCAATTGAAGCCACCACAACAACCTCAACAATTTGTAAGAGTTATAATCCATGTGGTTTATTAATAAACTTTCTATGAATCACATTCATTACTTGTGTAGGCTTCTTAGCCTTAGTTTAAAGTTCATGAAAAATATTGTTGCTCCACATGGGCATCATGATCATAATCACCTAAAGTATTCTCAACATATTTACATATAAAAAGATAATTATCATTAGATTTTATATTCATAATAGGGTTGAGATGAGTGCTCCTCTAAGAAGATTAGAATATAGAGTAGCTCATGAAAAACCAAAGAAATATGACATAGTCAACAAGAGGGCATTAGTTGGGCCAAACATTTTGGTTCTTCCAAAACATTTGGAATTAGTAGTAGCAAGTAGCAGGAGGTGGTTTTTCCAAAACGTTTGGACCAACTAATGCTCTCTTGTTTACCATACCAATAAAACTAGAAAGATATGGCAATATGAGCCAATTTCATATTTTTTAAAAATAGAAGAATCAATGAGATATTAGATTTAACAATGAACCCCTTTTTGTACACAAAATTGTGAGCATAAGAGAACAACCTAAACCATATAATCTATGCTACTCAAAATCTATGAAAGACTTATATTAAGGAAAAGAGTTAGTAAACATTGATGAAAAAATGAAAGCTCACCAACAACAACCCTTGTTGCAAAAAGTGAAGCTAGTTATAGTAGAATTTTTGGTGTCTAAAATAATGTATTTTAGGATGTGGGCCTAGTAGAAATTATAGATATGACTTACAACTATAATTTTATGCATTATGAAATTATAGAGTTGTAAGTCATCCTAAAATACATTGTGCTAGGAACCAAAATTTATACTATAACTAGTTTCACTTATCCATTCACATAACTCCAATTACTAAGGGTAGTAATTGGAGTTATTAAATTGGAGTTATGTGAATGGATAAGTGAAACTAGTTATAGTAGAAATTTTGGTACCTACAATGTATTTTAGGATATGACTTCTTTTTTTTTAGTGAAAGTGGCGAGCCACTATAATATATTAATTATTATAAATAATATAGTACAAAATTCTGGTTCTAAGGAGCATACCGGCAGGAAAGAACCAGTAAGAAAACCTTTGGTTATAGCTCAATAAGATAAAACTACATGCTTACTACCTACATGTTGATAGATCAAAATTCAGCATTCTACTATTTGAACACCAACCCTAAGTCACTTCAAATAGCTGATAATTCAAAATTTGGCTTTTTCTTTGTTGTACACTAATGGCCCAAAACTATTACATATAATCCCTTTATAAAACGGATTAACAACCTTTAACTTTATCACCAAAAACCCACTAACATTACTGATTACCAAAGGCCCCAACAACTAAATTTTCATCCATTCCCTCTACCAGGTGTAAACCTCTTTCATAAACCCTTCTTTCTCCAACTTGTGCTCTTGGAATTTGTAAACGAGAAGCCCATCTTGCATTGGCACCATTTGAATTTGCATAATTTCTATTTGCAGCTTGATCATGGATGCTTTGAACATGGCTTGGAATCTAAGCAAATTGAACCTAAGCCTAGTTTGGAACCCAAGCAGATTGAACATGAACATTTTGCGCCTTGTCTTGAGCCTGAACAGGGGAACTTACTCTAAGTTTCAAGTCTAATTGTAGACTACGGCTCGTGGGGTGCAAAGCTTTCTCTCGAAGGAAAGCTAGAGTAGAGTATTTTTCCTTTATCTCAAATTCCATTACCGAGCATATACTCTGTCGATTCTTCCTCAAGGCACACATCAAAATGTTATCATTCTTGTACTGCAAAGCAAGTCTAATGGCGTTGAAGATCTCCTCAAAGCCCTGGCACCTTTGCACAAATTCTCTATGGAATAATCCACCAATAAACCCTTCTCTAGAGAAAAATTTGTATTGTTGGATTGCTCGAAGGATGGCATTGTCAAGCAAGAATTGAAACCTAACAAACTTTCTAGCCAATTCTTTAATTTCATTCAAGGACCGTATCAAATCCAACACATTGGATAGAAATATGGAATCACCTGGGATGGAAAGAGAAGGTGTCGAGCATGAGGACTAGTAACTTCAATTCCCATAATTATGTGAATGTATTCCTATACCCGTGCATTGTCTACCCTAAACATCATTTTGAGAGCATCTTATGTGATGTATTCTTCAATCGGCTTCTCCCACAGCTTGACTCATAGAGAAACCTTGAGATTCCATGGACGAAGAGCCATACTTCAATAGAGAACTATCACATCCAATTACCTATAAAAAAATGACACTTTTTGCTACCTGCTTGTTGTGAAATTGTTTTGTGAAAATGAAACTGAAGGTCACCTTTTTAAAATCGGTTGTTGCCTATGGAATGATGTTGTCTTAACACAATGAAGAGGAATGTGAAGGACAAATCAATTAAAACTACTATGTTCCCTTAAATTCTAACTAGTGTAAGCCTGAAGCCAAGATATTTGGTGGCAATATTCGCACCACAAATCATGATTAAGATGTACTTAAATGTTATAAAAAAATGCAAGGCGACTAATAGTAATGAAATGATGTGATCAAATTGGTATATTTTCTCAAGTGCCAACATCATCAGGTGATGATAAAATGTCCTTGTGACTGGAGCAAACACTTATATGAACTTTAAAACATCATTACTACTTTCATCCTCTACGATGTGATTTAATTCCACATCACTTTTGACTTTTCACGAATTGTTCACAGTGGGAGCAATTTTGTTGGCAACAAGATGGAATTATGCTCCTTTAATAACAATGAATCAAATAAAATCTCATCTAAAAATTATGCTATGCCCGTTAGTGATAGGGAACTCTCTCTTTAATTATAATTTCCTTCAATTAAGGAAAATCCTCCAGATCTAGATTATTTTCCAAGAGAAGTAATTTTGTTCTATCACAACCCAAATTAGATAGGTAATCTGCTAAATTGTTACCCTCTCTATATACATGAAAAATATGGTAGCTCTCAAACTCTTCTAACAACTTCCAAATAATCTGCAAAACATATCTAATAGACCAATTGAAACATGATTTCTATTTGCAAGCATTTATTAGTATCAGTGAATCACCTTCTATATAGATGGCTTTAATTTGAAGATGTTTTGCAAGTTGCAAACCTTGAAAAGGTGCTAAAGACTCTACCATATTATTGGTTCCTAGAGGAAGGATTATTTCTCTTGTTGCTTTGACAACACCTTTTGAGTCCCGAATACAAATACCTACTCCAAATGTGCCTGGATTGCCCCTAGATGCGCCATCAAAGTTTAGTTTATGAAAACCCTCCATTGGTGGTGACCATTTAACTGTGCCTCTGTCTAATTTTGCATTATGGGGCTGCTTCATGCTTCTTTTAAAATGCAACATTATACCTTTACAATTCTTCAGGATGCTATTATCCCAAGATGAAAAAATTTCTCCCACATCTTCATGGTCTTGAACCCATGAGTTTACCACCTCCGAAATTGATTTTTCAATCAAAACATGAACTGTATGTGATGAAGGTGGGGATTTTCTAAAAATGCACTTGTTTCTCTCCCACCATATGGCACATACTACTATTGCTAGTATAGATTTCCATATACATGCGAAGAATGAGTTCTTATATAATACAAGCCAAGAAGAAAATAAATCCCATATTTTGTTTGGTAAGGGAGAATAATAGCTCAGCTTCTCTAAAAAAAATAACCAACATGATTGAGCAAAGGGACATTGTAAGAATAAGTGATCATGGTCTTCAAATACTTGGTTAGATAAAGTACATCTGAAGGGTTCCACTATTCCTAGCTTAGTTAATTTGTCACTTGTTAAGGCTCTCTTTCTCATTACTAACCATGTGAAGTTGTTGGCCTTTGGCAATACAACACTATTCCAACAAAACGCATATGCCCTATGAGACTGAGAGGAATCAACCCTACTAAGGATTTCCTTGTAACCTTGTTTGATTGAATAAGAACCAGATTTGGATGGTACCCATATTACCCTATTAGCCTTCCCTGATAAAAATATTATTATGTTATTTATGAGTTGTGCCAATAGATCTTGTTGACTTTTAGGTATTTGTTTTATGGAAAAGTCTTTCCAAGTCACTCTCCCTAAAGATGAGTCAACTAATTTAACATAATCTATCAAATTTGTTCCCCACAATTGAGAAAACACCAAAATTGTTGATTGCAGTTCTTGAAAATTTGCCAATGGTGGATGGCCATTCCATGAGTCTGTCCAAAATTTAACTTCATCTCCTTTATTTACCTCCCATGAGACATAAAAAATAATCACCTTTTTGCAAGAGGTCATGAAATTCCACATCACTGATCCTTGAGGAGGATTAGCCACCATGAAAATTCTCTTGGGATCTTGGTTGTCAAGGTATTTGGCCCTCATCAAAGATCACCGTTTCGATTCTAGTTTAGTATACATTTGCCAAATAAGTTTCCCACCAAATGCTTGATTTTGTTTTAATATATCATGCAAGCCCACTCCTCCTTTTTTTTTTCTGACACCATTTGTCTAATGATATTAAGGGGATTTTAATGAAATTATAGTCATACTCTTACATTAAGTTGTAAGTCATATCCTAAAATACATTGTGCTAGGCACCAAAATTTCTACTATAACCAATTTCACTTATCTATTCACATAACTCCAATTAATACCCTTCCGAGATTATTTTAATAAATTATTTTATTAACCATTTATTGTATTCAATGTATACCATCATCGAGAATGGCGAAAAGGGCCAATTATTACCCTTCCAAATTATTTTAATAAAATTTTATTTAATATTCTTTTGTATTTGATTGATCATTTAATGTATTGAATGTAGGAAAACTTGGGTTCAAAATGTATTTGTAGACTCACTCTTTGACATATCAGCCTTTGAACGTAGTCAATTCACTTGAACATGCAAAATTCCAATCAAATATAGAAGAATATTAAATACCAATTTATTGAAATAATTTGGAAGGGTAATAATTGGCCCTTTTGGATGTCTCACACTAAGTGAATGTTTAATAGGTCATGCTTGGTGATGGTGTACATTCAATACAATAATTGATCAATCAAATACTTTATTGAAATAATCTTGGAAGGGTAGTAATTGGAGTTTATGTGAATGGATAAATGAAACTAGTTATAGTAGAAACTTTGGTGCCTACAATGTATTTTAGGATATGAATTACAACTAGGTATAATTTCATTTAAATGCATGATTTTATTCAAATATATTTAAGTGGTGCATTTAAATGAAATTATAGTCATACTCTTACATTAAGTTGTAAGTCATATCCTAACTATAACTAGTTTCACTTATCTATTCACATAACTCCAATTAATACCCTTCCAATATTATTTCAATAAAGTATTTGATTGATCATTTATTGTATTCAATGTATACCATCATGGAGAATGGCGAAAAGGGCCAATTATTACCCTTCCAAATTATTTTAATAAATTGTTATTTAATATTCTTTTGTATTTGATTGATCATTTAATGTATTGAATGTAGGAAAACTTGGTTTTATATTTGTAGACTCACTCTTTGACATATCAACCTTCGAACGTAGTCAATTCACTTGAACATGCAAAATACCAATCAAATATAGAAGAATATTAAATAACAATTTATTGAAATAATTTGGAAGAGTGATAATTGGCCTTTTTGGATGCCTCACACTAAGTGAATGTTTAATAGGTCATGCTTGGTGATGGTGTACATTCAATACAATAATTTATCAATCAAATACTTTATTGAAATAATCTTGGAAGGGTAGTAATTGGAGTTTATGTGAATGGATAAGTGAAACTAGTTATAGTACAAATTTTGGTTCCTAGCACAATGTATTTTAGGATATGACTTACAACTTAATGTAAGAGTATGACTATAATTTCATTTAAATGCACCACTTAAATATATTCATAAAATCATGCATTTAAATGAAATTATATCTATTTGTAAGTCATATCCAAAAATATATTGTAGGAACCAAAATTTTTACTATAAATAGTTTCACTTATCCAATCACATAACTCCAATTACTACCCTTAGTAATTGGAGTTATGTGAATGGATAAGTGAACCTAGTTATAGTAGAAATTTTGGTGCCTAGCACAATGTATTTTAGGATATGACTTAAAACTTAATGTAAGAAAGTATGGCTATAATTTCACTTAAATGCACCACCTAAATATATTTATAAAATCATGCATTTAAATGAAATTATAGAGTTTTTTAAGTCATATCCTAAAATACATTGTAGGCACCAAAATTTCTACTATAACTAGTTTCACTTATCCATTCACATAACTCCAATTAATAGCCTTCCAAGATTATTTCACTAAAGTATTTGATTGATCATTTATTGTTATTTAATTTATTCTTTTTTATTTGATTGATCATTTATTGTATTGAATGTACACCATCACCAAGAATGGTATTATACATTCACTTAGTGAGGCATCCAAAAAGGCCTAGATGTGTGCAATGAAAAAAGGATAAACACTTAAGACCTCAATCATAATAGAATATCTCCTTCTCTAACATGAAGTAGAATTGCACCACACATAATTATAGTGTAGAATTGCTTATGGTTATTCATAGCACCACACATAATTATAATTATAGTGTAGAATTACATATGGTTGATTGTAATTTGTAAGTATCCTAAAATACAATATGTCCCTAAATATAAATTATGCATGATTATCTCCTTATCCCTACTTATATAGATGCATTATACTTAATCATACACTCTTTATCATACACTCTTATCCTATATTATACACACGTGTATGATTGTTATTTGGAATTTAGAGATACCTTGCAATTTTAAATGATAATACGTGAGATTCTTTGTTTAAGACTTTAGATTTCCAACGAAGTTAGTCAAATTTAATCCTCATGTCCATAATCCTTAAAGCATTCAAGATTTATGTATTTATATGCTTACATTACTTTTACATGTGAATGTTTCATTAGGATATTTTAGTACCACTTTTTTATAGGAAAATTTATATAATCCTACTTTCTCCCTTTTCTCCCTCTTTTTCATAGATAGTTGAATGAACTTAAAATTGTTCTTATTTTTACTTCATGACGTTCAAGCTACTCATTGCTCATATTTCTTATTTTTTATAATTTCCTATGGAGCATCTTACTAGAAAAATGGTTATTGCATATTTACTTGTAGAGAAATAAAATGTACACATTTGTATTTTTTTTGTTTTAATTAAATGCATATCTTTGTATTTATATAGATATGGTTGATGATCAGGGATTACATCATTCCACTCAGTCTTAGGAGGAAGCTGAGGCTAGGTCTAATTTATATAATGATAGCATTAGGAAACTAGAGAATGCTTTGAGATGTTTGGACCAAACAATACAAAACTTCCCTAATCTCCCTAATAGAGATAAATTAGTTAGGATTCAACAGGAGATCCACCATATGATTCACACAATTCGATCTTATAATCCTTATGATGAGGTCAGCACTGAGGAGTTCTATAGGCCCCTTTCCAACAATGTTATTGGCATAGAGAAAATTGATTCTATTACTGCTAGAGTTTCAACACATAATGTGCACAGCATGTTCCCTCATTATATGGGACAAAAAAAAAGTTAGAGGATATGTTGTTACTAGATGTACAGATGAGCTTGTTGCTCTATTTATATATCCCAAATGGTTGGAAGCCCATCATAGATGGCCTCATAATGATGAGTTTCCACTTTATTTTTGCAAACAACTATATGTTGAGTTTCATTTAGGTTTATAAGTGGACTACACATCTATTCCTTCACATGTTGGACAAGGAAAAGGGAGGTTTGCTAACAAATCTCAATTTAGACGTGCAGATTTTCCACCGCCCATCAACAAGAGGGCATTAGTTGGTCCAAACCTTTTGGTTCTTCCAAAATGTTTGGAACTAGTAGTAGCGGGAGGTATAGCAACAACACCTACCAGATTTGACCTTTTTGACAGTATTGTCGCAATTTCTACTTGGGTCGATCAGATGTCATCTGATCATGTAGGTAGATACTTATTACGTCTGCAGATTAGCCTTCCTCCCACTGAGGCTACATCTATCAATTATGATCCCTACATTCTTGCAAAGATACCATCACTGTCAGATGTGGCCCAGATGATTGAAGCCACTATACATAATGTGTGTTTGGTTTTCATTGTTGATTTACTATCATCATACCAATTTATCATTGATGAGTATGGGATTCATTTAGATGTTGTACCAGCTCATATTAGATGACATTTTGGTAGACAGTCTGGTTGAGGTGGGGTGGCTTCACAAGATGATCAACATATTCCAGACCAGCCTACAGTCCCTGCACAACATCAGGTTGAGGTTACTACACACAATGTACATGGCACATACAACTTACATCTCTTTGGCACTGGTCCTCTACCTAATACAGGTGTCCCTAATGTGACTATGCATTCTCATGACATTAGTGGCATTGGTAGAGTGCTCCAGGGTGAGACGTAGGTACTTTCAAATAATTTATATATTTTGCGTTCTAAAATTTCACATACATATATAAAATAAAATTGACTTTAAAATAGTTCTCACTCTTCATTGAAATCTTGTATTTTTAAATTTCTAGCAAAACGAGGGTTTGTCATGCTTTGGATATTTGGAGCATGCAGATGATCCTATGCATGGTACATTTGAGGTACATTTATAATATTTAAAGTACTTGATACATTCAAACATTGAAAGTACAAAACTTTAAGATGACTTTACATTTACACATGTACATTAAATTAATTAATGTACTTTCTTGTGCAGTGAGGCAGATTGGGACATGGATCGAGAGAGGCATCAACCCATGGATCTAGATAGGGATCAGGAGAGAGATCGATCCATAGTCATACTAGGCATCCTCCACTTTGATTTTTTTTACATGCAGACAAATGATTTGTTATACATTTTATATTGTGATTTGTCACATTATGGTTCTTAGATGATGATCTTCACATTATATACATTTTACATTATGGTTTCAAGTTATGGTTCATCTTATTATGTTTTATAGTATATACATTTTACATTATGGTTTCACATTATGGTTCATCTTATTATGTTTTACAGTATATATACATTTTACATTATGGTTTCACATTATGGTTCATCTTATTATAGAAATAGAAATTCTTGAAGAAAATTAGGGTTTTGAGTTGGGAAACTTTAATATTTTGCTCACTTTTAATCTATAAAAAAATTGAATTAATTTAATGATTTTTGGTTCAATAAGGTAGTTGGGAATGGCGGGTTGAATATGCTCTAAGGCTGATTTACCAACTATGTTCTAAGAGTTTTGAAAACTATTTACACATCAATTATTTAACATTTAACAACAAACATAATATTAATATTATAAAACCCTAAAATAATCATATTTTTATTTAATTTTCATGTTGTATTAAAAATTAAGAATAGGTAACTTCCACATTCACTATAAATTCACTCAAAGTTATTGTGTCATCTTGCTTGAAAATTTTTGAACCCATTTCTATGCTTGAAAATTATAGTTCATCACTAATTAAAAATATTTTAGAATTTAATAATCTATAATATTTAGAGATATCGATTTAGGTGCCTCTTTTCATATGAATTCACATAGGAAGTGTTACATAAATTAAATATAATATTATGGTGGAGAGATCTAATTAGGTGAAAAAAATTATCATAAGATCATTGTTAAGGGTAATATAACACTATTTTTTAGTGATGGCACAATGAAGACACTATCTAATGTGTTGCACATTCATGGTTTAGCCAAAAATCATATTTAAGATTTTAAGATGGATGATAATATTGTGCATATTATTTATGATAAGATCATGGTTAAAATTGGATAGGGGAGATTTGGTTTTAGAAAATGGTATTAGGCATGGTAATTTATTCGGATTGGATGGCACTACTTAATCTAACTATACCATGACTTTTGATCATGTAAATGAATTAGTTGATATGCTAATGTTTTGACATCAAAGATCAAACTGCATCTAGGTGAGAAAGGATCAAAAACATTCAAGAATAAATATATAGGTGAGCTTGTGTGTTTCATAAGCAAAAGTTAAATTCTCATAGCAAAATGGATTTTAGAGTTAATTCATATATCTTAGAAACCATCTATGTTATACCATCTTCATTGGTGACTTTTCAAGAAAATATTTGGTGTCTTTTCTTAGGCACGAATATGAAGTTTTAAGTATAAGGAATTTAAGGTGCTTGTGGAAACTCATAAGGAAAAAAATAAAAGATTTGAGATCAAAAAACATGGGGGTATATTTATCTAAATAATTTGAATAATTTTCCAAACATAATTGGATTGTAATTTAATAGAAAAATATTCCATATATATAAAAATGGGGTAGCTAAGAAAATGAATATAATATTAAAGGAAATAAATAAAAGTATGTTAATTTGTGTTAATTTGAAGCAAATTATTTTGGTGTAAGTTGTTAGTATTGTTACCTATTTTTGCTACTATCCCAAACAAGTAGTGTTGCTTATATTTTACAAGTGAAAAGAAGGTACATTTTAAATTTGATATGTCACATTCATGTGCATAAACAAAATCAGAAGAATACAATACTACATTGCATTATGCAAATGCATATAACATAGGAGAAGTGCACAACCTTTTCAAAAAATGTAGTCTTTATTGATAATAAAAATGAAGGGTGTCTGAAATCAAAGACTTTTTTTCGAATGGCGTTGGTCTGCAACTTTGAGGGTTGAGCTAGGGCATTCGATCCCTAGCTCGTATTGGTTATTTCTTGCTTCTATGTTTTCTGAGGGGTTTGTTGGTGATTTTGGGGGGTTTGGATCTTCTTTGGCGTTGTCCACTTTGATTCTTAGTGTGGGCGGCTTGAAGTTTCTTTGGGTCTACTTTTTCTTCTACGTGTCTAAGGATTCCTTGGCATTCTGTGTTGGGAAGTTGTTGTTGGGGACTTTGTGGTGGTGTTGGCCCATGCTAAGCTCGGTGCTGAATGAAGTAGGGTTGGTGTTGTTGGGTGCATGGGGTTTAAATTGTCTGTTTCTTTCTTTCTTTGAGTGGTGCTCCTTACTCCTGGTGCGGGTGGGGGAGGGTTGTGTGTATTGCGTAGAGAAAGGATGGAGAGAGTGGGATTCTCCCGCCCAATATCGTTTGATATTTTTGTATACCCGACTAGGGCTTGATGGCCTTATCAAAGGTTGAGGCTTCAGGGGTAGTTCCTGACTTGGAATTTTGGGTTGTGATAGGTGCGAAGTCCCCAAACCAAGGGATGAAGACTTTTGATAATAATTTATTTGCTCTGGATACAAGGTTTGTTGGTACGGGGTTGTCCAATGGATTAGGGATCTCAAAGACTAATGGTTGTCTTGAGCGTTGCAAGGAGAGGCCAAAACTGGTTGTCCGTCTGACATGATTGCTAAGGATATTGAATATTATTCAAATCACTCCATATATTGCAATTTTTTGGGGATGAGGGTTTCTTTGTAGTTTTTGGAGTTTTGGGCCCAGAGGACTTGTGAGCTAGAGGGAGAAATAGAGATAATGTTGTTGGCTAATAATTATTTCATGGTTACTTTTAATTGCATGGCTTACCGCAATAGGGTCTTTGAGGGAGGCCCTTATTTTCATAATAAGGTGGGGTTGTTCATCAAGCCATGGCATGCAGACTTTAACCCCACTGAAGAGCTTTTGAATCGTGTCCTATTGTGGGTGTGTTTACCTCAGTTTCTGGTGGAATGTTGTTGGGAGGATGTGCTGCACTTACTTGCCTTATTGCTTGGAAAACTAGTTGGGACTTCATCGTAGACCTTGGGTAAAAAGCTAATGACTTTTTCTCGTATTTGTGTTGAAATTGATCTAAGTAGGCCTTTGCCCGATGCTATAGATATGTGTGCAGGATCTTATTCTTGGGTGCAGTAGTTGGACTATGAGACTCTTCCTTTCCATTTTTGGCTATGTCATGAAAATGGTCATTTGCAGTGGAGACGTCCAAGGTATAAGCCTGTGGAGCCTCAGCCTTCACAACCTTCTCGCAATATTCCTATGGTGGATAAGGGGAAGAGTATTGCCCCTAATGAGGTGGTTGGTGTTGATGGTTTTGTTCCAGTCAAGGCTCATAACAGGAACCAAGGTCAAAAGAGGACCTTTAAGGAAAGGCAAGATGAGGGTACTTTTAATAGGTTTGAAGTTTTGGATGATCTCATCCAGCAGGAAGTGAACCCGGGTTTGATGAGCTTGGATCAGGGGGTTGAGGGTTCAGTTCAGGAGGGCCAAATTCTTGACTCTTTAATGGATCCGCAAGGTGATGATTATCTGCACATGGATACTGATTAGCAAGTGGTGGTTTCAGAGGTATCGGCTCCTTCTTTTGTTGTTCTAAAAGAGGGTAGGGATTCTTCCCTTCCTGAGTGGAATGCGAGGTCAGATTCGGCTAGGAACAACAAGCCTCATCCTAAATTGGGCATCATGCAGAAGGATATTAAGAAAGGTGGGGTGAAGAAATATACTAAACTTGGTAGAAAGAAGGATATGGAAATGATTAAATTGGCAGGTGAGGGTTTGGTGGAGTCAGGGTCAGTAAAGACTCTAGATTCACATTTTTTGATCCCCTTGAGATTATTATTCTTTAATGGAATTTTAGGGGCTTGAACAATGGCCCTAGACAAAAAGTGGTTCATGATTTAGTTAGAAGTAAAAGTCCAAATGTTCTTTTTCTATAGGAGACTAATTTATCAGTTGAGAGTATGCTTGGTTTGGCACCTAAACTGTGGAGGATCCGGGAGTGCCAGTGCATTTGTGCTCATGGATCTTCTGGAGGTGTTGCTTGTTTATGGAATCTACAGAGGATCCGACCTCTTTGGTGGATGTCCTCTAAATCTTCTATGTCTATGATTGCTACTAGTTTTGAGACAAGGGAGACTATTCTCTTTTCTAATATTTATGCTCCTATTGATTTTTAGGGTAAGCAATTTTTGTGGTCCCATATCGGGTTTGTCCACAATAAGACGCCTTTCCATCCATGGATTCTGGCTAGCAATTTCAATGCTATTTCTGAGTTGGCTGATAAGCGTGGGGGTATTAGAAGGCTAGAGTCCTTTGCGTTGCTACTTTGTGATAGCATCAATACTTTGAATCTAGTTGATATAAAGCCCAGTAATGGTCAGTTTACCTGGAACAATCGTCAGGTTGGGGAATGCTACATAGCGGAGAGATTGGATCAGTTTCTAGTTTCTTGTTACTGGGTTGGTGGTATGTGGTCTTCTTCTTCTATGATCTTGGATTGTAGAGGATCTGATCACTAGCCTATCTAGCTTGTTATTGACTCAACCCGTGTGCCTCGTACGCCTTCTTTTAGGTTCCAGCTCATGTGGTTTTGGGACCCTTCTTTGAATGATTATGTTGCTAACTGGTGGAGGAGTGGTAGACCTACTTTTGGCATGGAAATGTATAACTTTGCTAAGTCACTTCAATTTGTAAAATATTAGCTCAAGCGTTGGAATCATTAGTGCTTTGGGAATGTCTTCCATGCTAAGGCATCGGCTCAGGCTAAGTTGGATGGGATTACGAGGTTGATAAGGGAAGATGGGGTGACAGCTGAGCTTCTTCTGGAAGAGGCATGAGCTGTGAGAGATCTAGAGGAGTGGGAGATTCAGGAGGAAATGTATTGGAAACAAAAGGCTTGGATAGAGTGGCTTCATGAAGGGGATAAAAACACTACTTTTTTCTTCAATTCGATGAAAGCTAGGAGGCATGGCAATTCTATCTATGTTTTGGTAAATGACAAGGGAGAGCATCTTTCTTCCTTTCTGAAAATTTTGAAAGAGGTGATGTATTTTTTTTCCTCTATTTTTAGGGAGGACTCACAAGGGGGGTCTTGTGAGGAGGCTCAAGTTATTTCATGTATTCCTTCTCTGGTGTCTATAGAAATGAATTAGTATCTTATGAGTGATATCTTGCTTGAAGAGATAGAAGGGATTGTATTCCAGATGAAGAAAGGGAAGGCTCCTGGTCCTAATGGCTTCCCAGTAGAGTTTTTTCAAGAGTTTAGGGATATTATCAAGTTGGATCTTTTGGCATTTGTTCAAGAATCTCAGTGGAATAAGTAGATGTTAAGGGCCTTGAACTCTACCTTTCTTGCTCTTATTCCCAAATGCGAGGGGGGCGATAGGTTAATTCAATTTCACCCCATTTCTCTCTGCAGTGTGATTTACAAAATTATCTCTAAGTTAATTGCTGACAAGTTGAAAAAGGGGCTTAAAGAGCTGATTTTTGAGGAACAGAGTGGTTTTGTGGTGGGTAGGAAAATTCTAGATGGGATCGTTATTGCAACTAAAGCCATTCATTCTATGGCCAATTCCAAAGAAAAGGCGATGTTTATCAAGTTGGATATGGTGAAGGCCTATGACAGATTAAGGTTGTCCTTCCTTCAGAAGGTTCTTGGGCTTTTGGTTTTGGGGAAGAGTGGATTCAATGGGTTATGAGTTGCATAACTTCAGTTTCCTTCTTTGTGCTTATTAACGGGGAGCATTCTGAGTTATTCGGTGCTTCTAGGGGGCTTCACTAGGGGGACCCCCTTTCCCTGTATTTGTTTATTCTCCTTTCCAAAGGGTTGGGGTAATTGATTAGACGAAATGTGGAGGTTGGTCTCATCTAGGGTTGGCGGTGGGGAGGCAACTTGCCTTTGTAGTCTCACTTACAATTTGTGGATGACACCACTCTGATGGGTATGGCTACCATGAGAGAAGATTCTAATTTATGCAAGGTTTTGGATGTCTACCTAGCTACCTCAAGTCAATGGATTAATGAGGACAAGTCTTTTATTTTCTTCTTCAATACTCTAGGCCCCATTCAACAAAGAATTTTCCAAACTTTCAGATTTTAGATTGGGACTCTCCCCTTGACCTATATTGGCATCCCTGTCTCGGTTGGAAGAATGCCCAAGGATTCCTGGTAGAATATTTTGAATAAATTTTGGGTAAAATTTAATCACTGGACTCATCGGTGGTTATCCTTTGTTGGTCGTGTTTAGCTAATCAATTCAATGGTACAAGCTCTGCCCATTTACAGATGTATACTCCAAGTTTCCCCATTGGTCTTTGTTAAGGATTTATATTCTGCAACAAGGTAGTTTTTATGGGCTGGTTGCTTGGTGTCTTCTGAATGGATTTTAGTTAGATGGGAGGTTGTTTATAGCCCGAAGTAGTATGGGGGTCTAGGATTACGACAATCAGATTTGACTGGTGTGGCTCTAGCTTCGAAACTATACTGGAGATGGTTTATTGAGCAGGATAAGATCTGGGCCAGGATTCTTTCTCATAAGTATCTCCCGGGGATCCCTCAGCTTGATATTTCTTGATACCCCTTGTAGGAAAGGGCCCGGTGATCTAGGTCACTCTCAAAAAAGGGGTTGCTCTAATTAAGGAGGGCTTATTTTTTATTTGTAAGAAGGGGACAGAGGTCTAGTTCTGGTCTGATTCTTGGGATGGCTCTCCTCCCATCATCTCCCATTTTCCTAACTTGTTGAATATTTTCCAAAGGTTTTTGGAGGTTGGGTGGTCATGGGTGAGTGATTTTAAATCCTTTTCTTCTTGTGGTTAGCTAGAGGTGGCTAGATGGAAGTCTTTGGATGCTTGATCAGATGTTGGTTTGCAAAAGGATTGTGTTGAGCTGCAAAGTATCCTCTCTAGTAGACAGTGTAGCTCTCTCCAAGAGGAAGATTGTGCTTGCATGGTCTCCTAATCCTAAGGGTATCTATATGGTTGCCTCTAGATATCAGGTGTTATTGTCTCACAGGTTGGATGGGGAAGAAGTTCAATGGTGGAAGAAGGTTTGGAACAAGTTCTCCTGGACAAAGTGTAATTTCTTTGTTTGGATGTTGGCTTGGAATAAGTGTTTGACCTGGGATAATATTCAGAAGTGTGGCTTCTAGGGTCTTGTTTGTGTGTTGTGTGGCACTAATGAGGAGGACTCTACTCACTTGTTTTTTCGCTTCCCTTTTTCTCTCCAGCTTTGGCATTTCTAGTGGGGTGTTTGGCAAAGTCCTTGTGTACATGCTTCCTCCTTGATTGAATTTTGGCATGGGTTGGGTAGGCCTCCTTCTATGGCTTCTTTCTTGCAAGAGGTGTGGTATGTGGGGCCTATCTTCATGATGTGGCAGATTTGGTTGGAAAGGAATTGGAGGATATTTCATGGAGAGAAGAAGCTTGTGCAGTAAGTTTGGACGAGAATTTTGGGCATGGTTTAGGAGATGACAGAAGTTAAGTGTGAAGTGGATTTCCCTTTAGAGAAAAGAGATGCAAAGGTGGTGGAGAGAATGGGGATTCATGGGTTGTCCTTGGCTTCTATGTGTGTCAAGAGAGGGCGGTGGGCGAAGCAGAAAATTCATAGAGTTGGTAATTGGAATCTTCCTCCAGCTGGTGTTTTGAAGATTAATACAGATGGATCCTTAAGGGGAAATCTGAGACCGGTTGGTATTGGGGGGATTGGTAGGTATTCTTCAGGCTCGGTGATCTTAATCTTTTTAGTTTATGAAGGGGCATAGACTATCAACCTTGTGGAAGGGTTGGCAATTCTTTGTTCCTTGGAGAGGACTCATGCTTTGGGTTGGAGAAGGGTTATTTGTGACTCAAATTCCCAGGTCTTGATCAATTTGCTTAATGAGCAGAAGGTGGTTGATGTCAGTTGGCAGTTGGCTATGGTAGTTCATCAGATCTTGCAGGTTAGTTCATTGATGGAAATGGTGATTTTTGCTCATATTCCAAGGGAGTGGAATAGGATTGTTGATTTCCTAGAGAAATGGGCTTTGGAGCATTTTGATGGCTAGAGAATTGAGGAGTGGGAGTTGGTTCCTTAGGTGCTCTGTCTTGATTTGGAGAAAATTCTTGCTGAGGATAGGAATGGTTATGGTGATGGATAATTTTTTTCTTGTTTTTTTTTTCCTTGATGCTTCTGGGGACCTTGGTCCTTTGCTTTCATTGTAATGCTCTTTTCTGAATTTCAATAAACTTTTTACCCCTTTTTAAAAAAAATGAAGGGTGTCCCACACAAGTCGTGGGACTAACTATCTGAATGCATATAATGGAAAATATTTTACATTTATAGATACAAAAAGAAAAGAATGCACATAAAGAGAAAGGGGGGCCGTCATTTCCTGAATGATGAATCCATGTTGCTTTGTTTTTCATCATCGTCGAACCCTCTTGCTTTTCCTACTTCCAATTGATGCTCTCCTTGTTGCTCCTAGGTTCCCTGCATCTGTAATGAAAGTGTTGTTAAAGCAATGATGGATCACCAATCAAAATATGTGCATACATCTATAAACATATAATTTGATCCTCATGTGCATTCAAATAGCCAAGCATACTATAGATGTCCAGGAAAACAAGGGAATTATCAAACACATCTATCATATTCTTGTTTTTATCTAACATGTTTGCTTCTTGTGCAGGTATAGGTGAAATCCTTGTTACTTTTTTATTTTATTTTATTACAACATGTGGGATAAAATGTGGCTCCCACAAGGGTTGAGGCCCGCATGCTTCCCACTTGGTTTATTAAGAAGGGAAAGAGTGTGGAATTATCTCACTTATCATCCTTGAACAAATACTCATCACCCATAAAAGTGAGTTGTCAACATCACTATTATAAGTGAAAAATATTTGCTCATTGGATTCACAATGACATCAAAGGATGGTTAGGAAAATCAATGAATTGTGATAAGGTTTGCAATAGTCATAATGTAATAATGATGATAGACCTTTGAGCATGAATTTTTTTGAGCATACTTGTGAGCACAAGGATTTAAGTGCAATCCCATGTTAAGTAATCATTTTTGTCATCAAAAGAAGTAAAATTCAGAACTCATTATCATGGACAAGAAGATGAAACTATGGAAATATGTTTCCCATGGTTTACTTCTCAAATATCTACCAGAAATTCCTTGGAGAAAATGCAGATCAAAGGCTTATCAAGCTCAGATAAAAATGAAGACCATGAAGCTTTTAAGGAAAAATGACATTGCCCTTTTTGAAGTTGTAAACTTTTAAAATTCACATGAATGGATGATGATTTTTACTGGCCTGGGATGTGGATAGTAATAAGGAGAAAAGTGCAGCAACTCAAAATGGAATACCATGCCTTGATCTTCCATGCCTGTTTCAAAGCAGTGAAAATGAGGGCAGCCATGTTATAAAAAATAGAGATATAAGTGCAAAGGTGATAATGAAGGCAATGATATGAAGTTAGGGACTATGGTTCAATGCAAATTGTGAAAAATCTGCATAATAGTCATTACCACTATTATAGGAATAATCACTCGGTCTTGAAGGATAGCCACTAGATGGTCATTACATAGGGCAGTGATTTTTGGGTCTTATTGCAACAAAGTTTTCTTCTTGAATCAAATTCATCACTTTTTCCTATTTCTCCATAAGATTTTGACCAACCAAAATATGAAAATCTATGATAGGTAGTGCTACAAGGAATAGATTTTAAGCCAGTGCACATGTGAGAATTCATTAAAGAGCATAGTTCACTATTGAGGAGCAGTTTGAAGACTAATGAGTGTTGTCCTAGATAGGATGAACAAGCTCACTTTTTGAAAGCTACTATGTCAATTTCAAGATAGTGGTTTTTAACAAGGCACAATGTCCATAACCGTAATCTTTATACCTATGAGAGTGGGCATCATTAGCATAGAAAGTGCTAGCCTCCATCATTTTTGTAGTGGCAAGACCATCTAGAGAAAATGTAACTTGAAGAAATGATGGTCAAATCAAAGTATATGAGGCTCTTAAAATTACATTCACCATTCATGTCACTATCAAGTGTCAACTCCACACAGACTAGTTGTGATATCTATCAATGCCTGTCATAGATTACCAAAATCATAGTACATAAAGCACTTGAATAAGAAAAGGGCCATGAACAGTCCTACATAATGGAATTCACTGCATTAGAAGGACAAGTTTGATCCATTTATGGGTCATCACATAGAGTTTTAATTTATCAAATCTAAGGAATGATTTACTCCAGGTAGATCAAGGGCAGCAACTACACTGTACAACAACAAAGCAATAACAGAGGAAGGTGAACCTTTAGATTTACAAGGTCGAGCTCAGGAAAGAATGTAAATGAAAAGCTATGATTGTAGGCTGAGCTTAGAGCTTTGGTGTTATGCTCGTACTTTGTAATGGCATTAAATCATTTTTGAATAGTTGATTGAGATAGCTCTTGTTTCAACTGTCCTCCCTCTCATGGAATCTAATTCATATTATAATCTTGCTCGATCTTGTTATGTTATAATTTTGCTTGATCATGTCATTGTAATTCTATCATATAATCTCATTCATGGTATCTCAAAGAAAATAAAAGTACTTTTTTTTTAAAAAAAGATCAACATGAAAATAAATGAGAAGCCACAGCCTTCAATAGAGAAAACCATAAAACCCATGGCAACGGGTTTTGTGAAAACTCAAAAAATGAAAATGCACAAGTAAACACAGAAAGTCGTGGTTTATTGCAAATGGAAACCCATTTTTCAATTCATTTGCATGAGTTCAAGCTTTGATGAGGATATCACAGCAAATGAACAGCAAAAATGTATGAAGTATATGGAAAAAAATGAATAGGAAGCATAGAAAGATAGAGAGTAAACATATTCATCATGCTACACAATAAAAGCTCAAAACAAGCATGATTATTTACAAATAAATGAAAGTTTGTGCAAAATTTTACACACATAGAGCTTACCCAAGCTCGGTTTTTCCATTTTGGAAGTTTTTCACCGTGAAAACCTTCAGGAATATGCATGAAACTTCCAATTGCTCAAAAATCCTTGGCAGCGCCCATGAAATTGCAGAGCGAAAAAATGAGGTGAGAAGCAACGTGGTCGAGTTTTGTGTTTTAGGGTTTCTTTTACACTAAGTTCAATTTACTGTTAATTGGGAATTTTTTCCTTTATTTCAAAACATTTCCCCTTGTGAAAATGTAAGTGCTTTATACATTCCTTGCGTACATTGCAAAGTCTAAAACAAGTGTTCTTTTACATATGTCGACCAAGTCATCCCTTGATTATTTCATAAATTGAAACTAATTTGAAAATGTAAAGCAATATTAAAGTGATGTATTCATAAATCACTTTAATATTTGTTGTGTAAATGCAAAAGGAAAGAGGCATTACTTTCCCTTTTAGCATAAAGGGAGATATAGTTGAAAGTTTATGAGATGCCAAGCATATAGGGAGAAGTGGAAGAAGTTGGAAAACATTTTCCAAGAATATAGGGAGTTGTTTTCCTCTTTTTGGAGCATCTTGGAACAATTTTAGGAGTTTTTATGGTTGACTTGGTCAAGTTTGACTTTTTCCACACTTTGGAGCTCTTTTGGAGAGGTTTCAGTTGCTATTTTTTTGGCTTTTTGGAGGCATCTGACCTAGAGGAGTTTCTAGATCCTTTTTTGGTGGACTGTTGGAGGGAGTTAGAGATATAGTCACTTAGTTGACTCATTTTTACTCAGTTTTGATTATGCAGAAGCTTGTATTTTGTGACTTTTTCAGTCCTTTTACAAATTTTGCATACTTTGTAGCTCTTTTTGGACATGAATATCAGTGAAGACCTTGGATATTAGTGATTTGAGTATTTTTCCTTCTTTTTTGTTTCATTGTGTACATCTATTGATTGATCAAATTTCTTGTGAAGTATTATTTCATTTCCTTATAATTTTGTCTCATATTAAGCACCTTTTTGCAGAAAAGTGTGTTGTTACGGGTTATAATCTGTGTCAAAAATGCAAGTTGCTTTTAGATGTGAAGTCTCCTTCCTCCTAAGAGTCTAGCATTAGGACCTCTTTATAAAATACTTATGCAATACATACAAAAGTAAGTTGTGCGAGTTTGTTTCAGTCATTGTGAACAAGTGTATGTAATATGAGTTTCAAGTCCAAGTAATGTTTAGGTGCATCGCCATAGGAGTAGTTTTTTCAATTTATGTTATCTCCTTCTACCCTTTTCCTCTGCAGGTTCAGTAGATTAGTTTTAGGTGAGTAACAAAGGAATCTGACCTTCTCTGGAGGTTCATTCTCACTATAGGTTATCCAAAACCTGAGAATGTTCCCATGTGTCAACAGATTGTTGAACCTTAAGTTTAGTAGGGTGAAATTTTGGTTGATAACAAGTATTTTTTGTTATTTGATAAATAAGTTTCATATTTCCATCCTTGTTGAAGAGACACCATACAAAGTATGGATGGGAAAAAAGATTAAATTGCACATTTGGAAGTGTTTGGTTGTGAGGCTTACACTCAAACACCTAGGAAAAAATGCTCTAAGTTATATTTTAAAGTATTTTTTTTTCATTGGTTATGGGTAGAAAATTTAATGGTATAAGATTTGGAATCCTCCAACTTAGAAATTATTTATTCTAGAAATATGTTTTGTAGGGAAGTAAGTGATGGTGATTATATAATAAGGTTATGCTATTGGATTCCAAATGGTGTTCTTTGATGAGAGGAAAGTGCTTGGATAGCCAAGACCCTAAGAGAATTTTCACAACCTATAACCCACTTGAAGGCTCAAAAATGTGGAACTTCATGCTCTCATGTAAAAAAGTAGCATCATATATCTCTTGGGAGGTCAATAAAGGTGAAGAAGTTAACTTTTGGAGTGACTCCTAGAACAAGCATCCCCCATTGAGTAAGAATCAAGATCTACAATCATCCATTCTAGTCATATCTTAGGCATGGGGAACAAGACTAATAGATTATGTTAGTTCTATTGAACCTTCATCAAGGAGGGCATCATGGAAAGAATTTTCATCTATGCAATATCACAAGAACAAAAGGAGTTATTGTCACACATTCTAGAATGTAGAACTGTATTCATAACAAGGAAACCTAATCGAGTAATATGAGCACCATCAAAAAATGGAACTTATTCAATAAAGCAGGGTTATAAAGCAATTCTCAATAGTGGTGATGCTATAAAGTCTCAGAGAGCATTCTCCTTTTGTTGGAATAGTATTTCTCTTCCAAAGGCAGGTAGCTTTGCATGGTTAGTGATGAGAAAGAGAACTCTAACAAGTGATCAACTAGTTAAACTAGGAATTGAGAAACCTTTCAAGTGTGTGTTGTGTGATCAAACTTTTGAAAATCATGATCATTTTTTCTTGCAATGTTCTTTTTCTCGGTCTTGTTGGGTGTTTGTCTTGGGAAAAATGAATTATAACACTCCTCTTCCAAACAAAGTTTGGGATCTTTTTACTTCCTGGCCTATGCTTTACAAAACCTCCTTCTTTGTGTGCATTTGGCAAATATCCCAACATTGGTTGTATGGGCCATTTGGTGGGAGAGAAATAAATATTTATTTAGAAAAACCACCACCTCTATGCTTTATGTTCATGCTTTGATTGAAAAATCTATTTCAGAGGTAGTCAATTCATGGGTTCAAAATCATAAAAATGTAGGAGCAATATTTTCAGCCTGGGATAATAATATTTTGAAGAATTGAAAGCATATAATTCTTCCCTTTAAAGGAAGTTTGAAACAACCACATAGTGCAAAACCAAATAGGAACTCAATTAAATGGTCACCTCCTTCTCAAGGTTTCCTAAAACTAAATTTTGATGGGGCATCCAGAGGTAATCCTGGTGTCTTAGGTGCAGGCTTTTGCATTAGGGATGAAAGAGGGACTCTCAAGGTAGCCAGATCAATATCCTTACCACCTAGGACCAATAATATGGCAGAGTCACTATCTCTTCTTCACGAGTTGCTACTTGAATGGAAATTACAAATCAAAGCATTACACATTGAATGTGACTTGTTAATAATAGTAAATGCTTGTAAAGAAAGGGTGTGTTTTAACTGGGCCTTGAGGTATGTTTTACAGATTATTTGGAAATTACTAGATGAATTTGAAGACTTCTAGATTTCTCATACTTATAGGGAAGGTAATGTTTTATTAGACCGGCTCACCAATTTAGGATGTGATAAAAAGGAGATTTCTTATACTCAATAATAGTAGAAATCTTGATTTCTCCAATATTCATGAGCTAGAAGAATTAAGAAATGTAATAGAAAATGATTAAATTTATACATGATAAGCTAATTCTTCCAAAGGATACACAAGCTTGTCATTCAAATCATGTTATCAAACGTCATTAAGGTGACATCAGCTATTAAACAAGTGATAGTGCACATGTAGAATTGGGATTTAGTGTTGATTTGAAAAGATGGAGGGTAGGGGTGTATTTTCAGCACATAGCTTGCATGCAAAGCCAAATTTTGAACTATAAAATTCCTCATTGAAATACAGTTGGATAATATTTTAGTATTATTTTAACAGCTTATGCCTTGCTTTCATCGAGATATCCTTTGTCCCTTGTACTGAAAGTACAATCTCAGGATTATTCATATCCTATATTGTTTACTTAGCATGATTAAAACAGGGAGGTGGCATTCTATTAAGATTGGAGTATAAAATGATAGAGATATTGGTACTTAGTGTGAAATCTCTAGCATGTCAAGGCATCTAACACCTCATTCACTGTAATTCGCCCAGTACTTAAAATGTTGAAACATCATTTCCCTGTGTGGTTTTGAAGAGAAGGTGGTAATTACCTATTACAGAGTCTAATCATCACATGTGATTAGGTAGAAATTTGAAGTTTATCCATCGCCAAGACAGATTTTATATGTTCCAACATTTAAATCATTATCTTGGCTGCAGTCCTTTACAAGGAAAATGGTGCAAGGTTTTCCTTTATCAACATACGTTTTCCTAAATGCCTAAACAAAATATGCATTTTCTTAAAACAAAGCAGAGTTACTAAGTTTTCTATCATTGCAAGGTATCACCTTTTTCTTGTAGGCTTGGCTCGATGGAGTTTAGGATGCAAAATTATAGAGTTCCTATGGATGTCAAACCATGGGAAGAACCATTCTCACAATGCATCAAGAGGGAGCAACTTCAATCTGTATTTAAGGTGAATTGTTCACTAGTCATGAAGAACATCCAAACAATTATTGGTGAAGAAATTTTGCATACAGATTCATAGAGGATTATTTTCCCAACAAATATTTTGTCAGTGTTTCTCTCCAATATCCTTGATCTTGTGCAAAATTATAGTACTCTAAGAGTCATAGCATATAAAGTGGTAGTGGGTTGTTATTTGGAAGATAATGCACTACTCAAAGGGGTGCAAAAATATGACTTCAGTAGTGGTGAATTTTTTGTTGGGGGCTTGTTTCCCAGACACTATCTTCATTATAAAAAGAGGTATGTGGAGGTATTTCATGGTTTTATACTATCTAATATGCATGATTCTTCTTCTTTCTTGAATCAATACATTAACAAATATCACCAAGAATTTCATTTGGAAGAAGTGAATCAGTTTAGAAGGAAGTTTCAAGCAACTGCTTTTCTTAAAGCTCATCAATGCCTTTAAGGACTGCAAGTTACTATTGGGCCACTCATTCGTAGAAATAGCAGATTGGTCCAACAAATTCCTAATATCAATGTCACAGTCCATTCTCAAGGAATAGCAGTAGGGAAAATGCAGGTGTTTTCACAAGAAATTCAAGATGAAAATTCAGTGTATTGTCCTTGTAGGGGTGGTGTCAAAGCGGGTTCCTTTTAATGTATGGTAATCAAGTTTTAGTTATTAGAGTTTGTTTATAGTTATAAATATAAAGCTTGGGTGTTGTCATGGGTTTTTGTAATTTATCATCATGATCAAGGTATATTTGACAAAATCAGTATTGGCATTGTATAAATGGTTTGTTAAAAGAATGAAGGGATTCAAAATTAGTAGATTTATAGGTAGTGATAGGTTTAAAAAGTTTGTCTATACTTTTTGAGCTACAACCGGAGGTTTTCTTTCTAGTTCTTTCTTGCCGGTATGCTCTTCAAAACCAAATTTTGTATTAATTTATTTATATATAATATAATATATATATATAAATAGTGGCTTGCCACTTTCACCAAAAAAAAAAAAAACTAAGGTGCTTGAGCTTAATAAAGGATTAAATATTTATTTTTAACCAAAACTAAAATTTCATATTTAGATTTACAAATAAATAAAATTCACTTGAAAATGAGGAAATTATTTATAAATTGTACTATTCTATCTCTTATACTATGATGTTACATTCATTTCAATGCTAACAAGTATGTGTTTGTGATTCACAATCCAATGTAGGAAGGGAAGGGTTTTAGGAATTAAGTGAAAAGTGTTGTCAACTATAGTGTTTTTTATATCATCAAAATTAAGATCAAAATTATGTGTTATAATTATGCACCAAAGACATCCACAAACATGTGGTTAAACTGATCTTAAGAAAGCTTTATAGGCAAATAAGATCACAAAAAAAGAAAGCTTCATGGGATACTATTGAATGGAATTATTTGAATTCAACATAAAATAAAAATATTTTCAAATTTAGGTCCAAATATTTTTTTTATTCGAGAGGTAAACGCTTTTGACCTGGAGCTATGAATTGGTGAGGTCACAAACGGGGGACCTCATCCCCAAATGTTATATATATGTATTGTCATAGAAAATATATATGTACAAAAATATCTTAAAGTTATTCATACATATAATCTAGATCTTCTCTATCTTTTATTATCTCTAAAATCTTTTCATAGTCTTCAATAGGCAACCTCCACCTTTGTTTGGCACGCCCTCTTTTTGGTAAAGTTTCAAGATTTAATCTTGTTGCTATAACTAAATGACTATAATGTAAAACCTTTTGACCTGGAATATAATTAATAAATATAATGACATTTGTATCTATCTTTGTTTGTTGATAGTATGCACCTTCAACAACCACTAATCTAGTAGGATACTCTTGTCCATCACCATCTATCATTGATTTTGACAATTTGCATTTTGGTTGTGTACATCTTAGTAGATAGTAATCTACACCTTCTACATTGTTAGGATTTGTAAGAATAAAAAAAATATCTCCTATACACACCATGTAGTAAACCATGCTCAACTTAGGTAGAATATAAATCAATTGTAAGAACTAAAATTCAATTTAAAAATTTAAAATTTACTTGTAACAACTAAATCTGATACACGTTCGTAATCTGCTGAATACAGAGGATCATAGATATCTACAATGTCATTATCTTCAAAAGGGTTTGATGTGTCCACTAATTATTTTATTTCCCATTGTGAAACATACCCATCTCTAATATTCTCACATTGTAGTGTATTTACATTGTTCTCAATACAATCAACACAAAAAGATGATTTTTCTCACTTGAATTATTGGAGGCCTGCTATGTCCTACTATCATTATTTGATGCAAACTTCTAATACCACTAATTATTTGACAATTAGTAATAGTTGATCGATCAATATCCGTAAATTTCAAACAACCAATTAAAAAGTGTATAAAATTAAAAATTCAATTCATGTACACATTGAAATTCATAAAACAAATTCATTTATGTACCTTTAACTTCCCAAAAATATCATGTGTTGTACATTGAGTTACGGGCAGCAAAATTTCATGTGCATTCCTTATGGCATTACCTGCAAGTTCATGTTGGTGAAATTTCAAGTTCAAAGGTTTTGTAGTTGAAAGGAAAAGATGATCTCAAAAAACATAATTAGATTTTTTATAAAAATCCATATGGTGTTACCTGCAAGTTCATGTTGGCGAAGTGCACACTTTACACATGCTCCAGCTCCATCATGCTCTCCTTTTCCATGTCCACTCTCATAGAAATTCCACAAAAATTTTATGCCATGTCTAATATGTTGTTGGCTTAACCAATTAAAAGCTTTTGCAAACTTAAATTGTCCTGTGATGTTACAACCAATTTCATTTAAAACCAAGATAGTAAAAATAAACTATATGTGTACAACTAATTAATTCTAAACAAGTTAAGTAAACAAATAAACATATAATTTAAAAAAAAAAATCAACACTTACCAACACATCCATCAGACCATATCTAGTGTTGTGAAGCATCTATTTGACGTCATCTCAGGTTTTCAAAAAATATTACAAAACAATGGGCTATATAACTTCTATCATGACCTGTATCATCACTGATATAAAAGTGAACCTCTTTGTTGATAATTCATTCATCTTTTCTACTTTGTAGACCATCCAGATGTTCTTTGTCATGCCTATAACAAATTTGTACAAATATTGCAACTTGCTTTGAATGATAATATTGACTTTGGATCTTTGTTTGAGGACTAAATGTATATTTCTTAAAGAAATCAACAATAGATAGAATACAACCTGTTGGAAAGAAATTCTTTGAGTCGTGAAATTGCTTAGCTTTCCATCTAGCACCATGACAATGTTGAATATGTGGATATATGATATTGCGAAATTTGTTCACAAACTCATTGTAAGACAACTCACTCTCTTTGAGAATAATTTTTCTGGTCTCAACTCCTGACTTTGTTGAGTATTTCTCATATTCAAATCTCTTCCACATAACTTGCATTGAATGATCAATATTGTCAATCTGTAAAATATTCTTCAAATTTCCACATTCATTACATATATTTTTAATACACTGCACTTTCAATTCATCTGAATCTTCTAATTTTTCGTATAGAAGAGACTTCACAAATTGTGTTGTACTTCCAGGGATGACTATGTTTGGATTGATTACTACCATAGATTTTATATATGTCTATAGGTGTAGATGAAATTCAACATGATTTCAACAACAGCAAGTCTCACATATCTTATTTATACGTACAAAACTTGGTCGTGGTCTCTCAAACATCCTTTGAAAAATCTTCACATCTGAAAAATTCTTGCTTGAATGCTTCAAAAAGCTCACTTTATGTTGTATCTATAAAATGTTTCGGATGTGAAAATTTTTTACCATCTTCACCTTTTGTTTGTATAATGTCCCTTCTATTGGAAGAAACATGAGAGTGGTTGGCCCAATATTCAATCACTTGTTCTTTTACATCTTCTGAGATTTTATCTTTTCAGGGAACCCTACAAATATTTACCCAATTATTTTCAATATTTACATCCAATATATTTCTCTTTCTGATATATCTTTGAACAATTCTCCTAGAAACATTGAGTAATTCGAAAACTACTTTAACTTGTCTTCTATGTGATAATTTCTTACTAGAAATTATCGTCATCAATGATCTACGTGCAGCACTTAAATCAACTCGACTCTTGTTTTCAATAGAATTCAATGCTTCTTGCAGGTTTTCAACTATTGTTTTCTTTAATGATCCTGGTGAATTTTACTTATTATCAACCCCTAACAACTCCAAAACAGGGGTCATTTCTTTCCTCCTAAATAATTTTGCAAATAAATGTGCTCTTCCAACTATAGACTTTTCTTCAAAATATTCATCCCATATTCTTTTACAATGTAATTTTACTGTGCTTTCAGATAACATATCTTCAAATGAAATATTATTGAAAAGGGATTCCTCATCCATCTCTATAAGATTCTCCATACCAAGGAAAATATTTATATGACCACCTTCAATTTGTCTTGGTACCTATACTCCTTGGTCATCAACAATTTCCATGGGTTCTACTTCAGAAGATGTTTCTTCATCCACATTTCTACTATCTCTTTTTCGATCATACAACCTTGTTCTTGTCTTTTTATTCCATGTCACAAATTTCCCAAGTTTGAATTCACCTGCATACAAAAATAACGTGCATTCAAAATTTTTAATGTTTGTATTGGATAAAGTGTCCCCTAATATCATGGAGGTATGACTATTTTTATTTTGAAAACAAGATGTGAACCTATCATTATCTATGTGGAAACTATTGTTTGGAATCTTCTCCTCTGTGAGAAATCTTGATTTGATAAAAGTGGATGATTCTAGTTGATAAGTTATTTTGGCCTTACCATTCATCATGCTTGTCTCTTCTTGATCATTCAAGAAATCAATTTGATCCATGGTAGCTTTTGTATCTTCTTCTTTAACTTGATCTATAATAACTTCTTTATATTCTTCTTTAATGTTATTCATGTCATTTTTTGATTATTTTTGTCCAAAGGAGGCAAGTGTCTCATTTTGGGAAATGGTTAGCAAGTCCTTGGCCTAATCAAAACTATTAGGGGGTAAGGGTTGGTTATAGGTGAATTTTTTTTTAGGATTTGGATTGTTAGGGGGTGGGGGAAGTAGTGTGTTATTAGGGGGTTGGGATGTGTTTTGTGGGGTGATATAATTGGCATGATATATGAGTTAGGAACGGGGACCCTCTTTTTCTTTTGCCTTGTCGGGTCATTTTTGACACTGCCTCATTTTGCGTGCCCCATTTTGGTGTCCTAGGTGGTCGGCATACCTCCAAAGTCTCATCATAAGTTGACCATACTGCTCCCTTTTAATTTTGTCAAGTTCTGGGGTCTTGCAGGGCCTCCCTGGCAGTTTTCCCCTGTCAACGGCCTTGGGGTCGGCAGGGCCCGCCCCGTCAGGTTTCCTTGGCCAGGTTTCCCCTTCCTGTCTGCTACCCTGAACAGCGGATGACTTTCGCCTTCCCGGGCCCCGGGTTTCGGATCCCGTTTCTCTGTCCGGTAAAATTGTAAAGAGTTTTGGCTGCCTTCGAACCTATCGGACCCGAACCTCCAGACTTCCTCCTCTGGAATGTCGTGGGGGCTTCGTAGTTCCTAATGGCAGAATTCTGTCCTCTAGGCCCTGACCTCCTCTTTGCCGCCAACGATTTTCAGGCAGAATTTTCCAAGGTGGCCACCGCCTTGCGTCTTTCCGACCGTCGGGCCCCAGACCTCCCGGCGCTGTCTGTGGATTTGAATCCACCAACCTAATTGCTCACCATACTTGCATTCAATGCGGCCATTAATGGCGGTGGGAGTATAAATATCTTGCCCAAACCTGTCATTCTCACTTGTCAGTGTTGCAGAGAGTGATCAGGGAACTTGTTAGAAGAGTCCACCGCCTCCGTCGATCGTCACCCTCGCACCTCTTGCCATCACTTGCCGATCGTGGGTGAATTTCACACCTCCCTGCATCGAGTGTCCGAGGTAGGTTTACTATTTTCCCTCCTCGAGCTTTTTTTTATGATTTTGAACCTAAAATGACAAGCAACCTGGATCTAAAATTTATTAAAAAGATAAAATATGACGCCACGCACAAAACCCACATCCTCAAAAATCAGGAAAACCTCTGTAGCACCCCCCTGATCAATTCGGAGCTTCATCCGCATGTAGCTGTTCTTCACAGGGGCATTCGCCCCTCCCAGGCCCGGACTCTCCTTTCGCTACCTAGACTTAAACGAAAATCACAAATTTCAAAATGGCTACTCTGTCTCCCAGGCCCGGACCATCAGGTTTCTGCTATCGGTTCACCGTCTGGCGAGCAAACTCAAAATCTTAAACGAAGTCGGGTTGCATTCCTATCCCCTGGGCCCATGCCTTCGACCTTCCACGTTCGGGAGTCCGTCGCGCTCCCGCCGTTCCCAAACGGCGAAATGGTCCCGTCCGCCCGATCCTCGGGGCTTGCCCAACAAATCGCCATCTGCGGCTGAGATTTACAGACCGCCCTCCAGCTCCCCGAGTCCTGGTCCACGGACTTCCATCCCGGGGATTCCGCGTGGTCTTCACCAATGCGAACGGTGAATGCACGACATCCTTCCACCTCCCAGGCCCCAGGCCTCCATTCACGGCTGAGAATTCTACATTGAGCTCTAAACGTCCTCACCCCTTCCAGAATCTGTCCCTCCTCCGTTGTTCTGAAAAGGAAATTCTTGCCCGCTCGTCCGAGCTCCGGGCTCCGCCTTCCTGATCGTCATGAAACTCAAAGAGAAAATCCAAAATCTGACAGCTTCCCGGCTCCTTAGGCCCGAATGGTTTAAACTGCAAAATGACCAACCGCCCTTGGACCTGCCGGGTCTCGGACCCCGGAGTTCTATCCTCGGAACTCCGTTTCTACTCGGTCATTCTTAACAGCCAACTCTAGATGGCTTTCCAGCCTTGTCCCTCTAGTTGCCCCCAAATCGATCCAAATGACCTCAATTTTCAAATCTGATCTCGACCCACATGCTTAATTTTGGCCCTTTTCGCTACGAGCCTCGTGAGCCATCAAAATTTGGTTGGGAAAGATCTCCCAGATCGCTCCACCCCGTTTGACCTTTCAAAATAGCATTCATGCCAGGGAAGTTCGGGCCTCTAGGCCCGGATTGTCTAAAAGCCCTCGACTAAAAGATTGATGACATCGGGAAGTAGAAGTATCATTTTATGAATGATAAATTATTTAAAATTGATTTCATCCATGAGATTTCGACTAACATGAATACTTTCATGATCAATTGCACTGACTGCACCTTTGCTTGCAGAATATATGGAATCGGGTGCGGGACCTTCGAGGGCAGCCGTCGGAAAGGACAAAGGAAAGAAGTCAGGAAAGACTCCTCGAGGAAGAGAAGACAAGGACCAAATGAATAACCAGTTCCAGGGTGAACCCCTACACTCGAAGGTTACCACAGATTGGAAGGAAATCACCGATACCAATATCAGCCATGTCAATATTGACGAGTTTACACAAAGGGTCAGGGTCAATCCGACGACCAAGAATGTGAGGCTGATCAGACAAAGTGGAATTTCAAAAGTTGCGGGCTTCCCTCCATCCCTCATGGCCCCTGAATTGGTCATGGCTTATCGACAGGCATATCAACCCAACACGAGGATAATTGTTGATAAAGATGGTAACATTCTCGCCGACATATCGACTAAGGGAATCACAAAAACCTCCCATATCCCCACTTTTCAAGAAATGGAAACACCTACCATAAAGGAATGCCAGGCAACATGGAATGACAACTCAGCAGGTTGTAAAAGGTTAATAAATCAGCATTGGCTTAAAGAAAAATGGGGCAGCGCTGCGAAGGTTCCTCATGAACTCTTCCGCAGTGACTTCCACGAAGATTACCACAACTTGGTCACAATGCTAAGCAGGGTAATGGGCCTCCCTACGGCTACCTTCTTTCAGGAATGGATGGTATACTTCATCGAACAGATCCTTTGTGGGAATGAGGATGTCACCACAAAGACCTCGTTCTACTAGGGAGGTATAATAAAAGACTACTTCCATGAGCAGTTCATCAATGTCAAGAAGAGTTTCATGTTCTACATGACTTCATATCTCATCTACTCCTTGGCAGACCAGAGATAATACAACGGGTTGTTTGTGGCACCCGATGGGGAGCAGGGTCGAAGACTGAAGGCTTATGACAGCTACCCCCAGCTCCAGTACTGAAACTTCAAGAAGGAATATTGCAGGGTAAATGATGCCTTCATTGGCCATATCATTAGAATGATTGTTGGGGATTTTGAGAGAAGGGTTTCCCACAGTGTTTGGGAATTCTTGAGGCAGTATGCCTTCCTCTTCATCCAATATCCGAAGTTCACATACATCTGTGCCCAGGGCTTCACCGAAAGACCAAACAAGCTACCTCGATACCCCAACGATCGGATCATCCTATTGGAGCTTTCTTGGTAGCTCCAACACATACAGGCAGTCTTCAGCGGCAAACACGTAGTAGGGATATCTTATCCCATGACCCTTGGTCAGGGCATGTATAAATTACAAACTTCCCAGTGCGTTGGTAACTCTGAGAAAGAATTGAAGGACTATCATTTTCACATGCGCACTGCTCGCCCACGAATGGACCCATACGGGCATGTAAGGAAGGCACTAGGACCGAGCTTCGCTCATCTGCACCACATTAAGGATTTTTGGGGGGATTGTCAGGATGATAAGGAAGTGTGTGCAAGGCACTATATGTGGATGACTATGCATTTAATAAGGAAGTTGCAACCATATCCCATACCAGATCAAGTCAAAGAGGACGAAAGCACCATAATGGACCCCAAGTACCCTATAGTTGCCAATTTTCTGATACTAACAATAGACTGGGATGAGCAAGAGGTCGATGACCTCGATATTATAACCAAACCAATATTGGCCCATACCAAGGAATGGGTTGATGGATGGGTGGCCCGATTAAAATAGAAAGGGGTGGTCCTGACATACGAAGGACTCAAAAGTGAACCAAGCACCACGGAGGATGCAGCTACCACCACTTCAATGGGCGGGACATCTAAGTCTCCTCTGGTCACCAGATCCAAGAAGAGGAAAGAGACAGAAATGGAGCAGTCTCCTAACCCCAAGGTTTATACAAGGAAGGATCTGGGGGGCTCACCCTCCAAAAGGCTTAAGCAAACAGGGGGCACGGTGGCACAGCTCTCAACCCAAGAAGAAGAAGAAAAAGGGGCAAAGCAGTTAAAACCTTTTTTGGCTCTCCCTGCTTTGACTGCCCCATTATCTACCTCCCTGGCCTTGGTCGCCACATCCCCGCCAGCGGTGGACATCTCTGTCCATCTTGCCCCTTCACCTCCGACCGAGCCTGTGATAGTAATCGACTCTTCCTCCACCATGACTACTCCTCCTTCCTCCGCTACCATGTCACCCACTATATCACTCCCATTAGTTGCAAGGACGGCACCAATACCCACTCCCACCATGCCTGAGGCCCTCTCAAGACATATGTAGAAACTCCCCTCCGAGCTTTCCCAGATCCTTATGGATCCCACTCTTCAAGCAGCCCTTGCGCAGGTCCTCGCTACTGCTAAACCTTCACAACCTCCGACAGGGCCACCGGCTATGGAGGCCACCATGCTAATCTCCGAGGAATGGGAGAGGTGAGAACAAGAGGCCTTGAAGCCATTTGAAGAGGAGGCCGATGAATACCATGAGCACCCCAAGTATGAACACCGCATAATCGACAGGGTGGCTTACGAGGAGGAAGGAACTGGCTCCTCATAGAGCGGAGACGAGGAGGAGGATGTCGGTGGTAGGGTCATCGTGCAGGCTTTCGATGATGACCTTGAAGAAGAGATGGCTCGGCAGCCGAAGGGTATTGAGGAAGAGGTAGAAAGGTCGCCCCTTGAAGAAGAAGGACAGCAGCAAGAGGATAAACCTGAGGGTGAGGCTCAAGCTATCAAGAGCCTCGAAATTGAGCAGCCCGAGGAGCACACACACGAGGTTAAGAAAATCGAAGAAAAGGAGGAGAAGGAAATGGAAAAGAAAGAAAGTCTCGGGCAGCAATTATCTATCAAGCCTCCTATTAAGCGCCTTGTGTTCATCCAGGACTCCGATGAAGAAGAAGGAGATACTGCCAAGGAGGAAGAAGGGGCCCCAGAAGATAAGGAAACAGAAGCCTTGGCCAGGAGAGGCGAAGGTGATCGTGGATCGCCTAAAGAGAAGGCTGCTATGCCTGAGTGGATGGAAAGGCAGCTTGAAAAGAAAACTCTTGTACTAAAGGACCCAAGGGCAAGACTAGAGGCTATCTTAGCCTAAGCACAGATCACAACGAGAAAAGAGAAGAAGCCTAAGATCAGATCCAGGATGACGATGGATGACTCTGGGTCTCGAGTTGTGCAAGTAGCAACGCCTATGGTAGGCCAGGAGGGAATAACCTACAACATCCCCACCATGGATCTAGGAACCACTACCAGGGAACAAAAAGTAGGACACCTTGAAAAGTCAATAGCTATAGTGGTGCATCTGATAAAGCAGGACAAGGTCTCAAAAGATGAGCTTAAGGCACAAGTAGCTGCTTTGACAGATTGCATTTAGCAATGGTCTTCGGTGGATGACCTGCCTACCACATCCATGGCTCCACCCCAACTGCTATCCAAAAAAAAAATTGATAAGATGGAGAGAAGAAATAACTTGGAAAAGACTACAGAGGGCTGGTTCTGACAGGTCCTGTATGTCAGGAACATGGGTATAAGTCGGGCTGTTCGGATAGCCAAAAAATTCTTGGATCTGCTGCAATCTTTGGAAAGCACAAGGAAAATTTGCACCGACTTCCCTGCTACATACGACTCCACCTTTCCAAAGATCGAGGCTATCCTTCAGTTGCCAAAAGCCACATGGGAGAAGGAGCTTGCTTTCAACAAGGATGATCACTGGTTGATGGATGTGTGGTGATGAGACTTTGACAATAGGAAGGAAAGGTTGGAGCAAATAATGAGTAAAGTGGATCTGAACATCGAATGGATCAAAGAAATCAGAGCAAAATGTGCTCGTTATCTTAAGTTGATGATGGAGTATGACATGCCTGCAGTACAGATGGATCCGAAAAAGGTAAAACCTTACTTCCAGAAGAAGATGGAGGATGGGATGTCTAGTGAAATAACGGTGGAATTCATGAGTTTTTCCGCCCGGGCCTTCGATCAATCAGAGTTGTTCAGGGATCAAGGCATAAAATACGATGAGGATTGGAAAGGCTAGAAGATAATGCCCAATAGTGGAGCTACCAAATGTTGTGGTATGAAATTATTGAGGTAGACAAGCTCCAGCCAGTCATCCTGAAGTTCATAGAGTATACAGCTTCAAAGAAGCAAGAGGACAACCCTCTTGGCAGTGAAGAGCTCCCTAAGGAGTAGCTACAGTAAAACAACAATCGGCAAAAGGACAAAAATGCTACAGTGCCGTCACTAGATGACAAAATAGGGAGAGGACAAAATGTAATTTTAAATTGTAATATATTGAGGGTTGGTGAAACCCTATTTTGTAATGAATCTTGGCCACATAATGAGAATTAATCTTGTCCATTCACTTGAATTTTGGGGCACTATAAATATGGCTCTCCTCTCATTTGCAATGGGAGTTGAGTTGTTGTAAAGACATGTTGCAGAAATTTATAATGAAAATACATTGACTTGGTGCATTTTCTGAGTTTTTTCACATGTTACTTGATTCAACTTCCATTGTTAGATGCTTAACTTAGATTTTTATTGTTGTTCTAGTTAGCTGTATTCTTGCCTTGATAGATTTTTAGAAATGTTGTTATGTGGTTGTGAAAATTCCTGCTGTGTAGATGCCTTCTTAGTCCACACTTTTTGTTGTTTACTGATGGTAGATAGCTGTGTAAAGTTAGTCTAGGCTTAAATTCAAAGCTGCTTCACACTTTCATCTTTGTTCATGCATGCACATGGTGAATGGAAGATGAAATATTTGCAGACCTTAGAAGATAGCACAAATTCCATGAGACTGTGAGATTTTTGGTTAAGTGGAATATTGTTTCCAGGAAGCTGTCCATTGCAGGAAACCCATTATCACTGTTCACAATTAGTTGCAGGTCCAGGAACCTTCCGTCTTCCCCGCTCTTTTTCCCTTTTTTTTAGAAGTAACCTATACGAAGGTTCATTGCACATTGTAAATCCAAATCGAAGAGACATTGAAGTTTTGGACCGCTGTCTGAACCTACAGCAAAGTGAAATTCAACATCCATCTTAGAAACTTCGTATTTGAAAATCCATCTCGCATCTAGCTACGTAAGTCTGCCCTGTGATTACCAGCAAGATCACATCAAAATCAACTGAGGAGTTCCATGCAAGTCATGACCTGACACCCGAGAGACCTTGGGGAGATTTTCAGCAACTTGTCATGGGAAATTTCCTTTCAAGAGAGGTAGTGCATTCGTGTACTACCTGTGTTGAGAAAGTGTGCAAAACACCCATCAACAAATCCATGGTAGCTTTTGTATCTTCTTCTTTAACTTGATCTATAATAACTTCTTTATATTCTTCTTTAATGTTATTCATGTCATTTTTTTGATTATTTGTGTCCAAAGGAGGCAAGTGTCTCATTTTGGGAAATGGTTAGCAAGTCCTTGGCCTAAAAAGAATTATTAGGGGGTAAGGGTTGGTTATAGGTGATTTTTTTTTGAGGATTTGGATTGTTAGGGGGTGGGGGAAGTAGTGTGTTATTAGGGGGTTGGGATGTGTTTTGTGGGGTGATATAATTGGCATGATATATGAGTTGGGGTGAGATTATGTGGTTATAGTTGGGTTGGTGGGGGCATAAGTGACGCTAGCATTGGGGGGAATAGTGAACCTTAGGTGTGATGAAAGTGGGGGTAGGTTATTTATGGGTTGTGTTATGTTTGTGTAAAGAGGGACATTGGTATTTATGATGAGAGGTGTTGTGGTACTTGAGGAAAGTGGTGGGTTGGCGTTGGATGAGATTGTGTTTATGGAAGAGGTTGTGTTTGTTAATGGGGGGACATTAGGTTGATTTATGTTAGTGGAAGAGGGGATATTGGTAATAAGTTGAGGTCACACGAGATGATTGGAAAGCAAGGAGAGAATTATTTAAGACCTTAAAGATGTTGACCTTGGACTAGATTGTGCATTCTAGGATGACCTTAGGATTGATTTTTTGATGATGTGATTAAGGATGTTTTGTTGGGATTGATGGGGTGATTGGTTCAATTGATGGTACAAACAACCAAGGCTTATGATCAAAAGGTGTAATCTAGATCCTTAAGATGGATGATTTAGGATTTTCTTACTTAGGATAGGAAAGTTCCTAAGCAAGGGTAGATGAAAGATGATTTTGAAAAAATTAGCAAAAAGGTAGCCATTCCTTAAGCTAAATTATCAAAGATGTAAATTAAATTAGGAAAGTTCTTAAACTACCCTAAGATTAGGAAGGGTGATGAGGGATCTAGATTGTTTCCTAGTGAAAATTTTGGTTTGCAAAGTGGTGACATGATAAATGTTGATTTTTGGGATAGATCTTAAGGTTGATTTTGGATGATAATGATGAAGAAACTAATGATGTGGGGGAGAGGGAATGATATCAATCCAAGGTGTGAAGATAATAGGTGATTATAAGGTGATAATAAGGGAGAATTTGGATGGTGGGGGAGGGTGAGGAATAGTTTTTTAGGTGTGAAGATGGGATAATTGGTGATAAAGAGACAACAGAGTTAAAGATTATGTCATAATAAACCAAGGAGCCCTAGGGGGTTGAAGTTTTTGAAAAAAATTGATGTTTTCAAAGGGTATAGCCAAATCCTCAACCCTTTGGTTGATTCATCTTCACAGGTTTTGCACAAAAAGACACTCAAGCACTTGTTTACAAGCCCTAAGCTCAAGTGGGTGTATAGATTAATGTGGGCTCACCACCCAAGAAAGCTTGGGTTAATACTCCTTGATACTCGAGTGGTTCTTTGGGGCGCCCTTTCTCGCAAAGGTGGATAGCTAGAGATCCAGAGGCACAGGGTCATCAATGGATACCACAGGATCACCTTTTCTCTCTCCTTGGTAACTATCAAAGTTCACCACAAGGATTTCTATCTCAACCTAAGGGAGTACGTGGTGAGTAACTTAAGGGTATGATCCACATCCCTTGAACCACACTAACCTACGTTTGATGGATTTCTAGGTTTACAATGTTTTTCTAGAGATTCCTCGATATATGCAAGGTATGTGAGGCCTAGACCGTGAACACTAGTCCATCACAAGTGTGGATCGGGAGCTTCAGTGAGCTGTTGAGAGCTTAGACCAACCCTTCACTCCTAGCCTAGAATCACCCTAGGCAATCAGAGCTCCACCAATTACGACGCAACTAGATTGGGGTACAAATTTAGTTCTCCCCCCTTTATATACCCCGCTGGTATGTGTGGTTGGAATCATCCCCTAGGGTGATGAAATCCCTAGGTAGGTCCCCTAAAAGGAAAGGCACACTAGGTGATTTTGATCCCCAAGATCACATGAAGTATGAGGGGATTGCATACACACAAGCTAGTGACCTTATGTTTACTTAAAACATTGATCTAAACATAATGAAGAGATGTAAATATTTTTAATTCCCCAGATCACACTAGGTGCGAGGGGTGAGCATACATTTATTACACCCTTCTAGGCACAGAAAACAAGTTCATTTACACTCTAATCTAACTTTAGTGCTGAAATTAGTGGAAAAATAAAAATTCCTTGGCCAAACATCCTGCAAAACCACAGATTAGTAGTTTTTCAATATTAGTCTTCGATAGTCAACAACTACACCACTTGTTAGTCTGAGCATTAGCTCAAAATATTCAAATTAAAACACAATGAAAATATAAGCATGAAAACATAAAATAATCTAGCAATGAACATATAAGCATTAAAACAAAAAATAAAGTAAAGAAAATTACCAAATCTTTTGTTTTAGATGATTGATTTTCCTCAAATTTAAGTATTCAACTAGATAGCCTATGACAAATGCAAATGATTGGAAAATTATTATGAACAGTATTATATGCTCAGTGATTTAAGAGCAAAAGTAAAAAATAAAAGTTTATTTTTAAAAAAAATAGGAAATAGTTACTTCATTAAAAAGTAGAGAAAAAATGGAAAAAACCTAAAAAATAGACTAATAAAAGTTGAATTAAATAGTTATTTCAATAAAAACTGGACAAAAAATGGGAGAAACCTAAAAAAAATCCAAAAATCAGAAAGTCGGCCATCTATGTTTCAGTAGAAATTGGATGAAAATGGAAAGAAAGATGAAAATGGAAACAATCAAAAGAACAAATTCAAAAAAATCAGCATTTCAGCCGGATATGATCTGGCCGAACATTATTCGGCCTAGTATGTTTTAGCCGAAAAGAATCCGAACGAATCCTATTTGACCGAATATATCCAAATGGCAGGTGGCTTGGCAGCAAAGTCGCCATTTTTTCAAATTTCCAAAAATTTCCAACTTCTGGTGAATATTTCTTCAATCAAAATTATTTTTCTTATAAAAATAAAAATACCCTTTTGTAGAGCTCACAGAGTTGAATCCAAATATATATATATAGTAGTTTTAGTATATAAATATTTTAAAATGTTGCAAGTAGGTTGTTCAAAGTCAAAAAGAGACTCGATTGAAATTAAATAAAAAATAGTAAATTATCATAAAGCAAATTGGAAAATATATGATGCCCTAGAAGAGAGAATCATCTTCAAAAGGGTATATTTTATTTTTTTAAAATGAAAAAAAAAATAAACAATAGTTGGCGTCAACTGAAAACTATCAAATTCGGGTTAGTTTGACTTTAAAATGTTATTACGAGAAAAATATACATCAAAATTTCAATTTTTTTTCCATTCCCTAGATATTGAAGTCAGCTATTTGGGATAAAAAAATCAAGAGAAAATGATTTTTTTTTTCTATTTGTTTCTTGACATCAACTAAACATCACTTTTTCTTGAAATTTTTAGCATTACGAAATCTGCTTTTAAATTGATCAAAAAATATCAAAAAAAAAATTGAAAAATTATAGGAATAAACTTCAACAAAAGTTCTACATTTTATTAGTTTACATCATTTTGAAATTCAAAACATAAATACCACTTTTATGTGGTTGAAGTTGAAAACTTTTTTTCATGTTGGTCGATTCCTTTATAAAGTGTGACAGGTTTGTACTTTTACCCTCAAAAAATGTGTTATGAATCATTTGGCGTTGTGGATAGGTATATGTTGTGATCGCTCACATTAATAAAATCCTACTTGGAAATCTAGGGCATGTGGGTAGGTATAGGATGGACATGGGAACAAAAGGCACACAACTCAGAAAGAAAACAAAACTATAAATTGAAATACTAAAAGATTAGTAGATTTAAGAATGAAAAATAGAGGATAATCAAAAGCTACCATCACAAGAATGAGTATGTAAAAAGAAAAATCCCACTAAAAGGAAACAACAAAAGACAAAAACGAAAAACATACCTATGATGAAAAAGGTGAAAACCCTAAGTTGGAAATGGTCGAGATCCAACACGAATCCACTCGAACTCAACGTATAAAAGCTTAAATAGGTTCTTAGGAATTAAAGAAGATCGAGAGTGAGAAGACAAAGAAAAAGAAATGAGAATGAAAAAACATTAAAAGACTTAAAAGAGCGGCTAAAAATACATGAGGATTATTAATGCCCTCAGTGCAGACAACGAAAATGAAGGGGCAGAAGTTACTATGAGATGAAATCTCTCCTCTTGAAAAGGGGAGGCTCCCTTCTTAATGCTTATAGGAATGAAAGTAAACTAGTCTAGATTTAACAATATTTACACTAATCCAGCCATAGGGGTGTGTTACATTCATGATTCTCTCTTTTTTCAAAGAATATGTTTACAATGTTCCACGTTGATACTTTGTGATACTTTTCAACTCTAAGTAAAAACTAAAGCAGTAATTTCCAATATTCTTAATTTGTCAAAGAAAAATCTAAGAATACCAGCAAAATAAAGATTTGTAACTAGAAAACCAATGAAAGCACAAAGTCTTTCCATTGTTTTCAATGATGAATTCTTCAATAAAATAACCAGTCATACAAATGAAGCACAAAGTCTTCAATCTAATCCATGAACAGATCTACGAATAGAATAAATGATTCCGAGCACAAAGTCTTGAAGATCATTTACCAAAAAGATATCCACAAGTAAACGTTATAGCACAAAGTCTATAAAATCCAGCTTGGACGCCCTCCAATCACAATTAATAAAATTATACTAATCTAATCATATAATAAGGTAAATTAATGTGAAAGACATAAGAACATTCACATTTGTTCGAAATTGATCCAACACAAAGTTTGGTATGCAAGTTCAGCTTCTTTATTGATTGAATATAGTATCACAATATGAACTCAAAGTCTCAAACTTGCTTTATAATTGAGCAACACTTCATTGCAAATAGATTAAAGGTAAATAATACAATAAGAGCTCCTCATATTTAAATATGAGGGCTAAAGAGCTATTCTAGGAAAGTCTAACTAATTTGACTTATTCAACTTTGAAGTCCAAAATTTTTGGAGGACTCCAAAATGGTTACAACTATTTACAATTTTACAAATAACATGTAAATTGTCTTCAACTAACTACAAAAACTTGAATTTCTAAAACATGGAAATTAATCTAAGGCGTGATCAACGTCCTTCAACATTTTGCATCAAGAAATCATCATATTTCTTCAATATGATTCCTAAAGTGTGCTTGATGATTCCTCGAGCTCTTGACATTCAATCTCTAACAGTATTGTAAGTGTATACACCTAAAAATGGTCACATCACATAGTCTGGTAATTAATTAAATATTTTTAATATTTAATTAAATCTCTGAATTCAATTTGCGTATAAATAAATTTAAATAATTTATTTATATTGTTCATTCTTTCATTTCAATTAAATAAATAAGTTTATTTAATCACTTTCCTTATCCATTTCTTAATTAATTAAATAAACATTATGATTTATTTATATTAATTATTATATAATCTTGGCTTGAATATTTTATTCAAACAAGGATTAAATATTCTTCTCTTCTAATATTCTTCTAAAGTCCATTCACAATTAAATATCTCAAATATTTAATTAAATTCTTCTAAAGTCCATTCACAATTAAATATCTCAAATATTTAATTAAATTCTTCTAAAGTCCTATTTACAATTAAATATCTCAAATATTTAATTAAATCTTCTATAGTCCTAAAATCAAAAATCAAACTCACATGAATATAAATAAATTTATTTATTTAATATTGGATTATCTTCAACAACCGTGAAACAAACTTCCAAAACAGAAAATTAATTTCTCTGTTCCTATGCAAGCTTGTTCCCGTGGGTTGAAGACAAGCCTCCATTCTTCTCTCCAACCTCCCAACATCTTCCATCTTCTTCTCAACCTCTCCATCTCTCACCATTCAAAATTACCAATCTCACATCCATTGATCTTTGCCAGCCAGGCTCTTGCCTGTGAAAAGCTATAAAAAGGATTGTCGGGTCTCTCAAAAACATAGAAGCTTTTGTACGAGAAAACTATAGCAAATTTGCAATAGCATAGCCTTCTAGCATTGATAGCCTCTAGAATCATAGCATAGCATAGCTTAGCATACCAGCATTCCATATCATGGCCTATCCACCTCATATCATAGTATCCATAATCCACAGCCCCTGTGCATATCCGTATCAACATTTCACTCCACCAACATATAGGATAGAGAAGTATTCTCCCTTTTGCATACTCGTTCTACAGGTTGTCATTCTAAGAAGCTTTGCTTATACAATCTGAGAGCAGCAGCTTCAAGAGAATCACTGGAGATAGAGAACAATGGAACAGTTCTAAAGAAGCTTTGTTTGAATTCTCTTTGATTTCATATTTTATTTAGCTTTCTTTAGTTTAATGTTTCATTGGTGTGTTTTTATTGTTTTACTTTGATACTAACATATTTACCACACATTTTTGGTGCCCACCGTGGGGCTCTTGCCCCAATTTTAACATCTTTTCACAGGTTTTTCTGACAAGTTACAGCTAAAAGAGTGTATTAGTGCATTAAACATGTCTCAGCGCAATTCACACCCAATTCAGCACCTGTGACAGATTCCTCAGCGCCCGTGACATATTCCTCGGTGCCTGTGATAGATTCCTCAGTGCCCGTGACAGATTCCTCAGCGCCCGTGACAGATTCCTCAGCGCCCGTGACAGATTCCTCAGTGCCTATGATAGATTCCTTAGCGCCCGTGATAGATTCTTCAGCGCTCGTGATAGATTCCTCAGTGCCCATGACAGATTCCTCAGCACCCTTGACAGATTTCATAGCACCCTTAAGCGATTCCTCAGCACCCATTAACTCTGTTTTAGCGCCCTTGATGTCTATTTTAGTGCATTTTTAAAAAGTCTGCAATTTTAATTTGTAACTTAAGTAAGGTTTGACTGGATCCGACGCGACCGCGGCCAGTAAGGGCTTTAAAAGAATGAAGCAATCCTAGGATAGTCACTTAATTGAAATGAAGCAACCCTAGGATAGTCACTTAAATGGAAAGAATGAATCAATCCTAGGATAGTCACTTCATCTTTTATTTTGGACTAAAAAGAACTCCATGTCTTTGTGAAGCAATATCTTCACCTAGCATAGAAAATTGTTCATTTGGGCTTAAAATTGAACTCTTGTTTGCTTTGATTAAAACGGTGATAGGCCTATACTCTCCCCTTAACTGGGTGATCAAAATGCCAAACTCATCTATTTCATTACATGCAATTTCAAGCTTTGATAATACCTTTTAGAAGGCCTTCCGTAGTGGGAAAAAGTACTCACCCTATGGGAATGACCTAAGTGGGAACAACTAAAGCCAAGTTTTCCAACCCACTTTAATCAAATGCAAATGGTTGATGAAAATCCCATTCGACGGTAGTGTGCATTGATAACCATCCCCAAAGCCTTTGTTCTAAAGGTTGGGAGGTCTCTCGAGGGAGTCTATCATTTGCCGCACTGAACGAAAACCCTTACTACGAACTTAGTGTAGTATCCAACCGAAGTCAATTTCCGAACATCCTAATAATCACATCTTGAGGGGAGGAAGAATCTACCCCCAAGACACTCACCATATAACTACCAAGGACCGTTTGCTCAGGATCCGGTATCCACATCTGTCACACGTGCTGGAAAACACAAAAACGCTCCCTTTAGGGGTGCGGTTGTGTGTGGTTTTAAGATGTGGGTTGTTGATTATTATGATGACCTACTTGAGTACTAAGAGTGAGTCTGTTTGATCTATCTATCATGTGTAAAACCTGTGACAACAATTTTTGAAAAACATTTTGATCATACACTTAATGTTTAGTATAGGACTTAAACACAACTATTCTACAACTTGCTTGATGTGTTTTCAATACATTAATTCAGTAAAGATCATCCAAAACTCACAATTACATTGATTACTCTCATGTTACGAGATTGGAAATCCACAACCTTTGTTAAAAAATCCATTCTCAAACAAATCAAAAAGCCAAAGAAACCACTTAATTACAAGAAACTATTGAAGAAAAGACGATTCTTGTACCAAAGCCGAAAGGTTTTACTTAAACATAGAACCTTTATACATCAATATCATGATTGTGTTAGGGGTTTCACTGATGATTATGTTGTAGAACCATTATACTCACAAGCTTTCTTTCAAAGAAGAGCCCTTTCTCAAAGGCACAACCATAGTCAGCGTATTCATTTTTGTTATATTCCCCAACCTGAAATTGAATATTCTACTCGTCCAAATCAATTTTTGCAATAGAGAACTCAATCACATTAGGCATTTATCACAAATCCATCCTTTTACGAAGCTACGATCAAACTTCATAAAGTGAAAAATCATCCTTTTCTTGATCTTTTTCTTAAGTTCTCGCCAACAGGATTTTCATCCTTTCAACTAGGGAGCAACACAAGCTAAAGGCTAGAAATCTTTCAAGTCATAGAATCTTCATTCTATCCTGACTTTCCTATCTATCACAAATTGCACTATTTCATTCTTTTGATCAAAAGTTGGTAGAATTTGGAACAAAGCTTATGCCTGTTGTCACGAGATCTCAAAAACACATAGAAAAGGACGAAGGAGAAACTACCACAAGCAAAATGGGTGATAATAGTGAGAGAGAAGAGAATACATTTAATATTGAAGAGTTAACAAAAGAAAAGCTTCAAGAAGCAGAACAAGATCCTCGATTCCATACTCTTATGGAAAGGATTTTAGAACGAAACAAAGAAAGATATTTTCTTTCATTAGCTAATCAAGGAGCTAAACTACCTTCTGATTTTGATATAGAAGGAATTAAACAGAATCCTGAAACTCCTCCTAATGATTTTAGTGCCCTTACTCAATAGATAAAAGAATTACAAGGGAAAATAAAGGAGATGCAAGGGGGCACAACAAAGAAGTATGTTTTGGATGACATATCTCCTTATCCATTTGATAGGAGTCTTCAAATGATCCCTTTTCCAAAACATTGTGAAATCCCTAAATTTGATAGGTACAATGGAAAAACTAACCCCATTGAACATGTGAGGGATTTCCGAAATATGAGTCTAGAATTTTCTTATGAAGATACCTACTTAATGCAGTTGTTTCCACAAAGTTTGGGTGGACAATCAATGGAGTGGCTTTCTAAGATCACTCACCCCATCAAAACCTTTGAGGAGTTAATAAATCAGTTTATATCACAATATGCCTACAACATCCAACACCAGATAACAATGCTTGATCTTTGTAAAGTGAAACAAAAAGTAGGGGAATCATTCACCACATTTTTGCAAAGGTGGAGAAGGTTGTTTGCACGATATTCTCGTCCTATTCCTGAAAAGGAAAAGATGGATATCTTCATCAATAGCCTAGATCAAGAATTAAGCTACAGGCTTAATCTTCATTATCCTCCTAATTTTGAAAAATTGATTGAAAACGCAATCACCATTGAAGGGGCCTTGGTTAAAAGAGGAGTGATCAAACTTGATAATCCAAGTTCATCTAACCAAAACAACAATGATAAAACAAGGTTTTGGAACAGAAATAAAAATGTCATCAATGATGGTATAGTGGATGCAAACAATTTACGAACAAGATCATCTATCTTCAACCTATCAAGTGTTCCACGAAACAACCAACAAGGAAATACCAACCAACAAGGACAAAACTACAACCAAGAAAGCATGACCAATCAAAATACCAATCAAAACCACGGTAATTTCAATAACAATTTAGGCAATAACCAAACATCAAATCCGTCCAGACCTCCATTCTTTTCAAATCGACGAAATTTTACCATATTGGGTCAATCTCTTGAGTCTACTCTCAAGGAGCTTCTCGATAATAAGGTTATCACATTACCACCACAAAGAAATTATGAGCCACGAGTCAAACCACCATCATGGAATGACTCGTATTATTGCAATTATCATCAATGTAAGGGTCATAGAACAAATAACTGTCAAGCCTTGCAAAATCTAGTACAAGATTTAATTGACAATGGCACCATTACAATTGAAGGACATCATACCAACGACGATCATTAAGCATTCAAAGATCCTTTACCAAACTATCAAAAGGGGGAAACATCAGATACCAAAGTGAAAAGTATAAACAATGTTGAAGACAACATAATCCACCACATCTATGCAAATGATCAACGGGTTAATGTTATCAAAATCAAGGAAAAACAAGAGTATCAACAAGTTAATGTGACTACAAGAGGACAAGCAAAATTTTTTCTAAAAGGTAGTTCATCTAAGGCGGCTATTCCTCCTCCAAGTCATTATAATCTAGTTGATCAATTGAGAAAAACATCAGCTCAAATTTCCATTCTTGAACTTCTCAAAATATCCCCCATACACAAGAATATTTTGGAAGAAGCTCTTGTAAACACAACCGTTGACATAGATTTGGATGTAAACAAATTTCAAGCCATGGTGGGACATTTGTCATCCCCCACTTGTCTTTCATTTTCCGAAAAAGATGATGCCTCTATGACACATCCGCATAATTCATCGCTTTATCTTGAAGTCATGATCCATAAACATCGAATTAGACGTGTCTTGATAGATGGAGGAGCTGGTTTAAATATTTGTACTTTAAAACTTATACATGCCTTAGGAATATCAGAAAATTCCATTGATCCAAGGAGGAAAATAACTATCAAGGCATATGATGATGAAGAAAGAGCTTCTAAAGGACTAATAATGTTACCTATCAGAGTGGGACCTGTTGTGAAAAATACATTTTGTCAAGTTCTAGATTGAAATCTTTCCTATAACATACTTCTGGGTCGCCCATGGATTCATGATATGCAGGAAGTACCATCAACGTACCATCAATGCCTTAAGTTTCCATATGATGGACAAGAAATAACTATACAAGCTAATTACAATAGCACCCAAACTTTTTCAAATCTCCGAGCAACTCAAGACACCTTTGTGCCACACAATAGGGAGGCTTTTGCTGCTTCTTCTTCCAATCTACAAGGAAAATTTCAAGAACTAACAAAGAATCTTGACACCAAGCTACATTTTAAAGACAAAGGAATAGGCAAATATTCGCTATCCCTTTCTAGCTTACCTCCTTCTCTGAGGTCACATGGTCAGCCAACCCTATCAAATCAAAAGCTCGCAACAGCCTCTACATCCCAAGCTTCTATGCCAATCACAAAGTTTGATGGACAATTCATTAAAGCTAACACCACTGAGGAAGAAGCCGAAGATAGGGACATCCTAAGTTGGCTATACAAAGATGAAGATGAATCTCTCTTGCACATCAAGTTACCTACTGAACAATATGGCAAAGGGTATACTATCATGCAAAGAATGGGCTATGAAGGAAGTGGTCCTATAGGAAAAAGAAAAGAAGGAATCGTTGAGCCAATTCAACCTATTTCAATACATCCAAATGATAAAGGAGGATTTGGATATGGTAAAGATATAGACGAGTCAATTTCACATCAAATACAGTAGACTCGTGAAGAAGAATCAATTTCCAATAAACCCCATGAAGATGTCACTCTACAAAAATTTTATGGATCAGTTTTCCAATTGCAGAACAGTTCAGACATTGATTCCAATGAATACGAATGAGATGATGTCTCTGATGATACATTCTTAATAGAGAAAAGGGTGGATGTCATACACAAATTCGCACCCACTTCCTTACAAGGGGAGGGTTCAAGGCCTCCACTTGATTATGTTTTACAAAGCAATCATGACTCAAGTGAGGACGATTCGGATTTTAACGAGATTGATAATCAACAAGAGAATACCATCATAGACCTTGTCCATCATGAAAATGACAACCATGTCATGACTTTGATAGCTCAAGGCCTTACCCAACCTAATGATCCCATGCCTTTAGTTTATCCGGAACTTATTGATTGGGACGAAGATGCACCTATCCATATCCCTACATTCCATGATGATGAAGATATTGTAAATTTCCTTTGTTCATCTAGTCAAGAAAACAATTGTTTCATCAAAGAATCTCATACTCAATATTTTGATAGGGAGGGTGTCAAGTCTCTTAGCTACAAAATAAATAAAATAAAAGATGGATCTATTGGTGAAAACCCAAAAACGGCAGTGGTAGATCAAAACAAGAAGAAAATAAAGAGCGAATCTGAAGGTGAAAACCTTTTTGAGGCACTGAAGGATGAGAAACTTGACACTCATCCCAAACATTATCAAGAAAGATCTTCTATTTTGATTGAGCCCACAGAATCAATCAACATAAGTACAGCAGAGCAGCCAAAAATCTTGCAACTTGCAGCATCATTAACAGTGGAAGAAGTACTGAAATTCATGGAGTTCTTGAAGGAGAATCAAATCAATTTTGCTTGGTCATATGCCGATATGCCAGGGTTATATCCTAATCTAATAATGCATCATTTATCTATACATGCAGGGACAAAACCTGTGAAGCAAAAACTCAGAAAAATGCATCCACATGTTGCATTGTTGGTTAAAGAAGAGTTAAAGAAGCTCTTAGATGTTGGATTCATTCGGACTATTGATTATGCAGAATGGATTTCCAATATTGTACCTATTTCAAAGCTAGATGGAAGGATTAGAATTTGTATAGATTTCAGAGATTTGAACAAAGCATGTCCCAAAGATGACTTTCCTTTGCCAAACATAGATATGATTGTTGATTTAACTGCTAGTCATGCAATGTATTCATTAATGGATGGATTTTCAGGATACAACCAGATAAATATTGCACCAGAGGATCAAGATAAAATATCATTCACGTGCCCTTGGGGTACCTATTGTTGGAATGTCATGCCATTTGGGCTTAAAAATGTAGGAGTGACTTATCAAAGAGCAATGACCATTTTCCATGACATGATGCATACATTCATGGAAGACTATGTGGATGACTTATTGGCCAAATCTAACACAAGAGAAGTACATCTTGAAATCTTGTCAAAAATCTTTGTCAGAATGGAGAAGTTCAATGTTCGACTCAATCCAAATAAATGTGTTTTCGGCGTTAAATCTAGAAAACAACTGGGATACATTGTTTCAGAAAAGGGCATAGAGGTTGATCCAAAAAAAGTACAAACTATAGTGGACATGCCCCCACCACAAAATATCAGTCAGCTTCGATCACTGCAAGGACGACTACAATCCATCAGGAGGTTTATAGCTCAACTGGCAGACAAAAGTTTACCATTTACACATCTATTGCATAAAAATGTCCCATTCAAATGGGAGGAAAAGTGTGAAGCAACATTCAATCAGATCAAGCAATATCTTATGAATCCACCAGTTTTGATTCCACCAGTTCCAGGAGAGCCCCTTATACTCTATATTTAGGCAACAGAAGTATCTTTGGGAGCATTACTTGCGCAAGAGGATTCTACAGGCAAAGAAAGAGCCATATACTATATCAGCAAAACATTAACAAGTCATGAACTAAACTACACTTTCATTGAAAAATCTTGTCTAGCAGTAGTGTTTGCTTCTCAAAAGTTGTGATACTATATGTTGGCTCATACAGTTAAGCTAATAACCAAAATCGATCCACTAAAATACCTCTTAAGCAAGGCTACTTTAACAGGAAGACTTGCAAAATGGGTAATGATCTTAAGTGAGTTTGACATTCACTATGTAGATCGAAGAGCCATAAAAGGATAGGTCATCGCAGATCAATTGGCTGAAGCACCTTTACAAGAAGAAAACCCAATGCACATTGAATTTCCTGATGCATATGTCTTCACAGCAACAATTAAGAAATCATGGACATTGTACTTTGATGGATCCTACACACAACATGGATCGGGGGCAGGGATTCTTTTTGTCACACCTGAAGGAAATACCATTCCAAAATAATATCAATTGATGTTTCCCTGCACAAATAACATAGTTGAATATGAAGCATTGCTCACAGGAATAAAGATAGCATTAGACTGGTGGATTACAAAATTGCAAGTCTACGGTGATTCACAGCTAGTCATTAATCAAATCAATGATGATTATTAGACTAAAGATGATAAGTTGTTACCTTACAAGAACATGGTGGATGATTTTAAAAAGTATTTTGTGACAATTAAGTTTTCACAAATCCCAAGGATTGATAATAAAGCTACAAATGCAATGGCTACAATTGCTTCCTTGTTACAATTATCAAAAAATCAAAAATGGTACGAATTCTTGGTGGAAAAATTGTTTTCTCCCACCTATGATAATCCTGAGACCCAAGTCATATGCCATTTAACCGGTTTTGATTCACCTTTATATGGTAAGACCTATACCTATTTGAAAGATAACATCTTACCTCCGGACTTATCCTGAAACCAAAAAAGGAATTTCATACACCAATCATCCCGTTATACCTTGATCACTGATATCCTTTATCGACGTGGTCTTGATGGTACGCTCCTTCGATGTCTTGAATGTGACGAATCTAAACAAGCCTTACAAGAGGTTCATGGTGGTATTTGTGGAACTCATTCAAGCGGTTTGACCTTAGCCAAGAAACTTGTTAGAATGGGATATTATTGGCCTACCATGGAGAAAGAATCTTTTACTTTTGTCAAAAGTGTTCTAAATGCCAGATCCATGGGAATCTTATTCATGCACCTGCATAGGAACTGCAGCCTTTCACTCCAACATGGCCTTTTTCTCAATGGGGAGATCTTGTTGGAAAAATTTATCCTTCATCATCAAATGGGCATAAATTCATCATCACGGCTACAGAATATTTTACAAAATGGATTGAAGTTGTTCTTTTGATGACCATGACCAGTAAACAAATATCTTCATTTATCCTAAATTACATCATCTGTCGATATGGAATTCCTAATTCTATCATCACTGATAATGGGAGGCCTTTCAAGAATCAGGATGTTGATGAACTTTGTGAAAGATTTCACATCCAACATAGGTTTTCTACACCTTATTATCCACAAGGCAATGGTCAAGCAGAAGCTTCAAACAAAACAATCTTGAAACTCTTGAAGAAAATGATAAATGACGCCGGTCGTGATTGGCATGTCCAGTTAAATCTAGCTTTGTGGGCATACAGAACCAGCATTCGCACACCAACGGGAGCTACCCCATATGCCTTGGTCTATGGAGCAAAAGCGATCTTACCACTAGAGGTTGAAATACCTTCGCTTAGAGTCTCACTCAAGGGATTGATAAATGATGAAGAGTACAGAGTATCTCGTCTGCAAGAGCTAGAATTGTTAGATGAAAGATGTCAACATGCAGCTAATCATTTAAAGGGTTATCAATAGATTATGTCTCGTAGCTACAATCACAGAGTTAAATCATGGACATTTCAAGTAGGTGACTTAGTCTTGAAAGAAAATCCACGCAATCAGCAAGACAGAGAAAAGAAAGGAAAATTTGAACCAAATTGGCTTGGTCCATTTGTCATCATTACAACATACGGTTCTGGGGCATATCAGTTATCTACGTCAGAAGGGGACCTGTTTGAAGAGCCGATCAACAACATTCATTTAAAGAAGTTCTATGTCTGAATCATCAAAACTCAAAAATACAAAAAATCAAAAAAAAAAAACAAAAAAAATAGAAAAAGTCCTAAAAAAATCCATAAAAATCAGCAAAAGTCCTTAAAAAAAAATCAGAAAAAGTCCTAAAAAAAATTCAAAAAATCAGAAAAAGTCCTGAAAAAAAAATCCATTAAAATCAGAAAAGTCCTGAAAAAGTGCAATAAAAACAAGTGGTGAAAACCTGGCAAACAGGCGCTACTTGTGATCAAAATGGGCTCATCTATCTATTAGCTTATGTCTTGCATCCGCTTTACGGCATCATATATTCATATCTATCATTTGTACATATCTATCATATCCATATCATGCAAATGAGAATCCTTGTGTTTCATCATGGCTTGGTGAAATTTGTACATATCCATTATATTTAGGTTGTGTTTACACTGGGGGAAAAAACACAGACTAAGAGAAGAGAGGGACAATGAGCTTTTAGAACATAAACAAACGTACAATTGACAGTTTGCAAAGCATAACATCTATTGATGCATCAAATCAACCACAACATCAAAACGATCACTCAATGCCAATGACATCAAACAACATGGTCAAAACAATGTTAATCAAATCACAAACATCAATGTTGATAACCAAGTTGGATGATCTTAATCTAAATAATGTTTGAAATACTTTGAGAAAAATTTGAATTGTTGGTTGATTTTCTATCATATCTCTAGAGCAATTCGATGATGTATTGAACTAGAAAAGCAAGGAAGGAGTATGAATTTTTCTTTGTCTATTGTTTGTGAGGAAATCATTAGTACTATGCAAATTGGTCGTGAGACATGCTCTACTAAGTATCATTGATGACATTTCAGAATTTGCATGGGAAACGGGTTAACTCTTGTCTGTTTATGCAAGCGATACTCAGGTCATCTCGGTTCAATTATACCTAGATGCTTGTATTATCTTGCTATATTAAAAATCATGAAAGCAATACTCAGGTCATCACTGGTGCTAACATACCCTTTGATGCTTGTATTAACTTTCAACATTTCAATGCTCTATGATGACACAAAAAGCACAAATAAGCTCTCAAAATGGCAATATTGTACAGATACCCTGCATGGTTAGTATAGATTACATTCATTCTAGGATTTGCATTTTGCATTTATAGATTTTTTTTTTTTCAAAAGCTGGCAAAATATCAAATGTTTCATGACTGAGTACATTTTTGACATTCACAAAAATATCATTTCATACATTTTTCATACATATTTGCATCAGAAAATCATAAAAACAAAGCATGCATCATAATCAAAACGTTTATAAGCATTCATAAATTGTATCATCCATCATTTCACATTCATATTCAAAAATCATTCCTCAATTGATTGCAATCATATCACAAACATTGCATCTTCATAAATCATATCATAAACATCATGCATATAGAAAATAGACACATTCATCACATAAGGAATCATCGCTGCATTTCATATATCTCAAAAATCAATGTCAAAATGTACAAAGATGTCAACTATACATGACATAACATTATCAAAAATGGGATCATATCAATGTGTATACAAATGTCTCAACAGAGTATCACTAAAACATTATGCAAAAAGCACTATGCAGAGCTATCCTCTGATGGTGCTGGTCTGGGACCTGTCCCACCTACACCTGATGGACCTACTCCACCTGCCCCTGATGAACCTCCTGGAGGTAATGGCTGTGATACACCCCTACTAGTAGCCCGAGAGCGACTGTGCGTAGATTGAGACTGTGTATAACTCACTCTCTGCTAGGGTGGCACTGCATCATGGTATCTGATCCTGTAGAACTCTGCCTCCCGGACAGCTCTAGTCAGCTCTCTCGTCATGCTATCACCTCCTACTACTCTCTGCAGACTGTCAGCTAAGGCCATGGCCTTCACACCCTGTCATCTAATTGTATCTCTCTCAGTTGTCACTGTCATCAACTGTCCCTGAAGTTGCGTAATCAAGGCATGTGCCTGTGCTAGCTGATCCTATAAGCTTTGCACTCTACTCTGCAAGGGAGATATCTGACTTGGCAACACTGGATCTACTAAAGACGACGGATCTGAATGTCTCATCCGTGGTCCACCTCTACCACCACCTCTGCCACTACCTCTACCACCTCCTCTACCACTATCACTCCCACTCTCCTCATCACTGCTGTCTCCATCCCCATTTGACTCATCATCATCATCCTCCTTGGAGTCATCACCCTTTGAAGCCTCATCTTGCTGTCACCTATGTCCACCTCCATGTGGTCTCGGCACTGCACCTGGAGCGGCAGGCTCATCAAGATCAAATAATCGCGGTGCAGGATGCTCCAACACATACTGACCATACTCTGGGGTCATCCCCCATCAAGAATATCAGGTCTATAGTCCCACATCTATACTCCCAAACTGGTAAACTCTGCCACTACTGCATCATAAGAAATCTGTGGACCCCACACTGTCAACTCCTACTGTCGATGCGCATAAATAGATGAACCCATAGGCATACCCTAAGTCCGACCATACTGTCGACACACTTGACCAAGAAGAAATCTCTCAATAATCCAAGGAGTACGACCAATCAGATACCTAGAAGTAAAAACAAAGGGCATCTCCCTAGCATCCTCTAGCCATGCCTCACAATCTACATAGGGCCGCCAGCATATTGTCTCGAGATCATCCAAAAGACACTGCCAATGATCTAGTTTTCCCAACCTAGGTTGAGCAATGATATCGGTATATCTAAATCTATACGATCGACCGACAGGCCGTCGTCCACGATTCAATGGACACATAACAACAAAGTGCTCCCATGCCCATATTTGTAACAACGAACAACCGACGGCAAAACTACGGCCTCTACCGTACACAATATGGTGTAGCTCATCATATAAGTGTGCTAGCATGCATGATCCCCAAGCATATCATGTACCCTACATCACCATACTCTCTAGTACACGACCCCACCCAACTGCAAAACCCTTCGACCTATGGTTGGGGCACAGAACACCTCCAATGAACCCTGCAAGTACAGAGGGTAAAGGTGCATATGAATTTGTCATCTTTGCCCATGAGATATAATATCCCGCAATCTCATCATCTCTGAATATCTGCCTCAAAGCATCTGTACCTCCTGCCTCCCGGCCATCAAATCTCACTATCTCGCCCATCACTGGAATCCTCAAGATGCGATATATGTCCTCTGGAATCACGGTAATCTCTCATGTCAGCAAATGAAAGGTGTTCGTATCATTGTGCCACCTCTCTGCAAGTGCTATCAATAAACCTCTGTTGAGACGCACCTCGGGCATCTCAAGTAATGAGGTCAATCCACAGGCCTCAATCACATCTCTATCTGCCTGTACAAGCTGCGGAATCAATCTCCATGTCTTCGGGAATGTCTCCCGTAACTGCAAGATGCCCAATCTCTCCTGTTCAGACATCATCATGTCAAAGCAAAATCAATATCAAATCATCACGACTCATCAATCAAATCTGAATATCAACATCCTGTTTGTTTTTAACAACTTTAGAAGCAAACTTAACATATCAACCTATTTGTTTTTCATCATCATGAAAGAAAATCTATCAATCCAATGTTTGTTTTTAACAACTTTAGAAGCAAACATATCAACCTATTTGTTTTTCATCATCATGGAAAGAAAATTTATCACAATCCTGTTTGTTTTTAACAACCTTAGAAACAAACTTATCAAACAACTATTTGTTTTTCACAACTTGAAAGCAAATTTATCAGCTACTCTTTGTTTTCCAACAACCTTGGGAACCAAATTATCACACAAAGCCATATCCAATCATGGGCGCTATGAAAATAATCATGGGCGCTATGAAAATAATCATGGGCGCTACAGAAATCATCATGGGCGCTACAAAAAACCTTATGGGCACTGTAAAAATCATCATGGGCGCTACAGCATCATGGGCGCTATGAAAAACATTATGGGCGCTACAAAAAGCATAAAGGGCACTAAAAGAATGCTTCAAGCTACAAAAAGGTTGGAAAATGTGCCCTAATCAAAAAAATTTCAAATCACAAAAGTTTAACGAGGTACATACTGCAGGTCCATAATGCGCCAGCCGCTGATGTTGTCGGATGCGCTCGAAATGGTGTTGGTGGATAGGAAGTGCCATCTTTCTCACTCTAGAGCTCGAAAAATTACAATTTTTACTAGGGTAAAATGGGAAAATTACATGGAAAATTACATTTTTAACCTATTTAAAGGCAAAATTGGGGCATTTTATCATATTTTATCACAACAGGGGCAATCTAAGTCATCAATTTTTCATCTCACGTCAATTTCTTCACATCATCATTTTCAAACGATGAATTGATATATTAAAAATCATAAAAATCTCAAAATTCAAAAACATTCACAAAAATCAAAATCTTAATCGATTCATCGTCTGAGGGGGCATATACCTATCAACATTCGACAATTAGCATCTGGGGCAAATTTCAAAATTCTTTGAACTAATGCGTGAAAACACATCACTTCAAAGAGGGGAAAAATGTATACACCTAAAAATGGTCACATCACATAGTCTGGTAATTAATTAAATATTTTTAATATTTAATTAAATCTCTGAATTCAATCTGCGTATAAATAAATTTAAATAATTTATTTATATTGTTCATTCTTTCATTTTGATTAAATAAATAAGTTTATTTAATCACTTTTCTTATCCATTTCTTAATTAATTAAATAAACATTATGATTTATTTATATTAATTATTATATAATCTTGGCTTGAATATTTTATTCAAACAAGGATTAAATATTCTTCTCTTCTAATATTCTTCTAAAGTCCATTCACAATTAAATATCTCAAATATTTAATTAAATTCTTCTAAAGTCCATTCACAATTAAATATCTCAAATATTTAATTAAATTCTTCTAAAGTCCTATTTACAATTAAATATCTCAAATATTTAATTAAATCTTCTATAGTCCTAAAATCAAAAATCAAACTCACATGAAATTAAATAAATTTATTTATTTAATATTGGATTATCTTCAACAACCATGAAACAAACTTCCAAAACAGAAAATTAATTTCTCTGTTCCTATGCAAGCTTGTTCCCGTGGGTTGAAGACAAGCCTCCATTCTTCTCTCCAACCTCCCAACATCTTCCATCTTCTTCTCAACCTCTCCATCTCTCACCATTCAAAATTACCAGACAATCTCATAGCCATTGATCTTTGCCAGCCAGGCTCTTGCCTGTGAAAAGCTATAAAAAGGACTGTCGGGTCTCTCAAAAACATAAAAGCTTTTGTACAAGAAAACTATAGCAAATTTGCAATAGCACAGCCTTCCAACATTCATAGCCTCTAGAATCATAGCATAGCATAGCTTAGCATACCAGCATTCCATATCATGGCCTATCCACCTCATATCATAGTATCCATAATCCACAACCCCTGTGCATAATTTACAGCCCCTGTGCATATTCGTATCAACATCTCACTCCACCAGCATATAGGATAGAGAAGTATTCTCCCTTTTGCATACTTGTTCTGCAGGTTGTCATTCTAAGAAGTTTTGCTTATACAATCTGAGAGCAGCAACTTCAAGAGAATCACTAGAGATAGAGAACAATAGAACGGTTCTGAAGAAGCTTTGTTTGAATTCTCTTTGACTTCATATTTTATTTAGCTTTCTTTAGTTTAATGTTTCATTGGTGTGTTTTTATTGTTTTACTTTGATACTAACATATTTACCACATAGTAAGCTTTTTCATGTCTCCCAATATACTATTTCAGATTGCTCAATGATAGTTGAAGGTCAAAAATTTGATCCATCAATGGTATTGAAAATGCTTGACCTTCAAACTCCTTTTGGATCACCTCAGTAAACTATTGGACCACATTGCCTGGGGGAAGCAACTTTTGTCCATCATCTTGTAACTTGCATGGAATTTCTTCAATTTTGTTTTTCAGCTGCAAGTCATGTTCTTCACTGATCTCTCGTGCAGATTGCAAATTATCAAGAAAGTTGGTGAGCACGGTCTCTTTGTGGATCAAGGATTCTTCAGTCTCCACATACATTTCTCGGTTGGGAATAATCCCAAACTCTTCCAATCTTTCTATCTTTAGTTTCCTCATTTTAGTCCAAGATTGTACCTTATCTTCTATTTCCTTCTTCTCTTAAGAGAAGTCTTTCAGAGTACCATCCAATTGTTCACTTATGTTCTCCATCTTCTTTAGATTTTCCATGGTTGCTTCTAGTATCTCTACTCCCAATGTATTCAAATGCTCAAGATAATCAGCAATAATCATGCCTCTTGCTTGTGCCTTTTCAGGCTTCTGAATGATAAGATTCTTGATATCAATGGTAATTGCCTCAAGTTCAACAATTTCAGAAGACTGAGTGATCTTCTGTAATACCTTTGTGATTTTTTCTACCTTGGCCTTATAATGATCCTTCATTTTCTTCTCCTTGTCATATTTCTTAATAAGAGATTCTAAAGCTAATTGAACATGTCTTTGCACTAGCATGAGTTATTTTTCCCAAATCAACCCTTGTGACAGAATACGCTGCAAGATCTACCTCTTCATAAGCTTTGTCCGGAGGAGGCTAAGTTATCTACACATATTTATGACCGTATTTCTCAAAAAGCACCCTAGAAAGGGTTTTTTCCTTCTTAGTTCTTGTGTTTGCAATAGAAAGTTGTGTGAAGTCAAATTCATCAAGAGATAGCCTCCTTTCTTCTCTTTGGTGCTTGTGAAGAAAACCATGGTGATAATGGTGAATGTTCTCCAGGTTGGGAGGCAATTGGATGAGAAGTAGTTGTTGTATCTACAAAGGTTGTAGTCACAATAGGGGAAGTGTTAGTCAAAACGACCTTAGGAATTTCAACTTTGGAAACTTGCACATAATCATTCAGAAATTGACCCAAATCAAAAGTTGATGTGATACCAAAAGATGGTGATGACAAACTAGGTAATGACATTAGAGAACCAGTTACATTGTCTAAACCCTATCTTGGACTCTCAAAGGGAATCCTGAGATGGATGAAGAATGCACAGAATAAACCAAAACAGAAGGTGTCACAACAGTCGTGACCATAGGAGGAGGATTTACAAGGATTTCAAATGGAGATGTAGTCATTGGAGGAATAATGGAAGAAGATACAACATTGCTAAGAGGAGATGAGATAATAGAGGGTTCCTCATGAATATTTTCATGGGGAGACATTTCTGCTTCTTGGTGATCTTCCTCTTCAATCTCTTCTTCCTCTTGTATATCTCTTGAGCGTGCTCCATTTGAGCCTCTGTATATGGCCTTTTTGCAGACTTCTCAGCCTTCTTGCCACCATTGACTATAAATTGATTTGAGGCTTTGAAGCTCTACTTGAACTTGGAGCATCATTCCTAATTTTAGTTCTTAATTCTGATCTTTTACCTGCTTGAATCTCAGCTTCATCTTCTGATCCTGTAAAGAAAGGTTTCAATTGAAGATCCCTTTCATCCAACCAAACATTAGTGTTAGCTAAGATCTGTTGGAACCTTTTCCTAATTGATATCACCTCCTTTCAGGACCACTGAATTGGGGAAAGAGGTGTAGCTACAATATTTTTCCTTTTGTATTCCTCATTCATAATATTTTCCTCGTCCTCCATTTCTTCTGGAACATCTACAAGATCTAACTCCCTTATCTGATCTAGAGTTAGCCTGCAATAATCAAAACTTTTGATTTATCTTTTTTTCCTTATATCAGCCCAAATATCTTCCATCTAGTGAGCATTGGAGAAATCCATTTGATTCGAGCCTTCATTCCTCTATATTCAAGATTTGACCTCACCTTAAACAACTTTATTGTTACTTGTTGCATTTCATATTCAACTACTTTGGCCTTATGAGAGGTCAGAACATAATACCTTCCAATTTTCATGGGAAATTTAAATCTTAGTTTATGAGCATCCATCCTTTGATTGTGAACAACAATTATTTGTATACATAGCTCCATTAAGATGATCTTGTCACTGGGATATTTGGGAAGCATGTGTGGATAGCTTGCATAGCATCCTACTCTTAAGTAAGTGAAACTGGGAAACTGTAAAAACAAATATCTATATTTATTCACTATTTTCCATGCTTCGTCTAACACCCTCTTCTTTTCTAATTGAAGATCGAAAGCGCATAGGAGTGGCCCAGAAAATGCATCGTTCACCCTTCTAAAGTGATTAATACTTACCTTAAGAGTGATCTGTGAAAATTATTTGTGGACTGCAAAACCTGGCATTCATTAATGCCATGACATAACACTCATCCTTGAATAATGTGTGTACTAGGCAAGTTACCTAGGACCCTTTCGCCATAAGGTGAATGGGTCCTCACTTAGGCCTAGGACCTAAATTTAAAATATGTATTTGGAAATATTTTAATGATTTCAAATTCATATTCAAATGTTGGCTTGTGATATTTGAATTTCGGGAATTAATCTTAACACATGTATAAATAAGGGGTTATTTCACAATGTTTCACTCAGAGGCTTTCAAGCAAGATAAGGATATTCAAGTGAGCATTATCAAGAGCATTTCAAGAGAATTTCAAGGCATTCAAGGGAAGAATTATTGAAGATTATTGCAGAAATCAATATTCCATTATCATGTCAAAGCTTTCTTGCATCATGCATGTTGTTTGAGCTAATATGGTGATGTAGAGTTTAAGATCTATTCAAGCATATCAAATTCATCATTTCAAATCAAGTTTCATGATCAAGATTCACATCCATTGAGGCCACTTCATGCTAGTTGGAGATTTGCATTCTAAGGTTTAATCAAGTGTTTGGTGAGCGGTGACATTACATTGTTCATTCATCATTTCCTTCATGCTATTTGATTTCATTTCAAATTTTAAATACTCAAATGGGGTTTGACCAAAGAAAACCCCCCATCATCAAAAACAACATTTTTCTCCTCTTGTGTTTGCATTTGCAGGTTTTAGGTGGAAGATCCTTTGAAGAGTAAAATTGAAGAAATTTGCAAAGTTGTCAAAGTTGCAAGGAAAGTTGTTATCTCATGGAAACTCTTCTACATGATTTATTTCTAGTTTTTCGACTGTGAAACTCAGGAATATGGGAGTGCAGACACAGGAGCAGAGAAAATAGAAAGCATTTTTATATAGCCCTAACCAGGACCCATTCGCCATAGGGAAAATGAGTCCTTGGTGAGCTTCAAAAAGGCACTTTTGGTGATCGGTACACAACATTTTCCCTTTCTCAGATCTACCTTTTGATTACTGGTTCCATTAGTTTTGAGTACAGTCTTTCATTTTCACTTTATGGCTTGCATTTTGGATTTTATTTGATATTTTTAATCTTTCTCCTTAATGTGTTGTTAAATAGGGACCCTTGTCCTTGCATAAAAGGGAATTTTGCATATTCATACCTTGATTTGACTCACCTTTTTGGGTTGATAGTCACTTCATTGTTTGGATATCATTTCCTTGAATGAAATTAGAGAAATAGGTCCATCATACCCCCATTGTTCATCAATCTACTTTGGTAGAACCCTATTTTCCATTGTTTCAACAATATAATGTCATCCTTTATATCCACCTTAATCTATAATATCTTGACCTCATTTAATAACATCAACAAGATCCTCCTAGCTTGGATACCTTCCAAAATGATGAATCCATCTTTCAAATCATGTAATCTTACAACTACATACCCTTTATGGATCATAAAAGGGGCTTCAAGATCTTATTAAGATCATTTGCATATTTTGGGGAATAAGCAATTTTTTTCAATCAATGAATTTCTAAAATTAAAACTTTATATAGACACACAAATTGATAATGAGATCCATCTTATATTAGCTACCACATACCTCCAATATAGATCACCTCTCCTTATTAACAAATCCATAGACATTAATTTTGGTATAGAGGCATAACCTAAACTCACACAACTAGATACTTATTTCGATATTGATTTGAAAGAAGATAATTTTAGAATACTTAGAGACTATCCTAATATATTTACATGGTACTATGCTGACATGCTTTGATTGGACCTATCCTTGGTTATCCACCACCGTTAGGTATGATACAATGTTAAACTGATTCACCAAAACCTGAGGTAAAAGACAAAATTTAAAATATACTAGATGTCAAATTCATTTGACCCATCAACTATCTTGAATGGGTATCCAATATAGTTCCTTTGAGAAATAACACTAAAACGTATCAAGGTATGTACTAATTTTATAGATATCAACAAAAATTCCCTAACAATAATTTACATCCTCCCTCATTGACACAATAGTAGATTTGATAGTTGGTTAAGAGATGTTGTTCCTTATGGATAAATTTTCCACATACAAAAAATATAGGTTGCACCAAAAGATCAAAATAAAATGGACTTCATCACCCCTTGGGGAACTTTCTGCTATAGAGTCTGTAGACATCTAAAAAATTCCTGAATGATATCATGCACTCAAATCAAATATACTAACACCATTTCATCCTAAAATCCATCATCTTTTCACTTAATTGATTAAATTTTCCAAGCTATTTAATTAATTGCATCATTTACATCTATTAATCTAATTGACCTAATTAAGTTCATTCACTCCCTTTCATGCTAACATTTCATCCTATTAAATTGAGTAAATCAGATTATTTAATTTAATCCCTAAAGTCCTCTCATTTAGTTAAATAACCCTAAGTTATTTAATTAAATATCATATCACTTTCCCTCTTTTCATTAAATAAATTAATTATTTAATGAATATCTTAATTCCCCTAATTTGCATAATTGAAACTTTATTTAATTATCAAATTAATAATTAATCTAATCCTCCCACTTGCAAGGGAATATTCCTCCTTTGCGTATTCCTCCAAAAAAGGAATATTCTCATGGAATATTCCTTCCCCTTTGCAATTAAATTTGGTTTTAATTAACTAAATATCTAATTTTCCTCACCCATGAGAATATTCTCTTTCTTCACTCATTTGAAAAAGGGAATATTCCTTTTTTGCAACAAACTTTCAACAAAGCTTGTTGTGCAAGTTTTGAAAGTGTGTGTTTGGATGAATGTAAGCCCTTGATTAAATATCATCTTGCATCCTCAACCCTTGATGGTAATCTACAATCCATGCCTCCATCTTCCTTCCATTATGATCGTTGATTGATCCTTTTGATCTCGGCCATCAATTTCATTTTACCTATTCTATAAATAGATCTTGCATCTATTGAATAGGGATCCATCTTTTAAGAGAAAACTTATGCTGTTAAAATCACTTTCATCTTGCACTCATATTTCTTGTTTTAGAAGGCATTTTAGATTAATTTCTTGCATCATATTAGCTTAGCTTGCATTAATGGCTTCCATGGTAACTTAGGTGCATCCATTTAGCATATTTTGTAATTAGGGTTTTAATCTGTTGAGCTTAAACTCCATTTAGAATAGCTTTGCATACACCTATATCGATCATCTTAGCACATATCATGTTAAATAGCTTTTAAATTATGTTTTCATACACATATCTCATAAGTTTCATCGATTCTCTTCAATAGAATCGATTGAAACAAGCTCATTATCCATAGGATTGGGAAAGGGTCTTTGTTCCACATCAATGTGACACCACTTCCCCAATAGGATAAGTTTCAATGGATTAGAATAGGTGTTTTATGAAGCTTTCGTATTTTAATATGTTAGTCTTGATGGATTCTTAGTTTAGTTTTGCATTGAATGATCTTATTGGACTAATGTTTAGTGGCTTAGTTACGCTCAAATCCTCAGGGATCAAGTGTAGTCAGCCTATACTAAAGTCATCGATCACATTTTGGCACTAGAAGGAGGGGTTGAACTAACCAATCTAACGAATTGCTTATTAAATCTATGTTTTGCTGGTGTTTTCAGGTTCAACGATGCTATTGATTATTCACAGATGCATTTGATAATGTGTCAATATACAAAGACACATTTGGGTTTCATTTTAGCAACACATAATTAAGTTAGTGACGCATATTAAATTTTGTCACCACACATTTAAATAGCGACGCTAAGCTAATTTTTTAACACAGCATGAATTTTAGTATAGTGACACATTTGATTCGGTGACACATTTGATGCGGTGACGCATTTGATGTCACTATTTACTATAGAGTGGCGCTTTCGATACAGCAACGCAACCTCGATATAGCGACGCTATTGATAAAATTCAATGACACAATTGATTTCAACGTCGCGATTTACTAGTAAACAAAACTGAACTTGAATTTTGACACGTGTTTTAATTTTTTTACTTTATCTGATTGCTAACATGTCACTGACTTCTCATTTTAGTTTTTAGGCTAACTAATTTTGCAAGTTTGGAAAATAACATTCAAAGTGAAGGAGCATATCATCATTCAATTTTTTAATTGTAACAAGTGTTTCGACACTTGTGGGGCAATTATAACCCATTTATGATGCTTTATTTCACGTTTTAGGACTAAACTAGATTTCTTTTCAAGCTTTAAAATGAACATTCAAATTGGTTAAAATTGAACCCTCACATCATTATGCTTTTTGGTTTAAAATTGAACAATACAATCCCAACACTTCAAATTGGTGCTTAAAATAGACTCATTTTGCTATGATGGATTAAAATGAACATGTGTCTGAATTGCTTAAGTATGCTTATTGTGTGTATCCAATCCCCTTGCACTTCATGCGATCTTGGGTGAAGAGAAACACACAAGTATACATTTTCTTCTTAGAAGTGTTTATCCTCTCCCCTTGCGCCTATTGGCAATCTTGGGTGATGAAAAGAATTTTAAACTTCAAACATGTGTTACCTTTAGAAGGGAATGTCTCCCAACTTGTGAGAGGGAATGACCCAAGTGGTGCTTTCACTTTGATCCACTATATAAATACTTGGCATGACGAAAGTCATTAACTAGCTAGTGTAGTTACACTATATCGATGACCTCCTCTAGTATACATGTGATGCGTCAAAACCCTTAGATGTTTCTAAGGGATGGGAGGCCTCTTAATTGAGTGAATTCACTGCATGTATAGCACTAGTTTATCCTAAAAGTCTAAATTACGAACCTTGTTATTAGTGTCTCACCATTTCCTCCGAAGTGTATTTTGAGGTAGTGCATTGAAATAGCACCATTCCAAGAAGTTACTTACCATGTCCATTTTTTGATTGAGGCAATAAAGCAAATGGGGAAGGGAATCCTTTGCTTGGCGTGTCAAGATGTTGGATTTCCTTGACATAGCCTATTTGTCCATTTCATCTTCACAGATTAATCATCTCTTAGGGGATGATGGTAAGCCTACTAAGAAATACATAGCTACCTAAGATTGTTCATGCTTGTGAGTTAGTTTAACACTTGCTTGGTTCCAAAAAAATTACAAACAAACATCAACAAGTCTTTTCAAAATTTCAAACCCTTTGGTCTAAGTATGGATCCCGTTAGAAAAATCCTTGACATTGATGATTTTTCTAAGGATTTATTCTTAGAGACTTCTAAATATTTTGGTTTACATCTCAATCCATACTTCCCAAAGTTAACCTAGGTAACTATGCCCCTAACTTCATCCTTTTTCAAAAAATGGACTTTGTGAAATTGATGATGTTTTTGAAATAGACATTTAGTTTGAAACTTAAGCAATAAAAAGTGCTTGTGGTAAAAAGAAACTCATTTAAGCAAGATAATTTGAAAAATTGAACCCCACATGACCATTTGGATGCAATCACTCTAGTTGAACAACCAAACCTTACGCCCACTATCATTCAACCAAACTTTGAACTAATTGAGGGAGAAAAAACAAATATAATTATTAGTTTTATGAGATTCACTTTTGAAACAAAGGAAACACCCATCTAGTGGAGAAACACAAAAAACATCTTAGATGAACAAGAGGAACAAGCTGATATTATGGTCGGAAGGCCCATATTACCACCTCCTGTGTGGCAATAAATATCCTCTTTTCCACAATCTTGTGCTTCTCTAAATGATCTCTCACAAAATCAAAATCCCCAAGAGATGGTCTATATTTTGTCACTTCAAACTTAGGCATCATAGTCAAAAAGCCGTCAACAAGCACCTTGTGAATCTCTACCGCAACAAGAACATTTTGGCAAGGAATTTTTATAGACATGATTTGATGAATAATTTAGACTTGTATGTCCAATATGAAGCCCTCATTTAAATTCAAACATTGGTCTTAGGCTTGCCTTAAATGATCTCTTGCAAAATAAAAATCCCCAAGAGAAGGTCTACATGCTGCTATTTCAAACTTAGACATCATAGCTCAAAGTATATTAGAAGACGTATCTTAAGGAATTACCACAACCAAGATAAATAACTAAGGAGACATTTTCTACGCTATTTCATGAATGAAGCACATCTACATATTTCACAAGAACTTATCCTTGATCATTAAGTCTTTAGGGTTTGAACACTTTAGAGGTCTAGCATGTTTCTCACGACCTTGGTCTTGGAAAACAAAGGTTCACTATAGGTCAACATTGGGTCAAACATTTCATCCACCCCTTATCAAAATCCAAACTTCACTTCACCAAAATTTGCAAAAAAAATGAAAACATCAACACTTTGTACTTAGACATTTATCAACCCACCAAACCCTAACTTAGCTACTTTGTATGTGAAATGAATCCTTTTCCATGCATTTGGTTAAGTTAGTTATCATCTTTGAACTTGTTTATCTTGAAGGTCACAAGTCTACCCTAAAGTTTCACAAGCTCATAAACATACTCTATCCAAGCATCAAACAAATAAACTTAAGTCAAAATTATTGTCCCAAAATGATTGCAAAGATCACTCCCCACATCATTCATCTTTTCATCTCCACTACCATCATTGCACCAAAAAGACTTGAGCATCCCTTTTAACAATATTTGAGTCAACTAGAGAGTTTAAAAATTAAAAATCCCAACAAAACTCTCCCATAGGTGACCCAAGATTTATGGTAAAGACAATATCACAACACAAGATAATTATGGAAAAAACCAAAGTCACACATTTACCTAAAGCGATCCCAATCCTCAAGAATTTGATTCAAGAAGTCAAGTTACCCCACCACAACAACCCTTGTCTCCATCAGGGAAATATGAGATAGAAGACGTTATGAACAACCCATGTGGACTTACTAAGGAAAAAATCATGGAGTACAAACAAGAACATCAAGCCTTAGAAAACAAAGTTCAAATTTCCCCATCTTTTGTTGTGCAATCATTGACACAAGGCTTGACTTCATCCACTATTCAAACAACTCCATCACTAGGGTTAAGTTACACACCAACTTCTAGTCTTGCTAAGGACTTTGGCCATACTCTTCCATTAGAATTTGAAAGCAACACACTTGTGGGTACCCTCAACACCAATCCTTCTCAAAACACAACTTGGACACCAACATTTGGCACTCCCCCTATTCCTGAGAATCCTCTACATCAACATAAACCAATTACACTTCATGAATCCAAGACAACCTCAACATATCAAGGTTACCCCTCTTCATCCATCCCCACAAGTACCATAAGTTTTCCCAACATCATGCAAGGAAGTATAGACCAAGTGTCTCAAATAGACCCAAAAGGGAAAGTTAATCCCCTTATACAAAATCAACCCTCAACACAACATGGGACATCTTTATCAAATCCCCCAATGAGTTCATTCATCCCATTGGTTACCTAAAACACATCCATCTTCAACCCAACTCAAAACAATCCCTTGGTCACCAACCCCATCAACCAATGTAATACCTTGACCACATCACAAACACAAGGAAATTCCCATTAGATATCATCATTAGATATCAGCAACTCATTAGCTAGTTTGATGTCTTCTTGTTGTCCTAGAACAGATTCTTCAGTTTGAAGATCTCTTTGTGTTAGTTGATAATGATCCATAGCTAGATGTAACAAATTTGGAGTTCTAATCTCCTCCATAGAGAATGAGCTAAGCGGATCATGGGTTGCTCTTCTTCTACAACAGTTATCTATTTTTCTAAACTCTCTTCAAACTGCTTCCTTCGAAACTCTTCATGCAGCTTGCATTGATATTTTAGGTAAGCCTAACTGCCTTGCACCCGAGCTAACAAAAGCTTCATTTTCCCCTCCAAAGCATCTATCTCACGTTTGAAACCTTCTTCAAACTACATCCTTTGCATTCTTAACTCTTGATTATAAGAATAGGCATGTTCAACCATTTCTTGTTGCTGCATAATGATTTTTTGTTGCCTCTTGATGTTTACCAGCGTTCTATTCATGTAAGAGAACACCTTGCTAATATCATTAATCTTCATACAGTCAAGGTTTTGGCTCATATCCCATAATATATGATCAATTTGCTAGATCAAAACCAATACACTCTGATAAGGGTGTTCTTGAGGCTGATTATGTGAATAATCACGCTGAGGCTGCCAAGCAGGACTAGTAAAGGTGGGTGGGTGGATAGTATACTGAACTTGTTGGTCATTTGCCATTTGTGGGCTATTGAGGATAGGACCAGTAGTACATTTTAACTCATATGGCTGATATGAGGGAACATAAGCGGGATATTCATGATATGGAGGATGAAAAACCATTTTTTCATGAAATGAAGACATACTCCTTCGTTCAATAAGTTGGAAAACCAGAAAAGCAATTTTTTCTTCAAAATTATTTTGAAATAAATAAGAACTAGCACTGTTGAAAAAACTAAAATTGGACCTGGAGTCACCAGATATGCAGATTTTAACCTCTTTAAAGTCTGAAAGTTGTTGATTGCATACCAAAATCAGGAATAAAACATATTCTTTCTAAACCGTCTGATTCAACAGTCCCACTGGGTGTGCCAAAATTGTTATCACTTGGATTTTGCACCCTGTTGAATGTGGAATTCAACAATCGAGTGTAACATGGGAATGATCTCAAAAGTATAAATACTTAGATAAGACCAAACCTCCGGAGAAAGGCCAGCTTCCTATGGATATCACCTAATCTATAGATTTTGAAAGGAAAAGGGAGAAGGAATGCTTGAAAGGAAACCTAACTCTATGGTGATACACCAAGTTTACTAAGAAGACATATAACACAGTTCACACACACAGTTTCATTCAATGATGAAAGCTTTATCATACACAACTCAATCACATAAGTTTTATGCATAAACATTTCATGAAAAAGTTCATATGGCTATACTCCTAGAAGGAAGAAAGACTTCACAACTAGAGAATATTGCATTTTAAACACATCTCACAACCTGCAAAAACACTATTGCTATGTAGAATGGTGCTAGAATAAGACAAAACTACAAGGAATCAAATAGTTTCACAATCAGTTTCATCAATTATATAAATGCACACATTTAACAGAGAGATTGAAAAGGTAAAGTGCTTATACTGATTGATTTCAAAGGTGAAACACTGATATTCATGCATGTCATGAGCTACAAAAATGTAATTTCTCTTGTACAAAGGACTCCAAAAATCACATTACAGAAAAGTATCAAGTAAGAACTCTCTCCAAAAGAGTAAAATGAGAATATATCCCAACTCTTAACCAGATCCACCAAAATAACATCTAGAAGTTCCATTTTTGTAAGCCTTCAAAAAGCCTAAAAAATAGCTAAAACTTTATCAAAAGGGCCTCCATGTGTTGAAAAATTCAAAGCATGACTATGTCTTCCACAAAGGCACAAGAAAAGTGCCTAAAATTGCTTCAAATGCTCCAAAAAGTAAAAAGAAGCTCTCCTATATGTTCTCCCTATGTCTGCAAACTTCCTTCAACTTCCCTAAATCTTTGGTATGGTGTAAATGGAAACTTATCTTTCACTTCTCTCCTTGGTATACGTTGAAAGCTTAATCTTTATTTATTTTGTACTTAAAAATAATACTTACACTAAGTGATTTATAAGTCATCACTTAGGTAAGTATTTTGCACTTTATAAAGAATTCAAAAAAAAATTTGAAGGTTGCTCTACATATTGAAAATTTCTAAAGCATAAATTATAAAGCTTTAGCCCATGAGTTTCAAAAACTCATATTGCATTTTTTTTTAAAACAATGTCAAAATGACATTCAATCGGCATGTAAAGCTATGAAAACCCTAAAAGACAAACAGAAACAAAAATAAAAAGAAAACCATTCATTTCATCGTTGAAGCTTCAGGAAGAAGTTGAGGCCACCGACATGAGGGTTTTTTGGAGTTTGATCGAGTGTTTCCATGGCGGAATTTGCAGCTACAAAGACTTTCCTTCACAATTTCTTATGGATAACGACTTCTCATGCTCGGGTAGGAATTCTTAATCATTGCATTTATTTTCCTATAGAGAAAAGGACCCAAACTTTGAGTTTATTGGCAGAAATTTATATTTTGTGCTCTTCCCATTCGATTTCTCTTGTAGAAGTTTAAATTCTCTATGCATTTCTCTTTCATTCTCTAGCAAAAGCTCAAAATAAAGCTATTTTTCTCCCATTTTTCTGACCGCCATGGAGATCTCTGTCATTTCATCACGTATTTGCATCTAATTGAAGAATAGAAACTTAAAACCATAGCCATGTAGCTCTGATGTGTTTTATTTAATTTTTTTTTGCTTCACTTTCTTGTTTGTGCCATGGATAAACTATATTTCAAGATTTTGGAAATTTAAAATGCACTGTATTTCGTTTCATATAGGTAGCGGACTTTATATTTTCTGCATATTACTCCTGGGTCATCATTATACTTCATATTGCAGTTATACCTATGACATTTTAGCCTGAATATGTTTCTCCAGGGTTCCAAACTTCAGCAAGTTCTTTGCCCTCAAGTATCTCTGCTTTTTGAAGGTCTTTCTAAAAGAAATATGATATTTGTATCAGTATTGATCATGTTGCAAATACAATGAACTCCTCTTATGCCGCACTTAGCATCTTCACCTTTAAATAATAATAGAAATTCAAACTCAAATAAAGGCTTGACAATACCCAGATCTTTGAGCTTCAGTGAATATTCATAGACAATAAAGAGCTTATAGAGATGCCTCGGTCTCAATCTATCCATGCTAGATATGTCAAGGTATTGGGGATGATTTTTTTTCTAAATGTTTACATACCGAGGAGGAATGAGATGAGAGGAAATGTACTTTCAATGGCCATCTAGTCTTGTTGTATGCAGCTTCCAGGCAGACCAATCATTTTCGTCATTCATGATAACTCTCTGTCCTTAGCACAGATGACTATTTCTAAACTATGCTCCATTATTTTTCATTCATGCTTCATAAAACAATATTGATTTCCATTGTCAGTGTGTGATTGGTATGTAACAAGCAAATCTATCATTTTCTTATCAGTTGTTTGTACCTGATTATAGCCATATAATATTTTGCATACATCTCGTAGATGATCTACATCTAAGCTCTTGGCATTAATCTTTAGCATGTTGCCTCCTTTTGTGAGAAAGTTGTTCTTACAACACTTAATTATGCACCTTTCTGCAATGATAATGTTGCTTCATATGCTCTTTCCTAAAAACAACAGTGTTGATTAATTACTCTAGGTTGTAAATCTATAAGATAATCATGTACTTTATTGCTCTTTCTTTTATCACCATTAAAATGGCCATCTCCATACATTTGATGACCGTCTTTTGTATTGCCACATGAACATTGTGGGTTGTAGATTATGTATCATGATTAGAGACAGTGTTGCTCTCTTAATGAATCTTTGAAATTCTTCTTATTGTCAATGAGCAATGTAATCTTTACTTAAAATTACTTTATATAAGTTGAGCTCAACCCTCGTGGGAGCCACATTTACCCCACTCATTGGATCTGAAAAATAATTACACCTGTAGCTACACATGAAACAAACAGATTAGAAAGTGAAATGCATGTCTTTTGTGTGTATGTTGACCAGATGGTTTTCCTAGACACCTAAGACATTCATTGCTCCTTAATACACATGGAGATGAGTTAATACATGCATAGGTAGATGATATAAATGATCATGTATGGTTATGACCCTTCATTGCTTAGAGTACAACTCTAATACATTGCTTGACTACTATAGGAATAGGAGCTCAAGGAAATTAGGAAGGACAAGCAACAAGGACAACACCAAAGCGAGACAAGCACTAACCAGTCATTCAGGCAATGACTGGTCATCCCTCTTACATGCACATTTATTTTCCTTTATTTATTCATGTATTAGTTTGTCTTTATTTGTATCAAAGAAAAGTCAGTCTCACGGCTTGCTGTGTGAGACACATGTATCTAATTACATTCAATAAAGATTACATTTTCAAAAAGATTATGAAATATTTTGTTTCATTCACTTGTATGAATGTAATAATTTTGCGTTCTTGTAATCTTGTAAAGTTGTTCATTTGTATAACTGAATGTAAGAATGTTTAGCAAATGTGTCATTTTATTTCTTCTTTCTATCAATGGGATCTACCTAATTGAGCCATGGGTGAAAATCTGGGTAACACATACACAAATATGCTAGGGCTTGATCCAGAAGTAGTTGTGCATCATTTAGCAATCTGTCCTGAAGCTAAACCGATAAAGCAAAAATTGAGAAAGATGCACCCTCAAATAGCACTCTTGGTGAAACTTGAGTTATAAAAGCTTCTTGACATTGGGTTCATCCAATTGATTGATTATCTTGAGTGGGTTTCCAACTTGGTACCAGTCTCGAAAACCCACTGGGGGCATCAGAATATGCATGGATTTCAGAGATTTGAATAAGACATGCTCGAAGGATGATTCCCCTCTTCCTAACATCGACATCATCATGGATTTAATAGCTAGACATGAAATGTTGTCACTCATGGAAGGTTTTTCAGGCTATAATCAAATCATGATTGCTAAGGGGGATCAACACAAAATCACATTCACTTGTTCATGGGGAACATACTGTTGGAACATGATGCCATTTGGGCTAAAGAATGTAGGAGAAACCTATCAAAGAGAAATGACCCTCATCTTTTATGACATGATCCACAAAATAGTCAAAGACTATGTGGATAATATTTTGGAAAAATCAAAGAAATGGAGTGAGCACATAGAGGTATTGGGACCCATCTTTGATAGACTCAAAGAGTATAAGGTACGGCTAAACCTGAAAAAGTGTGTTTTTGGGGTTACATCAAGGAAGCTTCTTAGTTACATTGTATCACAAAGAGGGATATAAATTGATCCAACAAAATTGAAATCCATCCTATACATGGAACCACCATAAACATTCAAGTAGATGAGAGGGTTACAAGGAAGGTTGTAGTCCATTAGAAGGTTCATAGTGCAACTATCAAACAAAATTCAGCCTTTCTCGCATCTTCTACATAAATGAATAACATACAAGTGGGATGAGAAGTGTGATAAAGCTTTCCAATAGATCAAGGTCTACCTATTGACACCACCAATTCTCATGTCACCGATACAAAACAAACCATTGATCCTATATATCTCAGCAACATCAGCAGCACTAGGTGCTCTATTAGCACAACATGATGAAAACGAAAAAGAAAGAGCTATCTATTACATTAGCAAGACCTTGGTGGACTATGAAATGAATTATTCATCCATTAAGAAAGCATGCTTAGCAGTGGTTTTTCTTCACAAAAGTTCAAACACTACATGTTGTCGCATCAAATCAAACTTATTGCAAAGATCAACCCGTTGAAATACCTGTTATCCAAAGCAACTCTCACAGGAAGAAATGCCAAATGGGTGATGATCTTGACTGAATTTGACATAGAATATGTGGAGCATAAGGAAATAAAAGGATAGTTGATCATAGAACAATTGGCAGAAGCACCTATCTATGTAGAGAACCCTTTGGTATCTAAATTTCTTGATGAATCAGTGTTCCTTGTCAATATAATTGATTAGTGGAAAATGTACTTTGATGGATCGTTCACCCAACATGGATCAGGGGTGGGTATCCTCTTTATCACTCCTCAAGTCGATTGCATCCAAAGTCATACAAGCTATCATTTTCATGTACTAACAACATTGCTTAGTATGAAGACCTAATCACAAGTCTAAGGATAGCAGTTCAATGGCATATACAAGAGTTGAAAGTCTATGGAGACTCAATGCTAGTTATCAACCAAGTCAATGATGACTACCAAACCAAGGATGATAAACTCACTCCTTACAAGAAGATGGTAGAAATTCTTAAGGAGATTTTCATAGATATAAATTTTGATTTGATCCCTCGCATGAACAACCGAGCAGTAGATGTTATGGAAACAATTGGATCATTGTTAGACATGCCACACAATGTCCTTCAATGTGAATTCTTGGTAGAACAACTTCTCATGCCAAATTTTGAAATCCCAGAATCTGAATTTGTGTGTGTCATCATTGGTCCTGGATCCTCGTGTTATCATGATATATTCACCTACTTTAGCAAAGGAACCCTCCTAACTGATATTACCTCCAACCTTAAAAAGACCTTTGTTAAGAAGGCATCTTGATTTGTGATCCTAGGTGATACCCTTTACCAAAGAAGCATCAAAGGAATATTACTACGATGTGTCAACCAAGAGGAAACCTTGACCACCTTAACAAAATTACACGATTTAATATGTGGTTCCCATTCTAGTGATATGAATTTAGCTAAGAAACTATTGAGGATGGGGTATTACTAGCCAACCATGGAAAGAGAAGCTCATCAGTACATACAAAAGTGTGTCCAATGTCAACAACATGGAGATCTTATTCACGCTCCAACTCAAGAGTTGCAACCAATGGTCACACCTTGGCCTTTCCTGTAGTGGGGGCTTGACCTCATAAGAAATATTACTCCAACCTCATCTAATGGACACAAGTTTATCATAACAGCCACTAAGTACTTTACCAAGTGGTTCAAAGTCATTCCTGTGACCTACATAATGGGGAAGCAAATTGCTAAGTTTATCCTAAATTATCTTATCTATCGTTATGGTGTTCCACAAGCCCTTATCTCAGATAATAGAACACCCTTCAAGAATCAAGATATGAAAGAGCTATGTCAAAAATTCAATATCCATCATCGATTCTCTACCCTATATTACCCCTAGGGCAATGGTCAAGCTAAGGCTACAAACAAGACCATTCTAAAAATCCTAAAGAAAATGATCAATGAAGTTGGTCGTGACTGGAATTTATAATTAAATCCCACCCTCTAGGCCTATCGAACCAATATCCACACACCTATAGGTGCAACCCCATTCTTCTTAGTCTACGAATCAGAAGCTATCTTTCCTATTGAGGTTGAACTTCTGTCATTGCGAGTCTCACTACAAAACCTAAGCATTGATGAAGAGTATAGAGTATCTTGGCTAAATGAGCTAGAATTCTTGGATGAGCATCATCTTGATGCCCTTAATCACTTGCAAGTGTATCAAAACCGACTAAAATGAAGCTATAACAAGAAGATCAAGTGTAGGTCTTTCCAAGTAGGGGATCTTATCCTAAAGTAGAATCAAAAAAATCTTCCAGATCAGGACAATAAAGGAAAGTTTGAGCCTAACTGGTTGGTTCCCTTTGTCATCACAACAAGCTATGGATCAAGAGTGTACCATCTATCAAGGCTTCAAGGTGAACCCTTGTAGGAACCAACCAATAGTCTACATCTTAAAAGGTTTTATGCCTAGTCTTCAAGATTGTGAATCTGAAAATACAAAAAAATTTAAAAAATGATCAAAAATCCAAAAAAATGAGACAAAAGGATTAAAAAAGTGAAGAAAAACAATCATCCTCTAGTGAAAACCACTTTAGTGGCGCTTTGGGAAAGTACCTTGGTGAAAATATGGCAAACAGGTACCTTACGTAAATAAAGCACCTTCATCCATTTTTGGCTCTTTATCCTATCATTCTTTGTGTCACATTCATCCATCGCATCATTCGTCCTATTTATTCCATCACTCATTTGTGTCCATATCATAGCTTGATATTGTGAAGTATCGTATCCCCTTTAATACTACTTGGCATATTCCTAAGGCCAACTTGTCCTGCCTATATCGAGGTAGTCTATTGCATAACACTAGGGGAAATTTGTTATGGATCAGATCAAGTTCTTGTATATCTTGAGGTTATTTTAAATCTCATCAAAAATCCTAAAAACATTCATAAAATGTTCATAAAAAAATCCAAAAACATCCAAATTCCTGTACAACTAAAATCCAAAGACATTCAGAAAATTGTAAAGCTAAAATCCAAAACATCCAAAAAACATCAAAATCCCTAAACAAGTCAAACATCAAAAATCCAAAAATAGTACCATGTCAAACTATGAGTCTCTGAGCTTGAATGTAGGAAAGGCCATCTTTGATAAACCTCTGAGACACCCTAGGTCAATCTTCAGGAGTCTGTCATAATAAACTGACATTCTATCAACTATTCATATCTCATCATCAATAAGTCAAGTCAGTCGAACTATGTGGTCTCTGTGTGTATAACGTAGGCAAGGCTCATCTTTGATAAGCCCCCGAGGCCCCTAGGATAGTCCTTTAGGTTAGGTTCGGTTGGAAAACTTAGAAAATCCCTAAACATTCAAATACTTGAAAACCCCTAAACATTCAAGTATCTCAAACAATCCAAAAACATTTGAAAACATAGAAAACCCAAAACATTGGAAAACCAGAAAACCCTAAACAACCTCAAATAACTGAAAATAAAAACATTCACATAAACTTTCGAAAATATCAAAAACAGCCTCAAAACATTTTCAAAATACCAAAAACATTGAAATATTCCAAAAAATCCAAAACTATCCATCTCATTTCGCTTTCACCTGCAATAAACCTTCATCCATAATTAATAAATCAAATCGTCACATTCACACTTTGGTAAAATAAGTAGAAAGCAAGTATTGCAAGTTGTAAAGTGAGGACCTAAGTGTCAAAAATTTAAAGTCTAAATCATATGTAAATGAGTTAGTGAATTTTGTATCAACATCTTATCACACACCCCATCCTAATCAAACCATTTGATAAATATGTCCTAGGATGCATCCTTCCTGCGATGGACATCAACATCATAAATCACCTTAGCTAAGTTAAACTAGCAAGAGATATAGATAACACTAATAGTTTGTCTTTTATCTTTTCTTATGATTTATCTTATTGACCCATTCCAAGGACCTCTCAATGATGTCTAAACGATTTAGAGAGAAAGGAATGGGGCATCGATCATTATCTTTCATTTGTTGTGCTTGCGGGTATTCTTGTAAAATAATCTCGGTGCATACTTGCTTAGTTGCATGTAGGGAGGTCATTTAGAGTAGATTGTTGATTATTGTGTATGCTTTGGTCCAAGGTATTTTAAACTATTAAACTACATCCCGATGAGGTTTTTGTATGTCAAGGTGTGAACAAGAACTATCCTATCTATTTGCACAGTCAAATTCCATTACACTAGATACAACGCCATCTTGGTTTTCAATACCATGCATCATGTCTATGTGTTATATCAAACATAATGAATAATGGAAAATCCCAAACCCAAGATATGAGAAAATCATCATCATCATCTCTCTCTCATCACCATATCTAATAAATTCTCTATAAATCATGGACTTCTTGGAATTTTTCAATCAATCATCAAAATCGATGGTAAAATCATTCATTTTATTATTATATATTCTTTCCATGCTAACCTGGTATCATGACAGTCAACAAAAACAACATCATGCATTCGTCCTGCATCCACAAATCATCAGCATACATACATCTCGCATCATCACAACATATCATAATAAAAGAAAACATAATCCATTGCATCATCATTATCATTTAAGTTGTTTTAGATAACATAGATTTGTTATTTTAAACATCTTAATCTATATAACATATCATAGGCATACATCGCATTATCATATCATAAACATGAACATCCGCATTATCCACATATACATCCATACGCATACATCATCATATCATAAATTGCATAAAAAAGTACACAAAAATAAATGCATCCATATCATCTACATCTACATAAGTGTATCATATCATAGCATCCATCCCATAACATATCATAGAAAGGTACTGAAAAATAAGGTTACACATCCATTACATTGCATTACATCCATCTCATAACATCACATATCATATACATTACATCATAGATCGTCATCACATATCACATATCACATATCAAATAAATAAAAGAAGTGCATCCATCACATCACATCATATGCATTCATAAAGCATAAAATAAAAAGCACATCACATATCAAATCTGAATCATCTCATATATATCATATCAAAAAATGACTGTCATGGTACAATATCTAATTCAGTGTGTGTATATCAATCAAAAATACAATATCCTCGAGGCTATCAAAAAGGAGACCATGAATGTATATATGTATAAATGAATCAGGAAAATAATCAAAAAGTGTCTACACAAAATCGGCTAGTCCTAGTGGTTGCTTGACTCGCCCCTAACTAATGGTTGATCCTCATCTCTAGGTGGTGCTCTACTCCGCTATGAAAAATCAGGTTGTCGCATCACCTGAGGAACATCTCTATGATAATGCATGCGATAGTAAGCTACCACAGTAACTGCCTCTCTATATAACTGATTTGATACTATCTGCCCCTTTGATGCAGTCGTGACTGCCTCTAGCTGCTACCTCCACCCAATCTCATGGGCTAGATATAAGTCCAGGGTATGTGGAGGATCATGATGGGCCAAAAAGCGGTGATATGATGGGTATGTGGCTAATGACTTTTTTTTACCCAAAATTGATTAAATGAAAAGGGTTTTTAAAGGAGATTATCAGCTTTCCACCAATATAAATTATGCTTTACTTTGAATTTAATAAATAATTATTATTCATTTTCTATTTGAAGTACGACCTAAGTCCTGATTGATAGGTTGATTGAAAAACATCTATAGCTTTCAAGCGGTATCACATTTTTGAATCAAACAAGCCAAATTCTATGCTTTGCATACTATAGGATTTTTAAAAAAAATCATGAAGTTTTGACCAAGTTAAGGTGGTTAGACATATGAGTTTTTTATATTTTTAAAAGTTATAATAAAAAATTCATAATTAATTATTTACTTGGAAAAAAATTACAAAAAAATATACATCACATCAAACATGAGTCCTCTACTTATATCTAAAATCATAAAAAAAAAAATTATCATTTTATTGTGGTTAGGGTGGTCAAGCAAACATCTACTTATTTTTTCCCTACAATTTAAGTACTACTGCATTAAAATTTCAAATTTTCACTAAATAGATTTTTTTTAAAATAAACCTAGTAGTTTAGAAATTACATTCATTTTGCTACAGATTCCATTCTTACATATTTTTGAAATAATATAGATAACTTATTCAAATTTTTACGTCAAGTTGCCTAACTCTGATTTTTCTAAATTTTTCGCCACTTAAGGGCCTATTTTTTCTATGATGATCCTGCACATACCCTCTAGTTGTTTCCACAATTAAACCTCATGATCTCTCTATGTTATAATGGCCTGAAGTTATTGTTGTTGTTGATCTCGCTCCACCTGTAGCCGATCTCTCTCAATTGTAATAGTATGTATTTGTGCCTGTAACTAGACATCTGGTTGTACGGGTGGAGGAGGTGATGTTGTAGCTGGAACCTTTCCATTGTACCCATCTTGTTGCCCTGGCACTTGTGCCCTATCCTAATCTGACTGATGTTGGTACCCATCTCCTGGTACCTGTGCTTTGTCTTGCACTGGTTGGTCTTTCCCTCTGCCCCAACCACCATCCCTGCCTCCATCCTAGCCGCCATCTCGACCTCGGCTTCTACCTCTACCTCTCCCTCTGCCTCTGTCTCCAAGGTATCCCCCCATTGGATCTGTCAAGCGAGTAGGTGGCCTAAACCATGCATCATAAGCAGGGGTAGTCCCCGCATCTGATAGGCCCTAATCATATGCCTAGGGTTGTGCAACAAGCTGTCTAAATCCATCGACTGCCATAGCAAGGTCAATTTATGATCCCCACTACACCTCCCTCTCTAATCTCATGAAAATAATTGTATAATCCTAAGGAGGCACATCTTGTACCTCCTTGCATTGGCGAGCCACGTGGTCTAGAAGGTATCGCTCTATCATGGTGTGCTCCTCCCCTATAGGTAGTGAGTATATCAATAAAAATCAAGTTGCTACTAATCATCATACCATGTCAGATGTTGCAGCCATTGCCTCCATCTAAACACGGTCATGTCATCAATGACACGATGCTAATAAGCTAGACCTATCGGCCCAGTGTGTTGTAATGTCATCAAAACCCTGTATCCAAAGACTATGGGCTCAGCCTCGTGAATGTCTTCCAGAACCTCCAAGGACCTCAATACCGCAATATGCTCATATGCCCAAATGTGGAGCAGTGTAACACTTTCCCCTATACTCCTACCCTCTTGGTGGATAGCCTCATGCATGTCATGATACAATGATGCAAGAAGAACTAGACCCTATGCATACATTGTGGTCCTCCTAATCATCCCCTCCCAGGCCAATACCCATCTAGTACCCAAACCTCTACCCCTTTGATCTGGGGAAATCACTACAAAGATTAGTGTAGCTATGAAAAATTTGAAAATGGGCACTTGATGCAAGATCAGAGGAAGAAAACAACTTATCTTATTCTCTTTTGACAAAACTCAAACATTTTTTATTTGGTGACTCATCTCAAGTTCCCATTTCCTTTATCAAGGCACTTAAATCAACACACAAAACAACAAATAAGGCTCCAAACTTCTATCTAACCTTCAAATCAAATTTAACAACATAAGAATGACTTAATAAAGCCTCCACAAACACAAACCTCAAATATAGATTCATTTTTTACTGATTCAGCAACCTTCACAAGAGCATTCTCAATACAATGACTCCTCAAAAACATATTAGGCATTTCCTATTAATCTAAATTCAATCATGGCCACAACTGTATTTATAATCATTTAAGAACATTAAATTAACCAAAGCAAACAACCATGAAGGTCTTCCCTTACATCTCTTTATCAATCCTTTATAGACCCCTTGCATTCCTAGTAGCACTCATAACACCTACTATCAGAGATAAATTCATTCATAAATTCCATTTCAAGACTATGATTATCATTTTGGATACCTTATAATGGGTTTAAAAACATATCACAAGTTCAACATAAGTTACTTTGTGAAATGATGCTTAAAATTGTTCGGACAACATACCAATTAGGCCTATTAGGCTTACTTCAAATAGGGTTTATTGGATTCACTATCTCCAGGAATATGTTCTTCTAACCAATGCTTCAAATATCATGTCTTGGACCTGTACAAGCTTATTACATCTTTAAAATCTATTTTCCTCAATTATTCCTGCAAACCCTAGGTGGTGAATTCTTATAATTCTATTTTACCAATCTATTCCCACAGTTTACAGATTTTAAGGCTTGTAGATTCTTCCCAAGATCACAACCAAACCTTTGTAACTTAGGAGTCTGTTAGAATATATCCCAAACATCTTCTACACTAATTTATGGCAGATTCCAACATTTAAAATAAGAGAAACAACATTTTAGAGATCTTTGTTTACCCTAATGAGGGTTTTTAGCAATTTAGAGAAAAATTACTATATCTTACTCAAATGTTAACAAAAATGCATGAAACAAGAATTAAAAGGAAGATTATTTATTTCTCCATCACTTACAAACATTTATCCATGAATATCAGTCTGTACTGGGCCATACATGGCCTAAAAACAATGATTTTTTTTTTCTGGAAATATGCATAAAATCGAAACTTTTCATTAATCCAAATCATTTATTCAATCACCCACGAATTGAAAATGCATACAAAATCCTTTATAAAGGAATTTTAACTATCTTTTGATCTTCTAACTAATCCTAACTACCTCCCATCGTTCATGATTCTTCATATCCCTAATGTTTCCTTTGTGCAATTTTACATTTTTTTTATGTGACAACTTTTGCATTTTCTCAAATTTGACAAAACCTTGAATATTGACCCTTGTAGTGACCTCAACTATATGAAAAATCACTTTAATAACATTATTACAAGGTAGGAACAATAATATTGAATCAAGTTTCAAAAATTGCTTCATGGAGGCCTAATTTTAACAAGGTGCTCCTACATTAGCACTCGATCACGATATAGATCAAGATCAATCTAAGAGCTCACCAAAACAATCTGTCGTTTGTGTAGAAGTGAGAGACATGCATCTCTCCCGACATTTGTGTCATAGATGACATGCTCTCCATGAATCAGCAATCACAAAATGTGCCACACATCCTCCAATTTCATGTTGGCCTCACCAGTGGGCAGGTGAAATGAAGAGGTCTTGCTATGCCACCTCTTGATCAATGTCACCATCATAGCAAGGTGGGTTCGGACCTCGGGCAAGAAAGTGATGAAACCTAACCATAGCATACCCAACCACTCCACCTCCTTGTCATCAAAATATCTAGTTGCTACCAAAATTTCTGATCGGTTCTCTCGCAACATCAATGGGGGAGGATCCTCCTGCATGCAACACGCACACAACATCAATTTGCTAAAAATTCAAAAAAATTGATCAAAATTTGAGACTTTTCATCCAAAACATCAAAAGCATTGCTAAAATCAATAGCGTCACTCTTTCAAGGGTGTGTCATTGTATCCATTTCAGGGGTGCATCTCCAATTTGGCGACACACATCACTACACTCAATAAAGAATCAACATTTGCATGCATTGCTCTATTAAAAAATTGGGGTGCGTCACTGAAAGCTATGTGCATCGCCCACTACTTTTGAGCAATGCTAAACTTGAAAATCCTACATGTCGCAATATTAACCAAGTGACCCCCTAATCATATGTGTCACCCAACCAAAAAATGGTGGTGTGCCACTAGACAGAAGGCAGATCACTATAAAATCAATAACAATGCTTTTGACGCATCAATTGTGTTGCTATACAACGACATTCCTAGAGACCTAATTTTGACCCCCTATTAATTGCACCTAAAAGAAATAATCAAGACAAGTTTTGAGTCACATACCTAAGGTCTTGTGTCTGCTCATCACTAGTACTCTCAAACTCACTCTGAAAGGTGAAGAGGAAGCACTCGTTGTGCCATTTCGTTAGAAGGTCAGAGCTCAAAAGGCAATAAATCTCTCAAGTGTGAATGCACAAATGAATTAGAAGTGTCACCCTTTTCACCTATTTAAGCCTAAAAATTAGGGTTTTTTTCCCTAATTTGAGCCAGAAGCTAGGGTTTTGGCCTAATTTACTTATTTCCACTCTGTGCAACCTATTTTGAGCTTTTTTGTGTTTTTGAGGCCATTTTTGGCATCCCGAGACCTGTTGAGAAATCAACCCAAAATTTAAAATTTCCACCCGATTTCTCAAGGGGGCAAGGAACCAGCTTATTCCTTCCCTTGGGGAACCAGTGGGACATCCAAAAATTAGGAGAATTTTAATTTTTTGATCTGAGCAGTAGTTTTTATCTGAAAAGCATCAATCTTTGAACCAACGTAACAGGCACCTCACTTCAAATAGGGGAAAATGTAAACACTTAAAAATGTCTTGAATGATATCATGCATTCAAATTAGATATACTAACACAGTCTCATCCAAAAATCCATCCTCCTTTCGCTTAATTGATTAAATTTTCCTAGCTATTTAATTAATTGCATCATTTGCATCTGTTAATCTAATTGACCTAATTAGGTTAATTCACCCCCTTTCATGCTAACATTTCATCCTATTAAATTGAATAAATCAAATTATTTAATTTAATCCCTAAAGTCCTCTTATTTAATTAAATAACCCTAATTTATCTAATTAAATATCATCACTTTTCCCCTTTTCATTAAATAAATTAATTATTTAATGAATATCCTAATTCCCCTAATTTGCATAATTGAAACTTTATTTAATTATCAAATTGCTAATTAATCTAATCCTCCCACTTGTAAGGGAATATTCCTCCTTTGCACATTCCTCCAAAAAAAAGTATATTCTCATGGAATATTCCTTCCCCTTTGTAATTAATTTGGTTCTAATTAACTAAATATCTAATTTTCCTCACCCATGAAAATATTTTCTTTCTTCACTCATTTGAAAAAGGGAATATTCCTTTTTTGTAACAAACTTTCAACAAAGCTTCTTGTGCATGTTTTGAAAGTGTGTTTGTTTGGATGAATGTAAGCCCTTGATTAAATATCATCTTGCATCCTCAACCCTTGATGGGAATCCATAATCCATGCCTCCATCTTCCTTCCATTCTGATTGTTGATTGATCCTTTTGATCTTGGCCATCAATTTCATTTTACCTATTCTATAAATAGAGCTTGCATCTATTGAATAGGGATCCATCTTTTAAGAGAAAACTTATACTGTTAAAATCACTCTCATCTTGCACTCATATTTCTTTTTTTAGAAGGCATTTTAGGTTAATTTCTTGCATCATATTAGCTTAACTTCCATTAATGGCTTCCATGGTAACTTAGGTGCATCCATTTAGCATATTTTGTAATTAGGGTATTAATATTTTGAGCTTAAAATCCATTTAGAATAGCTTTTCATACACCTATATCGATCATCTTAGCACATATCATGTTAAAATAGCCTTTAAGTCATGTTTTCATACACATCTCTCATCGGTTTTGTCAATTCTCTTCAATAGAATCGATTGAAACAAGCTCATTATTCATGCGATTGGGAAAGGATTGCCATTCCACATCAATTTGAGACCACTTTCCCAATAGGATAAGTTTCAATAGATTAGAAGAGGTGTTTTATGAAGCTTTCATATTTTAATATGTTAGTCTTGATGGATTCTTATTTTAGTTTTGCATTGAATGATCTTATTGGACTGATGTTTAGTGGCTTAGTTACACTTTGAAACCTCATGTATCAAGTGTAGTTAGCCTATACCAAAGTCGTCAGTCACAAAGTCGTGTATTTTTTCCTTTAAAATGTTGGTTCCATATATTAGCTAACCATGACAATAACATTTCATGATATGAGCTATATGATATTTTTTAAGACTGTGGATAATATCTTAGGAAAATGCAAGCATAAGGTAGATCATCATGTTGTTCTATGTAATATCTTTCAAAGACTCAAATAATATAAGGTTCACTTGAATCCCAAGAAATGTGTATTTGGATTCACATCAAACAAACTCCTAGGATTCATTATTTTCATGTATGGTATTAAATTCGATCCCAACAATGTGAAATCTATAACAAAAATGCCACCTCTTGGGAATCTTACACAACTACATATTCTATAGGGAAAACTTCAAGATGTCAGATGCTTTATTTCCCAACTAGCATATAAGTGCAACCATTTTTACACTTTCTCAAGAAGAATGTCAAATTTGAATGGGACCCATAATGTCAGTAATATTTAAACAAAGCAAGGAATATATTTATTTATGCTGGTTCTAATAGCATCTACACCCAAAAAGCTCCTACTGATTTAGATTTTAGTTACACAACATTCCTTGGGAATCCTCATTACACAACATACTTATAAAGGACCAAAAAATTCCATCTACTATCTTAGTAGGACACTAATATGGGTGAGCTCAACTAATCCCATATGGTTTCCTTATAGCATTCTTTGGCTCCCAAATTTAACTCTTTCACCATATTCTCAATATTGATATCCATCTTATCACTAAAGTGGATCCTCTAAAGTTCCTACTACTAAATCAAAATTCATAGCTAGAATGGCTAAATAGGTTATGCTCTTTACTAAGTTTGATATTGAGTATGCGAATAAAAAGGAAATAAAAGGGCTAGTGCATATTAGTTGGTAGATGCTCCACTCCCAAGAAGTCATCTATTGATGACAAAGTCTCCAAGTGAATATGTCTTGCATACTTAAGAAATCAAACCATAAAAATTATATTTTGATGGACCCTTTACTTGACATGTCCTAGACACAAGCATCCTATTCATTACCCCAAGGTGATATCATGCCTAGGGAATTATGCATGTAGACACTAAAAAATATCTTAAATCATATCATACACTCGAATCAGGTATACTAATATCATTTCCTCTTGAAACCCATCCTCTTTTCACTTAATTAATTAAATTAGCCTAGCTAATTAATTAATGATGTCACTTTCACCTATTAACCTAATTTATCAAATCGGCTTAATTCACCCCATTTCATGCTAACATTTTGTCTTGTTAAATTAAATAAATCAAACTATTTAATTTAAATCCCTAAATCTTCTTATTTAATTAAATAACCCTGAATTATTTAATTAAATGTCATTCCACCTTTCCCCCATTCATTAAATTATTTTATTTAATGAATATCATCTAATTCTTCTAAATTCCCTAATTGCATTAATTAACATTGTTTGATTATCAATTATCTTAATCTAATTCCCCCCCCCACTTGCAAGGGAATATTCCTCCTTTGCACATTCCTCCAAAAAGGAGATATTTCCATGGAATATTCCTTTGCACAATTTAATTTAGTTTTAATTAACTAAATATCATTTTTCCTCACCCATGAGAATATTCTAAAGAATATTCTCTCTCCTCACTCATTTGAAAAATGGGAATATTCTTTTTTCTCAACAAACTTACTTAGCTTCTTGAGCAAGTTAGCTTGTGACCTCTTGTGCAAGTTAACCTGTGACCTTTTGAACAAGTTGAAAGTGTGTTTGTTTGAGGGAATGTGAACCCTTGATTAAATCTCATCTTGCATTCTCATCCATTGATGAGAATCCATGATCCATGCCTCTTCTTTCTTTCATCCTTGACTGTTGATTGATCTTTTTAATCTCATCCATTTATCTCTTTTTACCTATTCTATAAATAGAGCTTTCCTCTATTGAATAGGGATCCATCTATCAAAGCAAACTTATGTTATTGAAATCACTCACACTCACACTCACATTTAGCACACATTCAACATCTTCTAGTTCATTTTAATTACATTTAGTTAGCTTCAAGCTTCCATTAATGGCTTCCATGATCACATAATTCATCCATTTAGCTTGTTTATTAATTGGGGTTTGAATATTTTAGTTTAAATTCCATCTAGATTAGCTTAGCTTTTGCATTACTAGATCATTTTTAGCATATATCATGCTTAATTAGCTTGCATCATGCTCATTTAGATTAAAATCATGTTTACATACACATCTTACAGTTGTTCCATCAATTTTCTTCAATAAAAATAACTAGGGCAAGCTCATTTATCCATGAGATTTGGAAAAGGTCACCATTCCACATCAACGCGACACCACTCCCACAACAGGATAAGTTTTAGATGGATTAGAGTAGACATTTAAAATGCTTTCATAGTTTAGAATACTTAGTTTTGATAAATGTTTAGTTTAACTTTCATTTGAATGATCCTATTGAGATTCGATGATAGTGGCTTCATTATGCATCAATTCTTCATGGATCAAGCATAATCGGCCCATACTAATTCATCCAAACACAATGCATCAATTTAGTGTAAAGATTTTTGAATTGTAACTGTGTGTAATCTTTTTTGCATCACCATTTTAGATCATACTCCATGATCCATCATCAAGATGTTGAGCAAAGAGAGTAAGAGAGTCAATGCATCAAGTTCCCTTTTATAAATAACAATGCATCAAGTTCCCTTTTATAAATAACATAGAAAAGTGTGAAGTATTAGTATTTAGTTTGAAACTAGTAATATAATGGAATATACAGCATTTATAGGTCTTTGGAGATTCACAGCTAGTTATTAAATAGGTCAGTGATTATTTTATCACAAAATATGATAATCTTGTACTCTATGAATGTATGGTGCATAGTTTTAAATGTGACATCTCAAATATGTCTTTCTAACAAGTTCCCTGCATTAAAAATAAAGCTACTAATGCAATGGACACCATAGGATCTCTTTTAGATATGATCAATTAAGCTCATGATTCACTTCCTTATTGAGTGACTACTCATCCCTACTTATGAAATCCCTTAGTATGAAATGATATGAAAAATTATTAGTCTTGAAAACCCATGATATAGTGGCACCTATACTTACCTCCAAAAGCTATCCATCCCACCCAACCTATCATCCAATAAATATAAATCCCTTATCCAACATGCCTCTAGTTACACCCTCCTTAGTGTAAAACTCTATTTTAGGGGCTAATATGGAATTCCATAATGGTATTTATGGTGTTCATAAAAATGACATGATACTAGCCAAGAATATCCTTCACATATAATATTATTTACCTATAATAGAATTGGATGTTTCTCACCATGTAAGGAAATATCTAGCCTATCAAAAGCATATGTTCCTAATTCATGCTCCACAATAGGCTCTATAGGCTATTACTAATCTACATCCATTTTCAACATGAGGTCTCAACCTTATTGGTAATATTAATCTGACATCCTTCAATGTTCATAATTTATTATCACCACTATCAAATACTTCACCAAATGGGTGAAGTCATTTTACTCTTTTACTATTGATACCTAAATATAGAAGTTCATCCTTAACCACCTCATCTATCATGTTTATATCCCTTCCACCATCATTACTGATAATGGAAAATCATTTTAAAACCATGAAGTGTGATCCCTCTATGAGTAATTTTATATCAATAATAAGTTTTCCACCCCATACTGTCTACGAGATAATGAAAAAATTGAGGCATCCAATTAAACCATCATTAAAATCCTCAAGAAAATTATTAAATGATGTTTTTCATGATTGGCACCTTTGACTAAATCCTACTCTCTAGGCTTATCAAATTAGCATTCACACTCCTACTAGTGTCATACCATACTTCTATGCATAATCCCTCAATAGTAGTATTTAATATTCAAAAATATAAAATTATGAAAAATCCAAAAGAATAAAACATTTGGAAAAAATAATAATAATAATAAAGAGATTTATAAATTCTTCCAATGGTGAAAGCCACTCTTTTTGGTAATTGGGTAAGTACCATAAGTAACAATTGGCAAACAAGTGTCATGTGTAGTATGCAACCACTCTAGTCTTGAGCATATATAACTCTTTCATCCACCTCATACCTTTTAATATGATCCCCCTTCAACCTCTTTACCTTGATTTTTTCTCAAATTAACCATCATCTATCATCATCCTTCCATCTCCCCATCCCCCATCCACTTTCTTGTACACATGCATCACATAATCATCTAATCCCCTATTAGATTTCTTAAAAACTAATACCTCATTCTTATTTCATGTACACTTTCCATCCATCCCACACATCCTACCACTTGTTTCATTTCACTTACATCTCTCCATTCCTTCTATTTAATTTATATCCTCCTTCACTATGCATGTCATCCTTTCCTTTATTTTAAAATAGGGGCATCATCTTGTTTACATTTCCTATGGAAATAATCATCTATATATCCCCATTGGGACATGACCTTCACATCCTCCTCCATTGTCACATTGCATCCCTTTGAATTGATAAACTATGTTTCCTTGTTCACTCCTTGTTCAAACTTGACCAACCTCTCCTCTCCCCTGTATCCCCACCCAACCACCCCCCTAAGAATCTCCCCCATCCCCAATCATCCCCTCACTCCATTCTACCACCATCATCTCATACACCTTTGGCTTCAACATTTCACCAAATACCAACTTGTGTTTTTTCATATTTTTATTTAATTGTTTTCATTTATCTTCCATGTTTGTTTGTTGCTTGTAGTCATAATTCTCAATATAACACACTTTCAAGGTCATAATAATCCTTTATATTATAGTGTACTATGATAATGTGCCCTTTGGATCACTATGCTATTTATAACTAATGAATTCTTCATGTTAGTTTATATGCATGTAGCACACTATCATCATGATACATTATATCATGGTGCATAACTCCAAATGCATTCTCTTTAAATAATATGTTACTTCAACAACATTTATCATTTCCCCTCACCTCCCTTGTTATTACTCTTTTCCATTATCCCTCACTAATCCATCTCTAACCATCCTTACCCTCCTAACTTTATCTCATCTTCTATCCACTAATCATGTGGAATCATAACTATTTCAATCATCCTATGACATCATCAATAAAATTTTATACCCCTGATATCTCTCATCATCTAATCCAATCATCCAATTGAAATAAATCAACATGTCAATCCTAATTCATCATCAATCTATCCTATAATCATGGTGTATACATCTTCTCAAGTGATTCATCCTTCACATTGGCACATCCTCTTGTCATCTATTTGCTTCCACATTGTATTTTCAAGAGACCCCCTAGGCCCCTTTCAACCCAATGGCTCTCTTGATGGGAAATCATTCTCTAATCTATTCATCAATTCCTTTCTTCTGGAAAACCGACCAACCTACCACCAAAGCCTCTTCCTCTCTACTTTTTTATTATTCTTTGATACAAAACCACTTCTAGTCTCAATGCCACATCAAAGAATGAAAAATGTATAAACCTAAAATTGACCACTAATTTTTGTCTTACCAATTTTTTATAAATTAATAAAATAAATAATCATTTAATTAATTATCCCCATAATTAACAATTCTACTACCTTCATATAATTAATTAATTAAACCATTAGTTGATTAATCATTCTTCATAATTAATCCTATTCCATTTCTCCCCTAAGGCTAATTAACTAAACCAACTTAGTTAAATAACCTTAGTTCCATACTTCTCTATCTTAATCAATTAGTTAATCTATTATTTATGATTAATTAATCCCTCTCAACATTTCTTCTAATTTAATAATCCACATCATCTTTAATCAGTGTCCTTTAAATTCTAGCCATTTGATCCATCTACATGAATTAAAAGTTGTCATCCATTATCTAACATATGCCCTCACTCTCCCACATGCTCATATATGTGTGAGCATACCAACTTATCCTACTCCTTGTTCACACATGTGTGAGTATGCTAACTTGGAGGAATTCTAGCTCTCCCCATCAACCCAATCCATTTTCCCACATGTGTGAGCTTGCTAACTTGGGGGAATTCTAGTCCTCCACCTCATCCCTTGACCTTGAATCATCTCCACCTCCTTTCTCATGCATGTGTGAACATATATCCCACACATGTCATCTTGCTCATGCATGTGCGAGCATGCTTGGCCTTCCACCTCACATACCATTTGCACTCTTCTCATTTAATCCTTCATCTTGATCAAATCTCATCCTTTGATCTTGTACTTTCCTCTCCCTTATGACAATTGTCACTGTAGACACCTAAAAATGGTCTGGAGAATCTAATTAATTAAATACGACTTATTTGATTAATTTATCTTAAATTCATCTACTTAGTAAATAAATAAAAATATTTATTTATATTAAGTTCATTATTAATTCTTCTATTTCTCTCCTAATTAAATAAACAAAATTAAAAACTTTGTTTTATTTAATTATTACCATTATTACTTCTTTTATGTTTCTATCATAAATTAAATGCACAACTTGAAATAATTTGTGTTATTTAATTACCTCATCACATTTCTTCTTAATTAAATAAAGATATTCTAAAAATCTTTTATTTAATTATCATTTTTCCTTTTTTTGTTTTAATTTAATAAACAAACCCTATACTTTGATTTATTAAATTATTCAATCCTCTTTTTGCTAAATTTAAATAAATTAAATTTATTTAAATTTATACATAAAATTATCTACCACTATTCACTCACCAATAAAATTAAATTTTCAAAATTTAATTAATTCCACTGTCATTCACGGGAAGAGCTTCGGGGACAAACCTGCAGGAAGTTCTCTCAACCACCTTCCACCCACCTTCCCTCTCTTCTTGCCTGGTGTTTTCATGGGGAGAAACAATCCTCCATGATTAGCTCCATCTTCTCATCCCATGCCATTCAATTCTCCAGATTGAATCACAGCCCCTTATCCCGTATCCCTGTGCAAATGTGCTGTCGTGAAAGCTATAAATATAGTTCTTTGGCTACAGGAAATAAATCCCAACTTATGCAATCTTACTCTGCAGGTTTTCCAAAGCATCCAGCATTCATCCAGCATCTCAAGCATTCAGCATTCACTCAACATCCATCCAGCATCTTAATTATGGCAGTTTACAGTAGTTTCTTTCTTAGAAGCTTTGTTGTAGAATCATTTTAGTTTCACATTTAAATCATATAAGAATAGAATAGCTTAATTCTCATTCTCTAAGTGTCATTTCAATAGTTTAATTAGCTTCTAAAATCTGAGAGCAAAGTAGATTAGAGAGATCTTTAGAGTTAGAGAGCAATAGGATAGATTTCTGAAGATTTTTAGTTTAAATTAGTTTAAATTCCTTAAATCTTAGATGCAATGTCCTATTTAGAAGTGTAGAATCATGTTTAGTTTAGTTTCCTCATTCTACCACTTACAAATTGGCGCCCACCATGGGGCATAACCCCATATTTTGCTTGATTTTTTAGAAAAGTGTCCTACAGGTATCAGCGTGATAGTTTTCGCAGAACCGTGACTTTTTGCAACGCGCCAGTTGGATTTTATAGCGCGCCGGTGGTCTGTTTCAGCGCGCCGGGTTTCTGTTATAGCGTGCCGAGTTACTATTTCAGCGCGCCGCTTCACTGTTTCAGCGCGCCACGTCACTGTCCTTAAAATCATTTTTTTTAATCTGGATCCAACGCGTTCGCGGCCAGATTTTGTTTTTGTCTAAATTTTGGATAAAATTTATCAATCCTAGGATAGAAATGGATAAAATTTATCAATCCTAGGATAGAAATGGATAAAATTTATCAATCCTAGGATAGAAATGGATAAAAATTGATCAATCCTAGGATAGAAACTTCACATTTTCTTGTGGGATTAAAATTGAACATTATGCTGTTATGGAGCAATATCTCCATATAGATTAGCTAACTTGTCATTTGGGTTTTTAAAAGTGAACAAAATTTCTCTGCTATGATTGGGTGATAGGTTTATGCTCTCCCCTTTACTGGGTGCATCAGAATACCAGACTCACTTTTCTTTATGCATTTTAAAGCTTTTTAAAACCTTTAGACAGGCATGCCGTAGTGGAAAAAAGTACTCACCCTATGGGAACGACCTGAGTGGGGACAGCCAAAAGCCATGGTATTCCAACCCACTTAAAAATTTATGTGAATTTGGGGAAACCCTCTTTCAACGGAAGTGTGTAGGATAACCATCCCCAAAATATTTGTTCTAAAGATTAGGAGGTCTCTCGAGGGAGTTTATCCATTTGCCGCTCCGAATGGAAATCCTATCTAAGAACCTAGAAATAGAAGCACGCTTGTCAGTTTCTAAACATTGTAATACTCGGCAGTGCAGGGGTGGGGAAGAATCTACCCTCAAGCACTCACCATATAATTGCCAAGGAATGTTTGCTCAGGGGATCCGGTATCCACTTCTGTCACTCTGAGTACGCACCTGGAAAAGACAAACACACGGGTGCCCTCTAGGGGGTGACATGGCTATGTGAGTCGATGCAATTCCAAGCTGTGGGCCGTTCGAGTATATAACGATGACCTTTTGTCTCTAGGAGTGAGTCTATCTGAAGTGTCTTATCTATTATAAACCAGTGAAAATCAAAAAGAATCATGCTTGATTCTTAAGAACATACACTATCTGTTTAGGTTCTAGGATTTTTAAAGTCAACCATTCTATTCTTGCTTGCTGTGTTTTCTCTCATTAAATTCAGATAAGATCATCACAAAAATCTTCAAAATCAAAACACTTCTAGAATTCTCATGATTCGAGATTGGGTATCCACCAAGTTTGTCAAGAAATCTCTTGTCAAATGAATCAGAAAACCAAAGAAAACACTTGCATACAAACAACTTCTGAGAAAACAACGATTTCTATATCAAAGCAGGAAAGTTCTACTCCAACATAGGACTTTTATTCATAGGTATCACGATTTCTCTAGAGGTTATACGGACGACTATGTTGTAGCTCCCTTAGATTCACAAGCATTCTATCAAAGAAGGGCTCTTAGGCAACACCACAATCACAGTCAAAGAATTCATCCAGAATACATCCCACAACCAACCATACAATACGATACCAGACCAAGTGAGTTTCATAGAATAAGATAGTTTTGTCTTAGCACCTCATGGTTATACTTTAGCACTTTGGGTCTCTATTTCAGCGCGTCCCTTCCTTGTTTTAGCGCTTTAGGTCTCTGTTCCAACACGTAGGGTCTCTGTTTTATCACTTTGGGTCTCTGTTCCAGCGCGTCACTTCTCTGTTTTAGCGCGTCATGTCTCTGTTTTAGCGCTCCAGAAAGTCAGAAAAACAGAGAGTTGGTAAGACAGTTGGTCAATTTTCCCATATTGATAACAAGGTTTTCATCAGTCCAAAACATTTTTTTCACAGTCCAAAACACTTGGGTCATACAAAGGGAAAACTTTACCATTACACCTAGATCTTGAAACATCTTGCAAAGTGTCCTTATCACCAAATCTGAGATTTTCTGTCAAAATTTCCCTATCAAGGATTTTTATTATCCTTCCATCATGAAACTAGACACGACTAAATTAGATTTTAAATCAAAAACCTCGACACTTATCCAATCAAAAATCCAAGATCAAAGTCTAGAGTAAAAAGTTTTTATGCCTATTTTTACACGATCAGCATATCAAAGACAACAACAAGAACAAAACAAAAGAATAGCAGCCATGGCTGAAGAAAACCCTTGGGGATGATATAGCAACACTGATCCTCTCACTAATTCACACGAGAAAGAAATAACTGCAGAGGAAATCGAGAAAGTTCAACAAGACCCTCATTTCCATAAATTTATGGAAAAGATGCTAGAGCAAGATATGGAAAAGTATCTTCTATTATTAGCTGACAAAGGTGCTAAGCTTCCTAAAGACTTTGATGTCAATCAACTCAAGGAAACGACCACACCCCAGACAACTAGTATGGAAAACCCAAATCAAATAGATGCTTTGACAAAACAAATCCAACATTAGTATTTCCAAAATATCCAACAAGGGCCAACAAAAAGATATTCCTTACAAGACATGTATATCAATTCAACTAATCAATTATGGAATTATTTCCAAGCATGAAACCTTGCGTAGGGAGTTTCTAAATTGAATGGGAGAATTTTTGAAGAACCGATCATAGGTTCATAACACACTTCTCATTCAACATCCAACATGGGGTGACCTTAAAAGAACTCTACAACACCAAACAAGCAAAGGGTGAAAAGTTTCTTTCCTTTCTCCAACGATGGAGAAGCCTATTTGCTAAATACCCTAGATCTATTCCTGAAGAGGAGAAGATAGAGATGTTCATTGATAACTTAGTGGGATGACGCTGGATTACAGTTGGACTTACAATGTCCATCTACCATTTTGAACAAGTTATGTCGAAGGGGCTCAAAAATCGAAGAGGCTCTAATCAAAGAGGAACAATCAAACACTTCATTTGAAGGTTCAAACAATAACAATTCCTCTAACAACAACAACGAAAATCCAAGATTTTGGAAAAAGAATAAGAATACTGATACCATGATTGATACACACACATCTAAACCAATATTCACCTTGATGCCAACCACTACAAACAAACAAAACAATGGTCTTAATGTCAGACAAAGTAGTGATCAATGAAATAATCAAAACAGTGGAGAAACAAAAACCCAATCATTCCAATGACCATCCAATAAATGAAAATTCACGCCATTAGGACAATCATTGGAATCGGTCCTCAAAGAACTTTTAGACGAAAAACTCATTCAAGTACAAGAGGCTAGAACTTGGGACCCTCAAGTCAAACCATCATGGTGGAATGACTTACACTACTATCACTACTATCAAAATAAAGGCCACATATTTGAAAATTGTTGTGATTAAAACATCGCGGTACAAGACCTCATAGATTAAAGAAAGTATTTGTAAGAAACCAAACAAACAAAGATCATCTGACGTTCAAAATCCTCTACCCAATTATCGGAAGGGAGAATCCTCTTCCGCAAACACAAAAGGTAAAAACGTTGGTTATGTTTATGACACAACGATTCTTTGTTTTTCTGCTGCCAAGGAGGATGAAGAGTTATGCAACCAAATCAATCAGAACAATGACATTACATCTACTAATTTGGTACAACATATGGACAAATCTGAAAACCAAATTAACGTAATCACACTCAAAGGGAAACAAGAGTACCAACCGGTTAATGCTACAACAAGGGCACAATCCAAAGTTATATTGAAAGGAGCATCATTATCATCCCCATCTATGGATCCTCCCTCTAATCAATATAATCTCATCAATCAATTACAGAAAATACTGGCGCAAATATCCATCTTGGAACTTTTAAAGATCTCCCCATCACACAATAAGGTTCTTGAGCAAGCTCTTGTATCAACCACGGTACCTAACAATTTGGATGTGTGTCAGTTCCAAGCTATGGTGGGACATCTATCTGCACCTCATTACCTTTCATTTTCCGAACATGATGATGTATCACTCACCTATCCACATAATTCCGCCCTTCACATTGAAGTCCTCATCCATAAACACCGTGTAAAGCGTGTCCTGGTAGATGGAGGGGCTGGTTTAAATATTTCTACCTTAAAGCTGATTCGTGCACTAGGATACTTAGATGAAGCCATTGATACAAGATGAAAAATCACAATCAAAGCATATGATGAAGAAGGTCCTCTAAAAAGGGTTGATCATATTACCCATTCAAGTGGGACCTATTGTCAAAAATGTGCGGGTCTTAGGCCGAGGAACTGACATACAACATACTGTTGGGACGCCCTTGGATCCATGATATGCAAGCAGTACCTTCTACCTATCATCAATGCCTAAAATTTCCCGTCAATGGACAGGAGGTAACAATCACAGCAGACTATAATGACACCCAAGCTTGTCATACATTGAAAACATCTCAGGATACATTCATACCTCACAATAGAGAAGTTAGCACATCAGATGGTGAGCAACAGCAGAACTTCATATCAAAGTGGCTTCCAAAACAACAAAAATCACAAGAGATAAGGGTGGCACAATCTAACCCTTCAAATGTTGAAGAACAATTGGCTCCACTCTCACATCAATTCACCAAGGAAGTACAGATAAGTGACGAAGGAATAAGTGAATATGGTGTTGGACTCATTTCATCTATCACAAATGTTACCCTCCTTACAAACGTATGGACAGCCATCTACAATCACCCAAAATTCAGAACAATCTACAACAACATTAGATGGCAGATTTGTAAAAGCTGGGAACTTAGATGAAGAATCAGAAGATAAGGCCATACTAAATTGGCTTTATAAGGATGAGGAAGCTTCCACTTCCACAAGTAATATCATAGAGACAAATCAATATGGAAAGGAAAAAATATTTGGAGAAGATGGGATATTCAGGACAGGGACCTCTTGGATTAAGGAAACAAGGCATAACAGAACCAATCCAGCCTTTTACACTCCAACATAAGGATAAAACAGGACTAGGATATGCAGCAGAACAAGGATCTCTTGATCAAGGGAAACAAAGTGTAATAGAACCAATCCAAGTCCTCACAATTCAGCAAAATGGCAGAACTAGACTAGGATACACAGAAGAAGCAAGAGCAGAAATCACCAATAAAACTGTGGAGCGTATTCTTCAAATACGAGATAACTCTGAAGCAGTTCAAATGAATATAGGTGGGACAACTTATCAGATGTTTCCTATGAAGATATTCAAATTGACATTATCAAAAAGTATACCCCCAAACGCGAGGAGGGTCAAAGCTCGAGTTTTAATCCTATTGTCTTTGAAACACAAAATTTTGATGACTCAAGTGAAGATGAACGGACATCGATTGAGATAAATGATGTGGAAGAAAATACCTTTGTAGGCCTCGACATAACCACTAACAACCTAGACGACATTTCCGTCCGAGCTTTCACAATCACTGACCTCAACCCATCTAATGATTCATTGCCTTTACTACATCCCGAGCTTATCGAATGGGAACCCCAACACCCTATCGATCTCCCTATTTTTGACAATGATTCTGCCATTATTAACTACCTTTGCTATGAGGAATCTGATACTTGTTCTACCAATAGTTATTTTAACAATGCTTTTAGGCAGGAGGATGCCAAGCCTTCCAGTTGCAAAAATATGAAAGTAAAAAATGGATCTAATGGTGAAAACCATTCTATGGCAGTATTTGATCCTAAAATAGTAAAAACAAAGAATGCATCCAATGGTGAAAACCTCATTGAGGCACCAAAGGATGGAAGGCTTGACATTCTCCCACAACATTACCATGAAAGATCATCAGTGTTGATAGAACCCACACAGTCTATTGATATTGGCACAGCAGAGAAAGAAAGAATCCTACACCTGGCAGCATCCATGACAGATACAGAAAAGCCAGATTTTATCAAATTCTTTGAAGAACGATGCATCAATTTTGCTTGGTCATACTCTGACATGCCAGGCTTAGACACAGATCTCATTATGCATCACTTATCCTTACCAGCTGGCACTAAACCAGTAAAACAGAAGCTAAGAAAAATGCATCCACATGTTGCATTATTAGTAAAAAATGATTTGAAGAAACTACTAGATGCTGGATTTATCAGGTCTATTGATTATGCAGAATGGATATCCAACATTGTACTTGTTTCAAAGCCAGATCACACCATTAGAATATGTACTGATTTCTGGTATTTAAATAGAGCATGTCCAAAGGATGATTTTCCTTTGCCAAACATAGACATGATTGTAGATCTAACAGTTGGCCATAAAATGCTATCACTCATGGATGGATTTTTAGGATACAATCAAATCAAAATAGCTCCTGAAGACCAAGAAAAGACAGCATTTACATGTCCATGGGGCACCTTTTGCTAGAACGTCATGCCTTTTGGGTTAAAGAATGCAGGTGCTACATACCAACGAGCTATGACAACAATCTTCCATGACATGATGCACACCTTCATGGAGGACTATGTGGACAATATCTTAGCCAAGTCTCACACCAGGGAAGGACATCTAGAGATACTAGCCAAAATATTTGACAGGTTGGAAAAATTCAAAGTCAGATTAAATCCTAAATAAGAAAGACACTACCAAAGGGGGCAACACCCAATCAATTCATTTGAAAAAAAATGTTACAATCAAATTTAGCACATTCATACATTTCCTTCATCCTCCTTATCTTTCGTCTCCTCTTCTCCTTTAAAAAAAGTCCTCCCCTCCCCATGACTCTCATTAAGAACATAAATCTGACTATTACCTCTTTTATTCAAGAGTCTTGTGCTTTGTTAAGGACACCTAGGTGTATTTTGCTTTCTTATTATTAACAAAGTAAAACATGTGCATGTTTAATGAGAAATTCCCAAAATATCATCTATCCAAAAGAATATTTGATCAAAAGTTGAATTCTTATTACAACCAATATGTAGATAAAAAAAGATAAAAAATGACCAAGTGCCTCTAAGTACTACAAATATATATTATCAATGTTGTAACATGTCAACCGTTCATTGAAGTAATTTTTCCTAAGTCTTCACTTTGCAAGTAACTAAACTATGTAACTCAACCATTGCCATAAAAAAAATCTTTATTTTATAGAGAATGAATGAACATATAGATGTCATAACAATAATCAACAATGATTCCATTCCAATATAATAATTTCACAAATTACAATATTCCAAAGAATGTGTACAAAGTACATACATAGCTCAATTGAGCTTCAAAACAATAGATATAGATAGTCTAGGAACCTCCTTTCAAATATTGATCTTCTTTTCATCTATTGAGGAGGAGAAGCATCACTCAAGTGCTTTTCCACCAACCACGGACTCATATGTAGTCCCCCACACATCTATCATTCGACGGATGGCCCTACCCTTCAACAAAGAGATTGGTAGAGTAACCTCATAATGATAACCAACTAAGCTTAGTGTTGTGTCGTACATTACTAGAACTTGTAAACCCACAATCTAGGACGAGCATCCAAATAAATGGATCACAGTGAATTGACTGTGGAGCCAAATCCAATCACACTACTTTGGCCAAAGTTTTTTCACTCAATACTTTGAGTGATAGTCATCCTACTCACATACACTACTCAAGCTCGATTTGACTTTAGGCCATTATATACTATGCATAGGTATTTTCTCCAAAGGGTAGCCTTTAACCCTAGAAACAACCTATTCCCTTTTCTCAAAAATGCAATGATATTTCTACCCACAAAGTATATATGCAAGTTACCCTCCCTTTAACAAATAATCCAACCCTAGGTGTAACTTATAAGCTATCAATTATAATCAAATAACTAGTTATGGATAACTCCTAAGTTATCCTTACTTAATCATATCTAGTATACATATACCTATGAAAATCAACCTCTCCTATTACATAGTAAATATAATCACTTCACTGAAAAGCATAAAACAACTTCTTTCTCTTTCCAAAGCAAATGCTAAGAATTCCTAAATGCAAGTATTCTCAATAAAGCATACAAATCTCATTCTTTCAAAAATAAAGACAAATAAGAGAAGACTAGATCCTCATGCCTATATACACTTAATCCAATTGATTGAATTGATGCACAACCTTCCAACAACAGCTTGCTAGCTTCACTAAATCCTTGTTAAGCAATTATTCACTATGAATTCTCTCTCAAGAACAATTTTCACTCACAAAGTATTTCACAACTCTCACACTATGACTCTCAACTCTCAGAATAAATAGCTCTCAAAATAATTGCAACAAAATAAGTTTTCAAAAGAATGTGTTCCAAGTAAGAGAGCTAGCCTCTCTATTTATACAACAAAATGAGATATTGTAGCCTAGAGAAGAGGCATGCCAATCGAAACATTTTACCATGTAAGTTGACTCACACTACTTAGCTAAAAGGTGGAAACAATCAAAGAGTATACTCAGCATATAATGCCATAGATTGACAACAACAAAAGACTAGTTCAATCTGCACATGATCTAATGATGACAATCGACTTGCTACAAAATAGAATTCTATAGGAAATAGGGCTTTCTCAATTTGGTGCCATGTATTCAGCCAACCTCCTTTTCCTTTGGCATGGTTATCTACTTTGAAATAGTCTTCTACTTTCAGGGGAAACTCACACAATGTTGACTTGGTCATGGTTTCATTGAGCAACAAAGATAAGATGAGTCGCTCCTACATTTTAGCATTTATTTGGTGCTTTGACCAATTCATAGCTTGTTGTCACATTTCCTATTCTCATGCGTTTACACTTTAATTTTCAGTTCATAAATACTCCATCGCTTTATATTAAAGTGTCCACTGTTTGAGTAATTCACTGATCAATTTAAAGATGCATTTCCATAGTATCGACTATGGTTTATTTTCCATATCGACCTTATTGTTGAACAATACTTAGCATGTAGTTCGACCTTTATTCAATGTCAATATATACTATATTTGGCCTTTAAATTCTTTACATATATTATATACAAATCGGCCTATGTTCATATATATAAATCAGCCTCTAAGCATCACATAGATATATAAATATATATTTATATATGTACATATACATGTATATAAATATATATGTCAATAAATAACAAATGTTATATTATATATTGTAGACACTGAAAAATGTCCTAATCGATGTCATACACTCGAATCGAATTTATTAACATTATTTCCTCTTTATCTATCATCTTTTTGCTTAATTAAGTCAATTATCCTAGCTAATTAATTAATTACATCATTTTCGTCTATTTTGGCCTAATTAATTAAATTAGGTTAATTCATCTCTTTTCACTGAATTCTGAGGTCGGGCACCCGAGTTATGAGCTGTCAAAGTTGACCTTCAAAAAATAATGCATCAACGGAGAGGGGGTGAAAACTCTTCAAAAAAAAAGTCTGCCAAATTTAGCGGAATTGTTGCCAAAGTTAGCGGTCCGCCAAATTTAGATGTTTGCCAACTATTTTAAAACTCCACAAAATGTAGCACTCCACTAGATAAATTTAGCGAACCTCCAAGCTAATCGCCGCTAAATTCTTTGCCAAATTTGGCGGAATTGGAATTTTTTATATTTTTAATTAAAAAAATATTAAAAGTGTCATTAAATATTTTGGTCTATTTAGAGGGTCTTCCTTGGTGGTAAAAAGTACTCACCCCAAGGGAACGACCCAAGCAGTAACGAGCATAAGCCAGGCTCTTCCGAACCGCTCTATAAATTTATGGTTGCAAGGAAATTTTGCAATCAATAGGCGTGATGCATGATAGCTCTCCCCCAATATATTTATGATGTGTAAAGCCCTTGTTCTAAGGGTTGGAAGACCTCTTGAGGGATTTTATCATAGTGTCCTCTAAACCAGATACCCTTATTACGAACCTTTGTGTAGAAGCCAAAAATCCCTAATATTTGTTGATGTCAGGAGGTCGGACCTCTGGAGCCATCCCACATATTTGTGGTTCTTAGTAGAGATGAAAATTTTGTCATGGGAGATTCATGAGAACTTGAAGCTTGGATGACCCATAGAAGTGAGTGTCATGGAGGGGAGCCAGTGTGGTCAAGCTTCTAATCATCCACTCTAAATAAGAGCAGCTGGAGAAATCCAAGTGGGAATACAAAAAATATAGTCATTTCCATCATAGGGTTGTAATGCTTGTGAGTCATTTTAACACTTTTCTTGGTTTCAAAACATTCCAGAAACAAACACTCACTATTCAAAATTTCAAACACTTTGGCTTAAATATGACTTCTTGAGTTAGCCTTGATATTACTGCTTGTTCTAAGGATTTATCCTTAGCGATTTCTAAATATCTTGATAACCTCAAACCCATATTTACCAAAGACAACATAGGCAATTGTTACTTTAATCTCATAATTTTCACGAAATGGACATTGTGAAAGTTATGATGTTTTTCACATAAACATCTAGTTTGAAAACATAATCAAAAGACAAGTGTTTGTGGTAAAATCAATTCACTTAAGCAAAGATAAATTGACAAATGAACCCTACATGACTATTTGGAGACTGATTGCTCCCGTTGAACAACCTGATCTTCCAGGTGCTATAATTCAGCCAAATTTTGAATTCATAAACTGTGAACAAACAGATCTCATCAACATTTTGAGAAGCTTCACTTTTTAAAACAAGGAAACAAACTCACAGTGGAGAAATGCAACAACCCTTTTAGAAAAAGAAGAGGAACATGTTGATATTGAGGCTAGAAGGCCCCTATTACCACCACCGGCGTGGAAATAAATATCTCCCTTTCTTCCAAAAACTTAAACTTTTTCCACATGATCTCATGAAAAAATATGGATTGCTAAACCAAAGTCTACATGACCTCATTTTAGACTTAGGCATCTCACTCCAAAAGCCCTTAAGAAACACCTTCGAGTAGTTCACAAAAATAGAAACAAATTGGTAGCAAACTTTTATAAACGCACTTCAAGGTATAGTCCTAAATTTTTTGCATTCTTTTGGAGTCAAAATCCTAGTCTTTTTCATGATACTCAACTCCTATAAATGATTCATCAAAAGGTCAAACTTCATAGAAGAAACTCTCCAACCTGCAATTTCAGACATAGGAATCGTAAAATAGAGTTTGGTCAAAAGTGGTCATCCATATTTTATCGCAACTTTTACACTTTGCTAAGAAACTTTTATGCATGAGCTAGAAGAGTTAAAACAAGTTTGAACATTCCTCTCATTCCTCTCGTTTTCTAGGACTTGAACATTTTAGGGGCCTAGCATCATTTTTCACTACCTTGATCTTATCAAAACAAAAGCTCACTTTCCCAAATGATCTCACGCAAAGTAAAGATCCCCAAACGAAAGTCAATTGGTAGTCACCATAAACTTAGACATTGTAGTGCAAAAGCAATCAACAACCGCATTGAGGCACTTTACGAAAATAGAAACAAGTTGTTGATAAAAAGGGGTTCGGATGGGTGTTACAGTATGATGAAAAACGTGATTATTCGCAAGATTGTAATAGGTTTTTGCACTGGATAATAAAATTATTGGATGGCTGCAATTTGGTGGATGTAGCCCGGATTGGGTGAACCACGTTAAATTCTTTGTGTTATAACTTATTATATGTGTGTTTTAGTTCCTCTGTTTATTAATTAAATCTGCATTTGAATGTTAGATATTTTTCTTTCTAACCCTAACAAGTGGTATCAGAGCGGGTT
>VDFB02270651.1:9722920-9775277 GCA_007258455.2 Sequoia sempervirens | reverse complement strand
TAGTATTGAATTCGAAAACTGACTCGCTTGGCCCCAGTTTGGATTTTGGGTTTGAAGAGTGATTGAAGCACTACATAGTCCTCATCATTCTCATCCCTTATTTCAAAACATCCCTTTAGAGTGAGGTAAGTTAAGGGAAACCTTTACTCTTGGTTCTCCATGACCTGGGGCCTTGATGTGGTTGGTCCCCCTCTCTTACATAAATGTCAAACATTATGTTAAAATATAGGTAATATCAAACTTGAAACTTAAAATAAGTATCTAAATTGACCATAAAGCATAATGTCTTAAATATAAAAATAGTATAAACTAGGTTGAGACATCCTAAACCTAGGTAAACCCAAAATTGTGCATCATAAATCCAAAACCCCCAACACAAAATTATGTTCACATCCATACATTTCACCCTAGTGTTCACCTAACCATAAATCAAGAAAACCACATAGTATACATTAAATCCTACAGCCTCAAACCTAAACCCAAACCCTAGATGATGTATACCCTAGTATTTTTTATCAGTAAACCTCAAAACCTAAACCACTAACTTAAAAATCATCTCTATATTTATAGTTATTTACCCAAATCATTAATTAAGTATCTAGATTTAGGCTCACTATGTGTCAACATGCCCATAGTATTTACTTGTAACCCCTAGGTAACATTGAACACTTGCATTCTAAATCAAGTGCATCCTTTAAACCATAAACATAAATATCATATGATAAACTCCAAACTAGATACATATTAAATTTGAATCATCAAACACTATACTAATCCAGAGGTAACACCAATCTTGAAACCCAAAAATATAATCCCCATTATTCATAGACCATAAACCTTAGAATATTAAAAAGTGTGAACCGAGTAGAGACACCTTAAACCCTACATCCCAAACCTAAGTAAACTCTAAACCCTGCATTATAAACCCTAAAATCCCAACACTAAACTAAGTTCACCATTTGTAAAATCTATTTCCCCTAGTTTTAACCAAATAATAAATCAAAGAACCAATTAGTAGACTTTAAACCCTAAAAATTAAAATTTGAAACCAAATCCTAGGACAATTTATTAGTAAAACTCAAATCCTAAATCCCTAACTCAAAATATATTTAACCTCAATCCCTAAAAAATAAAGCATAAGTTATCTAGGTGTGTACATGTGCCAAACACTTTACACTAAACCTCAAATCATATAAACCATAATATTAAATACCAGAAACTCTAGAGACCCTAAACTATTGATTTAAATAATTTGAGAAGAAACCCTTATTACTTCAACTTATCACTCTTTCCTTTTAATATACCTATATCTATGATAAAAATAACTACTCAATATACAACACCTCGGCTATATTAAAAGAGATATATGGAAGATTCATGATATAGAAGATCCCTTCTCTTAATATACAAAACCTTATAATATATTTTATGGTATGTAGAAGCAGATATGTATATGAGAACAAAGTGGTACACAAAATTAAATTGACACTAAAATAAATAGAAATGAACATCTTGGATCTATTTAAGGCCTAAGTATTGGATTATTGGATTCAAACAACTCTCACTTCACTAAACCCTTTCTAGGGAATCTATCTTAGCTAAAAATAATACATTAATAGAAACAAAAATTGAAAGAGGTCTCCAAGAAAATAAAGAGATAAAAGAAGAGAGGGAATATTATAAAAAATAATTCTAGTAAAAGTTTATGTAGTTTCCTTATTGATCCAAGGGACATCTATAGCCCTTAATATTGCTTTGGGAGGATCACTTCTCAAAGTACAAGAGATAATCTTGTCGTATGTTGAGTTTCAAGATGCAATATAGAAATGGTTCAAAGGAACAAAAAATATATATGAAATAGAAAATATTTAAATTACATATTACATAAGTAAACTAAAAATAAAAATTATACATATATATTTATAGCAAATTTCAAATAAACATACCTAATTATGAAATCACTAAGATGTCATGAAAAGGTCAATATTTTGGTCTAAACACTAAAAATTGAGATGTCTAAAATATTATCTTTAGTTATTCTTAATTTTTAGATGGTATGAAATTCGAAGGAACCTAATAAAAATGGAGGTTGTTCTATTTTTGGCTATTCATATGAAATAGGTTTGACCCAAGATGGGTTGGGGTGAAGATGGTTCAACTTAAGATAGGTTATCCAAACCATCTTCAACCAAACATGATTATGTTTTGTTTTGGTGACAATTTTCTTTGTTCTCTAGTTTAAGTTCAAATATATTTTTATGCTACTTTTGACAAATTTTTACATGTTCAAATGACATTTTCAAAAAAAATGAGAAATACCCTTCCATATATCTCACTACACAAATTCGAAAAAATGTAATTCTATTCTATTTTAAATTTATTTACTATTTTGTTTTAATTTTAATGAAAAGTGGGTCATTATCCTAAGAGTGAGCTTTAATAAATGTCAAAAAAATAGTAGAAATTATTTTAAAAGTCTAAAAATTCACCACACTAGAGGAGAGAGACCCAATCAAATTGATTTTTTTTTAATTTTCAATAAATGAACATAAAAATGTTTGACATCTAATAAAATTCTCTATTTTTAGCACATGAAAAATTTAAATATTTATTGCAAAATAACCATTTATCAAAATTTAGTTTACTTTTTTCCATGCACTAGAGTATCAAGTTCTCAATAAGAAAAAAATGGAGGGAAAAAAAAACGTTACAAATTTATCAATGTCCTTTTTTTTTTTTAGATGAAAGGAATTAAGCCTATATATATTAATATATAATAATAAGAGTCTTACAAAAGGAAAGTAGCACTGGTTCTTGCTAACTAGATCTGAAAACATGATTGCTTACATCTGACAGAATTTTCATATCCCCCATGTATGCCCTATGCTGTAATTGACTGATAGTAATATACTTTCCCATACTAACTACCCTGTAAATCTATGATATACATATGCAAAATTTCACTATAATAACCCTTTACAAAGTATGTGCTTCATATTATAAACTTCTTATTCTTCCATTTCCTCAGGCTGAATTTCATTTTCTCCCTGATGTGCTTGAAAATCAATCCCTGAAGCTTGCATCGCTAGGGAAATATTGAGGTTAGGAACACGAGGTTGAAATGGAGGGAGTGAGGAGCTAACATGGTCTGGTACATTCACCACAAGATTAGCTTGGAGCACTGAGGCATTACCATCTGGAGGTACAGGAGCATGGAGGAAGCCGCGTGCCTCAAGAGCCAACACAACCACAAGTTAGTCATGCACATGTGCCAGAAGGGACAATAAAGCGTTGGTTCTCCTAATACTATCTGCCATATCCTCGTCAACCGCAACAATGTGCCTATCCAACGCCAATTGCAGATATCTAAACCTCTACATTTCTAAGGTGTTTTTGATGGCATCTAAAATGGAACATACACATTACCATTGAGCAAGAAATGACGAGGAAAAAGCCCACTAACCTGACCTTGACCTTTCTAGAAATTGTAAGCTTGCACCCCCTTGAGTAGTTTTTTGTTTTGCAGAAAAACCTCATTGACAACTTTGTCGGCAATTAACTGAAGCTCGGGAAAATATTGTAGAAAATCATATGCATTTGAAAGAAAAATCAAAACTAGTTGTGAAGGGAAAATTTCCCTACATGCCTATGGGTACAAAATCTCGTCCCCTATAATCCTTTTCACGCTCTTTTTGTACTAGATAGTAGTGAAGTTTGAACACTTGAGTGAGTTGAACATCCCTAATTGCATCAAAAAAACAACAATTCCCAGTCACAAACCGGTACCCAGACACGATGGTTGTGTGGCAAATACTCCATCTTTCTTCTACCACAAACTCTGCAAATCCGGATTTCTCCTTCTTTGTCTGAGGAGAAGTGATGATGCATACCCAAAGCCTTGAAACCCGTCTACAAACAAACTCAAAATTACCTTAAAATGTGAACAAGCCTGGGGAATGATATAAAATTTCCTATGAACGCTTGTTTTAAGATGACACCAGTGATCATATGTCATCGTGTCCTTGGCTACTATAAACTGCTACCAATTCTTGCACACCTAAGAGTATTCACCTATCACCAAACTAATACATCTTCATCAGTACAAAGAGTGTCATGTACAGGCTTGCACCTGCATACAATCCAACAAAATTTAGCATTAAGGGAAATTTCCTTCGCGCGCTTGAGAGGATCCTTTCACAAATCCTTTCAGTTTTGATGATCTGTACCTCACATGAGCCACGGGAAACACCAGTACCAATCTACCTTGATGGAGATGACAGTTTTGACAACCAAGCTTGATAACATTGTATGAAGACTCCTTTGTGGATTTCCCAAATCTTAAGTAAATCAATGCCCTTTTTTTAATGCCACCTTTAATCAATGCGATATGAATTTCTATCATCCATCATTTAAATGATAAGCCTCAACCTGTGCTAACTTAATTATGATATTACATTTCCAGGTAATCTTTAGCAAACCTCCAATATGATTAAATGAATTAGCCCCCCGAGCATAGTGAATGCCACTTAGGATAGAATCGAAGTAGCCCTTTAGATAAATCAATGAATCCAATTTAACACAACACTGACTCAAAAAACAACAAGAACATTTTCCTCTGGCCGCTAACTCTACTAACACCGACCCCTTCCTCCAAGATCTTAGTTAGATTTATTAACGCTTTCTCTTTTTATTATTTCTGGGAATGCTTTTAATTTATCATCATTTTCCATTATGTATACCTCTTCTTTTTGGCACCCCATATTTTCTAAATGATCTGCAAGCATGTTTCCTTCATGATATGTATGAGAAATCTGATAAACTTCAATATTAATAATAATTTTCTAAAATATCAAATTAATTTTTAATTTTTTTGAAAAATATAGCTTATTTTTACTATTTTTTGAAGAATATAATTAAACTATATTTAAATATCAACATTTCATTATTTTACACCATTTCAATATGTGAATCATATATACTGATTTTAGGTGCTTCAATCTAAAAAGCTAAAAGGTGTTTCCTTTTTCCTTTACAAAATGGTAACACACTATATTGTTTTTACCCTATCAAAAAACCTACTCATTGCACATATTTTCTCTATTTTACAAGATCATATGGAGCATGCATACCACAAAGTAGGGACACAAAGAAATTAAGGTGCCTCCATTACTTTACATAGACCACATATCCTTTCATGTCCAAATATATACTTCTAATGTATGGTTATGATTGGTCACATACTTTCAAATATATGTTCATTTTAGGATTTACATGCATCTCAAAGTGGTGGCAAAATATAATAGTGAGATTCACATAATACCCATGCTATTTTAGATTTAGTTTTGGACACATTTTAATAGAATGTCTAAATATAATTACATGTATCAATAAATGGTGCACTCATGTACAAAGTGTTGGAGTAAATTAATTAATATTTACTCTAGTGCTTAATACAAACTTAGGAAAATATCATCCAGTTCTAATTGTGAGTGTTATTGCTTTAAGTATGTATTTCAATTAGTCAAGTGCTTTACTCTTTTTGTTGCACACAAGATAATGACACTTAACCGATTCATGCATTTTGTTAACTCACTCATGTCTCAGTCAGAACTCCATCATTCAGGGTCTCATGTTGAGTTCGCCTGAGTCTATATAAGGATATTCGATCCTTCATTGTAATTATTCAATAATCAATAATCATTATTGTAACTTCACATATTTTGTTGTGTAATTTTCTCATTTGTGTGTGACAGGTTTTCTTCAGAATATCATCCAGGGCTTGTGGGATCCCAATCATGGATTCTTTCATGGTATCAAAGCTCCAGATCTAAAGATCCTTGTTTGCTTTTTTGAGGAATTTTTTGCAAGCCAAGGTGAACATTATTATATTTTTTTGATGCCATTGTTGTGTGCAACCAACTGCAGGACAATGGTTAGGTGTTTCTAGAGCATCCCAGGGCACTATTTGGAATCAACTTGTAGAACAACTCACAACAAAAAGAATTTGACCCCACCCGTGTAGATTTGCATTTGTAGCCTCAGACGATTTTCATTTGTAGCCTCACATGATAGATGGTCAAATTCATTCAACCTCTTTGAGATAGCTGACCTACACAAGTTGCACCCATTTTGTTTTGATTTTGCCTTGTGAAGGTCCGTGAAGTCTTTTTTGCAGGCTATGGGTGCTTAGTTGTGCAGTTTGTAATCAACGACAATTTGCAGAAATTGATTTTTTTGTAGACCTTTGCATTGCTCGAAGGCACAGATATTTTTGCTATTTTTTCCCCCTGACAAGTGTGATATTCTCCAACAAAATGGAAATTGGAGGCTGCAATTTATTTTTGGAGGTGCGACTATGCCCATTTGGTGGGCGATCTGCAATTTGGAGGCTCGACTTGCAATTTTGGAGGCTTGGTTTGGTCGTTTGAGGACGCCTTCACCTATAGTTTCATCCCTTGCACCGAAAATTACAGGTTGTGGTAGGTATTGTGGTGTTTGGCATTTTGAATTTTTGTTTGGGGCGGGCTTCTAATCTCTAGCAGGCGTGTGAAGCAACATGTAGAGGGTGCAATATCTTGCTTTATGGCAATCAGTCCATCATTTTGTAGGTCGCGCCTCATTACCTTTTGTTTGATTTCCATTTGCTAGTCAATTTACATTGACTAATTGGTATCGACCCCACCCAAGCATGAATGATGGAGGTAGATGTAAGCCTTTGTTTCTAGATGCATGCATGTTTTGTTCCCTAATTTTTTGCATGCTCCTTGCTTTCTTCCTTGTTGATTCTTTAAAAACTGTACGTGCTTTGCGAGCACCACATGATAAAGATCTGGGAAAATTTGGAGCTTTGTAAAAATTGAACTTATATAAAGTTCCATATGGGGGTTTCTACTTAAAGCATCTAGTATAGGTTTATTTCATTTTGCTTCTGAATAAACAAACTTAGAATATTAAAAGTTGCTAATGTAAGTGAAGCCACAATAGTGGTTTACAATTGAAGTGAGGAAGGAAAACTCACAAAAAATGAATGCATGGAAAAAAATTTGATTTTAGGAGTTTGTACGAACCTATTGGTTCAAGTGAACCAATTAGGGGTTCGATAGAACCTAGGTTTGGCTGAACCCTCTTAATACTTTCCCTCCAAAAAAACCATCAAAACCCCTTATAGAAGGGGGGTTCGAATGAACCAGGGTTCGAATAAACCCTGGTTCAAGTGAACCCCTAGTGGTTTGCTTGAACCCCCCTATTCCTCATCCCCACTTCAAAACGTAAAAAAACTTGAATTTTGGTACTTCTTGAGCTCGGGATTTTGAGGGATGAAATGGAGGAATATTCACAAACCCAACCGGAATCAAAATCCTCGAATCCAGCTATCCAAAAATATAATTATGTTTTGGTTTTATTATGTATTTGATATTTTAGTTTTATTAAACATAGGTTTTTCTTTATCGAAATGAAGGTCTCGCTTCACACATGTGGAAAAATAAATTGCATTATCAAAAAAAATTAAAAATATGAGTGCACCCGTGAGCATTAAAGTCCCTTGATCCAATAGAAAAAAAATTGAATTTCATATATACAAAAAAAAGTTATGCGTTATACCTGGTCACATTTATGTCCGAATTGTAATTTATTTGATCTCTTGAAAACTTTTATTAAAGAAAAAAAAATATTCAATAAAAAACCATCTTAAACCAAGTGGAAGCACTAGATATCTGAAGTTACAAATCTAAATTGAAGAATTAGAATTTTACCCTTCATTGAAAAAAAATTATACGTTATACAGTGTGCGTCACTTTTTAAAAATGTTATTTTTTGAAAAAAACCAGTTTTCGTGGGAGATGGAAAAAGAAGTGGAATCTGATTCCAAAATTTTTTTAAATTTTTTTTTTAGAATCTACAGACAAAATGTGACGAGACTCTAGTTTGCATCATCTTCAAATTCTTCACGGTTTAGCCGCTATAGGTGCCTGAATGTGAAGATTTAGTTTAAAAAAATAATTTTAGTGTCCAGTTTGGCCAAAAATTGTAAACCACTATTGTGGGATCACCCTAATTAACTATCAAGCTCCACACTGTTCCTCTAATAGGTAGCCAAAAGTGTTCTTCTGTTGTAAGTTCCTGACTACATGAGCTCCTAGAGTCACATCCTCATGTGCTTCTAGAGTTTCTTTCTAGCAGGACAATATTGAGCATTGGATAAATAATGGCATCATCCCAATCGGAGGGCATCTTTGTAGTTCTTCAATAGATGCAACTTTCTTCTTTAGTTTGAATAAATAGTTAGGATTTTTTCCACTTGTATTTTCTCCTTTCCTCTTTGTTGACAGCCACATCATCACTGTTGGCCCACCATATTCACTGCCTTTGCAGCTTGTTACCTATCAGTCTTCACAGGATCTTGGATTGACATCATTACTTTCTGACATGTGGACATGTGAGCAGTTTTCAGAGGCACACATCATCTAGATTTGGATTCCAAAATCACTCATTCTTTTGGTTTGGCTTCTCCAATCACCAGTGAATCCTTTTCTTCCTAAGGGGAGAAATGTTGTTTGTAGGCAGTGGATCATATTCTATCTTCAGGAATTCATCATTGGCATGGGAGCTCTTTCATTATGGGGGGATTCATATCTTCATTTTCTTTTCCTTCATAATTTTTTGCTTCTCCTCAATTTTCATTCAGGGGGGTGTTAGAGTAAATTAATTAATATTTACTCTAGTGCCTAATGAAAACTTAGGAAAAGATCATCTAGTTCTAATTTTGAGTGTTATTGCTTTAATTATGCATTTCAATTAGTCAAGTGTTTTGCTCTTTGTGTTGCACACAAGATAACAACACTTAACTAATCCATGCATTTTGTTATCTTACTCCTATCTCAATTAGAACTCCATCATTCAGGGTCTCATGTTGAGTTCGCCTGAGTCTACATAAGGATATTTGATCCTTCATTGTAATAATTCAATAATCAATAATCATTATTGTTTCAAATATTTTGCTGTGTAATTGTCTCATTTGTGTGTGATAGGTTTTCTTCAGAATATCATCCAAGGCTTGTGGGATCCCAATCATGGATTCTTTCACAAAGTTGGGCTCATTCTCTAATCCTTTATCCATCCTTGTTTATACATATTACCACACATTCAACCTTATCCCATGATCCCTATTTACACTTATATACATTCACTATTGCTATTCATTTATTATGCCTATCATTATACATATATCCATACACTCATTCCCAACCTTTTGTCTTAGATCAATCTCATAGTACATGGGTTCAACCTTGCACCACTTGGAATTGATTTCCAATATTCAAAAATAATAATTCAAATTTTTTCTATTCTCACCTTTTTTAGGTAGTTGTCATGAGAGCTAACTTGGTACACATTTTCATATAACTTATTACCATATCTTGGTATTTAAAGATAGTTAATATGTAATTAACAGATAAGTTGAAAACAAAAACAAATCAAGAGCATAAGTTTGAATCATTCTAGGAAAATCTTGACTTGGAGTATTAGAAGGAACCTTGATTTTGATCAAAGCCATCTAGGACACCTAGATGCTTAAGAGTGTTGTCTTAGGTAATCATCCATGATCATAAATTTGGAACAAACATGGGGTCAACCTAGAATAACATGACCCTTGTGATCCAACAATATTCTCAAGCTTATTTAATACTACTAGTCCTTATGCTTTAACAAACATCAAATTTGAGGCAATATCAATTTCAATACTCCATAGTTATCCAAATCAATATCATGCGTTATAAAGTGATTCCAATCATCAAGTCATTTCCATAGAGCATTGAATTGATCCATACAACAAAAATTTGATCTACACAACATTTTATGATTATTCAAACCCTAACACATTCTTTAGAATAAGATTTGATTTATAAATTATCAATGAGTAGAATACTAACACATTCTTTAGAATAGGATTTGATTTAGAACTAAACCATCAATGAGTAGAATGTATATGTATCTATGTATACATACACACATTCCAAAAGCTAAGTTCCTAACCCTCCTCATTTAACTTCCTAATAGTTATTGTAATTATCAATTCTCAAATAAATTACTTGACTCTAAATTAATTATGGTTTATATGTGTAAGTTTATTTTAATTAGCCTCATGTGGACAATTTCAAGAAGTCTTTTCCTTTGAAGCAAGTGCATACACATAGGTTCAAGATTTCCTTAATAGCCATTTCTATTCATGCAATCATTATGGACATAAGGCAAGAGAGTGCAAAACACCAATGACATACAATGATAGTTGGAACAAAAATAAAAGATCTTATGAATTCTCAAGAAGGAACTATGACTCCTTTGTTCCTTTAATGGATTATAGTGTTGTATGCTACAAGTGCAATAACTATGGACATATATCATGATTTTGTAGATGTGGTTTGGTGAAAACACCTAGATAGGGCATGAAGAAGAATACCATGGATAAACAAAAAGAGAGAGTCTACAAAATTATGAAGAAAGAAACATGAGCAAATGATGAGAAGGATAAATCTATGATTTTGCAAAATACACTTCATACAAAAATTTGAGGTGAAGCATGAATACACAAGAGAGTTATCAGATTAGGGAGAATGATACATAATTGGTTTCAAGAGGAAGAATTGTGAAAGGAATCATTAAAGAAACTTAAGCATGAAGAGGTAGAGACAACTGAAGTATGAGAAGTAGATTATTAAATCAGAGTAGCACAATAGCCTAGTGTGATGTTCACTTCTAAAGCTGACTTAGATACTTATAACCGTATTACTTGAGGACAAGCAATTTTTGGGCAGGAGGAATTGTAATGTCCCACATTTTAATGGAGTTCAATTTATGTATTCATGGAAAACTATTATGCGTTGAGTTATTATATGGTTGAAAGAATATTTATACATCACACAAATTGGAGCATATCATTTTGGTTTAAATTGCTATCATACCAATCTACAAGAGGATCAAAAAGTATGCATATGAGAGTGACAATGCAAGCAATGACACTATTACTAGAAACGAGTTAGAGAAGTATGAATATAGCAAAAAATAGACATATGAAGATGAATGTGACGGTAACAATGGCTTAATATTGATGCTAAAGTTCACATGAAGACAAATATTATAATCAACACTTCATATTAGCACCTATATGCTAGCAAATTATTTACTAGTCAACTATAATTTTACATGTATGTAAACAATGATTAATGAAAAAGAAAAGAAAAAATTAATAAAAAAGGGAAACGATTTATTTGTGAGAAGGTTGTAGCTATATAGGAAAAAAGCATATACTTGACAAGAAAAAAAGACAAAAGAAAATAAAACAAAACTACAAAAAGATTAAAAAAAAGGAGGGAAACAATGACTAGTGTAAGATAAGACAAGTTAAAATAAAGTAAGATTGTTTTGGTTGACTCCTCCCTAGAAGTAAATCAACACTTCATATAAGAAAAAATAGTTTTATCTACATGCTCATATATGATTTAAGGCAACGATTCAAGAGAGTTTTAAAGCAATGATTAAGTTAGAAAGAAGCCAACAATTGAGGAAAGTGTGCATATATTAGATTAAAGGTAAACAACAATTAGTTTTTGAAGGATAAGACATGTCTTTTTGAAAGGAAACTTCTATTCAAAGGGGTGCAATTAATGTTGAAAGGTCAAACAAATCAAGAAAGGTCATCACCTTCCACAAGGAATGCCTTTTATCATAAGATATAAGAAGACAATGAGGTTTGAGGAGAATGAAATAGAAGAGAACTCAAATTTTCAGACGTCATTTTATAATTACTTTCTAGAATTGGATAGCTCGCATGAGCAACAAGTAATTAATCATGGAAACATACTTTTCAAAGGAATAATTAATTGCATATCTATAAGGATAATAATCAGACAAAGCAATTAGACTCACAACCTATTAATTTATCATCAATAGGCACAAATATATATATAAGGAAAGCATGATTTTAGAGTTATGAATTAGACACAACAATATATTATACAGATACACATTCAATCCATTGCATGATTTAAATCATAGATCTGGGATGGTAATATCTCTGTTAAGCATATGTGAATTCAAGCTTATGTGTGCTATTAAGGATAATGTTCAGAAATAGCAGTCAATTATTAATCAGGATTAAATCATCTTTTGTGTACACACAAATCAGATTTATATAAGAAATTCAAAGAGAGTTAATCATAATTAATGATCTATTATCTTATTATTCATTTATGATCATTCTCTTGTTAGATATATTGCAATTTTGAAAAAAAATATTTTGAATGTTCCTATTGGGGACATTATAGAAAATATAAATTATTTATTCACTCTTTTTTACTAAACAACATTTAAAATAAAAGTAGCTTGATTTAATCTTTTTTTATCATGGTCAATATATATTTATTATGCTCTTTTAATTTTACTCATAGAAGCTTCAAAGATCAATGAAACTCACTAGTATTTTTTTAAAGAGCTAGAGAAAATCACCATAGTGTTTAACAAAGCTCTTATTTAAATGTATGTTATAGTTTTGTGCATCATAAAACTATCATAGATAGAAATTAAAATATCTTTATAGATGGAAAATAGTATTTTAAAATTGGTCCAGATGAGTTTTCTAGAGTCCATGAAGTTGTATGCAAGTTTTCTCTTATCAATTCAAAATAACATACAATTGAATTTTAAAACTTGCATACAATATTTTATAATGTTTTACATTGTCAAATAATTAGAAATAACAAAAATACATACTCTCTTATCTTTTATTTAAATTTGACATTTTAATCTTTTATTTCGATAATTTGGTGACCACCTCTATATATTTTTCCTAAAGATGACTACTGACCACTTTTAAAAAAAAACAATTGTGGATACTTGAGTTTGGGACCTTTTAGATTCCTACAACACAATCTTACTATTAGACAGGGTTGAATGACAACCATTGTTATTTTGAAACTATCAATATCAAATATCACAATAACAAATTTTATCATAAAATAATTGTTATTTTGAAACTATCAAATATCAAATATCAAATATCACAAAAACAATTGTTATTTTGAAACTATCAAATATCACAAAAACAATTGTTATTTTAAAAAATAATCAAGTTAGGTTCACATAGAATCAACATCCACAAAACCAAGAGTAATGGAGAAGCAGAATTTTGAATCTTCGAGCGATGGAGCAGGTCATTGCGAAGCAAGCTCTGAGGATGCACAGGCGGTTATGATGCAACTTTCAAGTAGAAAAGAAGGTAAGAAGGAATTAGAAGAGGATGACCCCAAAAAAAAAATTCAGGTGGACCCGAGGGGGAAGGCTTACCCCAATATTGTCTCTAGTGGGGGCACTAAAGGATAGGAGGTTGAAAAATCTAAAAACATGGTGGGGGCCGCTGGAGAGGAAGGGGCTAAGCTAAAACCTTGGTTGTCACTGTTTGGAGTCAAACCTAATGGTAAATCTATGTTCCCTCTAGTTTGCAACATTTCTGAACTAGCAAAGGGTAAGTTTTCCATTTATATTTCGAACTCAGTCATTCATCACAATATTTCTCTAATGGATAGAGTGCTAGTAGGAAAATTGATGGGCCCTAGACCAAATATTGAAATTGTTAGGGCTTTTGTTAAAATAAAATGGAGAACCAATGGACTGGTTATTGTTTCTGCTCTTCCAAAGGGATAATTTCCTTTTGATTTTACATGTAAGGAATATATTTTGGCTGTAAGGAGTGGTGGACCCTCGATTATTGGCAAGTCATCCTTGGCTCTCAAGAAATGGACCTCGAATTTTGACCTTTCAGATTCCATATTTGAAAACGTTCCAGTGTGGGTTAGACTCCCTGGACTCCCAATGGAATGTATGAATGAGGATATCTTCAGTGGCTTGGCTAATTCTTTTAGCGAGCTTCTGTTAATAGACCCGATGATGACGGCTAGGAAAAGGCTAGTGTTTGCCAAAATTTGTGTGGGTGTATCTCAGAATGCTGACCTACTGTCATCAATCGAAATTATTCAATCGAAGTTGGGTACATGGGTTCAAGCTATTAAGTTCAAATTGATTCCTTTTGCCTACTTTAAATGCAGAAAAAAAGGGCACTAGGCAAAGAAATGTTCGCTCAATGCTAGTACTGTGAAAGAAAAAGCACAACCCAAATCAAGAACAGTTTGGAAAGAGAAACCTGAAGGGGAAGGAAAATATACCAAAGGAGATAACATTGAAAAGTTGGAGGGGAAATCGTTAGAGGTTCTTAAGAAAACCCCTAGAAATATGGAAGATGAGGGGATTCATGTTGATTTGGAGCTTGATGTGCCTCCTATTAACAAGACAGAGGTTGTTGTTGATGGTAAGGTGGTAGGAGAGGCTGGCTCAGAAAATGGGCAGTGTGGCCCTGAGAATCACGAGCCTCTAGATGATATTCCTGAGAATGAAACACAAGAGAAGGAGGATAGTGAGATTGGCCTGGAGGATATTTCAAGTCAGAGCTCTGGTCTTCTAAATAAAGAATCCAACCTGTTGCTAGAGATTGGGGTTCCCTTCATAACCTCAGTTTTTGGAGGAAGAGGCCTCTCTAGTCAGGAGACAGTTCAAGAGCTGGAATCAGTAGATTCTTAGGAATTTGTAAAGGATACCTTTGAGGACTCGAGTCAGTTTGAGAAGAACTCGAGAAAGAATCTAACCCATTTTAACAATGGCCAGATGGATACCCTTCCTCTAAGTGAAAAGGGGCTCTCAGATAAGAAATGGGAGTCAAGAAAAGAGAATGAAAGTCAAGAAACTGATAGAGATGATTTCAGTCACCCCAGCTCCAAAAAGAAGAAAAACAATTTTCGCGTACACCAGTCGTAGTCTCACGTATTTTTTCCTCTGAGCCATTTTTGGCAACCAAGATCAGCAATGAAGGAGATCTGCAAGATGACATAGGGAGAAATAAAGCTTTACTGATATAGTGGATGGAATTCAAAAAACCATTCCTGAGATTTGTAAAATTCAATTTTTCCTGGTAAGCAATGAATATTATGTCTTAGAACATAAGGGGTTAAATAGCCTCCATAAGTAGGATGTGTTGCACAATTTTGTTAGGGATCATAAACTGGATATTTTAATTGTTCGGGAATCCAAAATGCCTAAGGAGAAAATGGAAAAGATTAAAATGTTTAAGTTTTGTGGTGTGCATGGTAATAGTTCTGAAGGTGCCTCTGGAGGAATTGTAACCTTTTGGAATCTGAACTTTATCAAAGGGGAACCTCTGATGGAGAGCATGAATCATGTGGCAACCAGATTTTACCCATATTAGAGATAATTTTAGTTGGATCTAGTCCAACATCTACGCTCCAAATGGGAAAGGAGCTAGAAAGACTTTTTGGCAAGAGTTGGCTACTTTCAGGAGGATTTTTAGTATTGATAGCTGGGTTGTTATGGGAGATTGCAATACCCCTCTTCAGGAAAAGGAGAATTTCGGGGGATCACAGGTGAACCTGGAAAGTAGAATGGATCTTTTGGATTTCATTAATAATCAGGCTTTGAGCGATCTTGCGCTGCAAGGAGTCTCTTATACTTGGTCAAATTGTAGATTTGGTAAGGATTTGATTCAAGTCAAATTAGATAGAACTTTAATTTTTTATCAATGGTTTCTTAATTATTTTTGTACTTTAAAATCCCTCCCGAGGGTGGGCTCTGATCACTATCTGATTAGTTTTGTGGCATACCCTATTGAGGCTAAGAGGAATTTCCCCTTTAGATTTGAACAAATGTGGCTTTCCCACCCTCAGCTCCTTGAGGAGGTGAAGAGGTGGTGGAACATATCTATTGAAGGGAATGCTATGTTTAGGGTTGCTAAGAAGTTGGGGGAAGTAAAAAATAAGATTAGAAGATGGAATAAAGAGTCTTTTGGTAATATCTTTGGTATCAAGATGGAATTACAATTTGAATTGAAGGATATTCAAGATAAAATCCAACTTGATGGATATATTGCTGATAACAGGATGAAAGAAAATGAGCTATTAGTTAAGATGCATGATATAATATCCAAAGAGGAGGAGTTTTGGAGATAGAGATATAGGGCTTTGTGGCTTTCAGAGGGAGATAAAAACACTAGATATTTTCACATGTCTACACTAAAACACAGGGCTGCTAATAGGATCACTCACATTGAGTCTAATGGAGCTCGTTTTGAGAAAGTTGATGACATAAGAAGACAAGTTGTCCTTTTCTTTAGTAATCTTCTTTCAGCGAGTGATGGAGTTAACCAGGCTATGCAAGATTTTATTTCAGAGGCTATCCCAAAACTTGTTAAAGATGAAGATAATAAAATGCTATGTGCTATTCCGTCCAAGGAAGAAATCAAGAAAGTTGTCTTCTCCTTTGAAGGCAATAAGGCTCCAGGACTGGATGGGTTTCCTATATTCTCTTTTCAGTGGTTCTGGGAGATTGTTGAGGAGGATGTGGTGAATGTTGTTAAAGAGTTTTTTGGCTCTAGGAGTCTCCTAAAAGAACTAAATGCTACTTTCCTGGTCCTCATCCCTAAATGCCCTGGAGCTGCGGAATTCGAAGCTTTTAGACCTATAAGCCTATGCAATTCCTTCTATAAAATTATCTCTAAAGTGTTGACTTCTAGGATTCTAATTATTTTTCCTTCCTTGATATCTCCTCAGTAGAATGGCTTCATTTTGGGAAGGAAGATTCTTGATTCAATTATTACTATTCATGAAAATGTTCATTCTCTCATGGAGTCAAAGACTGAAGGTTTCCTATTTAAATTGGACATTTCAAAAGCCTATGATTGTGTTGACTGGGATTTTTTACTCAAAATCATGAAGGCATTTGGTTTCAGTAATAGAGTCCTCCAGATGGTTGTTCAACTCATTTCTACTACTTCTATAACTATTATGGTGAATGGATCTCCTTTACACTTCTTTAAGAATTATAGAGGCTTAAGGCAGGGAGATCCTATTTCCCCTATTTTATTTACTATAATGGCGGAATGCCTTGGGAGGAACCTGAAAAGAATGGTTGATCAGGGATCCTTAATGGGTTTCAGGCCCTCATCCAGTAACTTGGTCTACTCTCACCAACCATTTGTGGATGACACCATTTTGATGGGGAGATCTACAATGGTCGGAGCAAGGAATCTTAAAAAGATCCCGGATGATTATGAGATGGTGTCTGGTCAGATGGTTAACAGACAAAAAAGCTCCATATTCTTCTTCAACACTTTGGAGCCTAGAAAAAATAAGATTACTAGAATCCTGGGATGCAGAATTGAATCTTTACCCTCTATTTATCTTGGATTGCCTTTGGGCCTTAAGCCTCCCGATTCCTTTTGGAGTGATTTGGTTGATAGGTTCAACAAAAAGCTTGCTAGATGGAAATGAGCTCTTCTCGATCAAGCTGGTAAGATTCAACTTCTCAAAGCTACTCTTCAAAACCTTCCAGTTTATGCTTTAAGTCTTTTTTAAAATACCTGCCAAATATGTGGATGCTATTGAAAAATTCTAGAAACGCTTTCTTTGTTTGGGTGTTGAAGACAGGAAAAGAATCCCTCTTATTGGGTAGGAATTTGTGTGTAGACCCAAAAATCTGGGTGGTTTGGGTATTAGAAGGATCATAATGATGAATAGGGCTCTTCTTGCTAAGAAAATTTGGAGAGCCTTCTCATCTAAAGGAGAGTGGAATGACATTTTAAAGAGCAAATACATGGCTACTAGTGGATCTCTCAAAACTCTGCTTGACTCTCCAAATCTGCCCTGTGGTTTGGCTTTCTAGAATGATATGATTAGAGGGAGATACATTATTGACAAGGGAGTTAGATGGAACATAAGAAATGGGAAACAAGCCAGGTTTTGGGAAGATAGATGGCTAATGAAGGAACCATTAATTTCTTCCCAAAGCTTTAATGGGTGGATTGAGATCTGCAAGGCCAATTTTGGATCTCATGTTAAGGACTATTGGAGAAATGGGAGTTGGGTGAATATGTGCCAGATCAACATGGACCTTGCTCTAATCCAATCTTCTCTGTTGGCTATCAGAATGGGGTCGAGCCAGCAGGATGATCTTTTAGTTTGGATGGCTAACCCCTTAGGAAATTACTCAGTTTCTTCGGTTGTCTCTTTGTTGTCCTTGTCTCCTGCCCCCCATCCCTTTTGGGCTAAAGCTTGGATTAAACACCTAACCCCTAAGGTTAACAAAGTGCTCATGGTTGACAACCTCTGCAAGCGTGGCATCCAGATCCCGAACCGATGCTACCTATGTAAGGAAGAAGTGAAATCTACTAACCATTTGTTCCTCCATTCGGGTGTTATTTGGGGTGGATTTCTCTCTCTGGAACATCTTGTGGGTGTTTCCTAGCACTATTGAAGACCTTTTTATTCAGTGGAATGCCCCCTCTCAGAATTTGGCTATCCGTAGACTTTGGGATTTTATCTTCCCTTATCTTGCCTGGGGTGTATGGAAGGAGTGCAATAATAGGGTCTTTAGGGACGAGGAGGCTCCAAAGAACATTGTTTATGAGAAAACTTACAGGCTAATTGTGGAGAACTTTAATAACATCCCAAATCAGGAGTCTAAGAAGGAAGTTTTGGTTTGCTCGGAATATGACCTCAAGATGGCTAAAGATTGGAATATTAAAAGTGATATATCTAAGGCCTCAAGACCTGTGAAAAAGAATTGTGAAGGGATCAGTTGGAGTCACCCGCCTAGGGAATGGATAAAGGCTAATTTTGATGGGGCGGCTAAGTGAAACCTGGGTTTGGTTGAGAGTGGAGGTGTGATTAGAGATTATAATGGTAAGTTTGTGGTAGCTATGCCTATCTCCTTGGGCATGCAATCTAATCATTTAGCTGAAGCTATTGGAGATTTCTAGGTTATTGACCTTGCTAAAATATTAAAATTTAGAAATATATGGATCGAGGGTGACTCCAAAAATATTATTGATTGTCTCCTAGGTAATTCCCCACCCTCATGGACCATTAAAAGTTGGATAGAGGAAGCTAAAGCAATTTTATCCAACTTTGATAATGTCAAAATTTCCCATGTCTATAGGGAGGCTAATAGTATCACAAATTATTTTGTGAATGAGGGGGTTAAACAAAATGGGCATCATACGTGGAAAGACTACAATGAACTGGGAGCTAACATAAGAGCCTTAATAGACTATGATATCATACATGGGAAAGTTGTCATGTTTATAAATGATTATGAAGAATAAGGCCAGGTACTGTGATATTATTAGACAAGATGGTGGCGTCGTAATTAATCCCATGGGCCAAAAGGGCTGGCACGTTTTGTGGTTGCTTTGGTTCTACTATTGTGTCTATGTTTGATCCATTTGCCTTGCGAACCTTAGAAGCAAGATTACTGCAACAATGGGGGGAAGCAGAAAAATGGTGGAGCCTATGAGTGGTGAGAGGCATAAGAAGAACTTGAAGGTTTGGAGGCATATTCGGAAGGGAGGGTTGCAACCCTTCATCGATAAGCTCCACGACCCTGACCCTGAAGTCACTAGGTAGTTTGCTAAACATTGGAAGAAAGGTGGAATTATTCTTTCAGGAAGGAGGGTTAAGGTGGATGAAGAGCTTATAGGGGAAATCATTGGTCTCTTGATTGAGGGAGTGAAGTTTTACCATGACAAGAAGTTTTCAGATGATGCGCTTCTTTCATTCCCCAAAACCGATAAGGAGAGGAAGGCTCTGGCTAAAGTTTCTTCCAGTTATTTTGAAGTTGGGACAGTTAAGAAGGTGTGGAGGGAGGTGCTCAGAATTTTCATGGAATACATCACCCTAGATGGTAGATTTACCTAAGTGTATGGGTACCACTTTTCCCTACTCAATCATTTCCGACATAAGGTAAGGGCTTCCTTCCCCCACTATCTACTTTGTTCCTTGAATAATAGTATAGAGGAACATAGGAAGAGTCCTAGGAAGAATTTGGTCCTACATATTGGTCTCATTAGACTTATTCATGAGCATTTTAAAAACATGTCGGCCCTGTCTAACCCATTATTGGCCTCGGCCTCAGATGGTGAGGATACTGAGACTAGCATGTCTAAAGTGAAAGAAGATTTTGATATTGAGTGGGAGGAGGAAGACTCTCCTTCCCATAGTAAGAAAAGTAAGAAAACTCCTCAGAAGAAACCCTCGAACAAAAATGTGTGCTCTGCGAAAACCCCTAAGGGCACAACTCAAGAGGCAAAAAATAATAAGAAGGACCCTCCTGTGAATAAGTTGGTTTCCTATTCGGAGGATTCTTTGGAAGATAATTCTAACGATCATAATGCTACTGAGGACTCTTATACCTCCTACCCTACCACTAATAGAGAGAATAGACCCAAATTCCCCAAAGATCTCAATCTTGATGACTACTATTTCAAGCCGGATAGGGAATTTCCTGATGATATTATGGCTATAGCCAAGAACGAGGCTGTTGACTACTTCAGGATCATAAAATGGGTATTTCATGAGATTAAGGATCTCAATTTAAAAAATAGGGCTCTCACTGGCAAGATGGATGAGTTGGAAGCGAAAGGCATATCACAGAATTTTGCTAGTGTTTTGTGGACTATGGATGAGAAGAGGGCTTTGGCTGAACGTCTTCAAAGAAATCTTGAGTTAATGGACAAGATAAAGAAGGATAATGAACAAGGTCAAACAACTAGAAGGGGAAATTGGAAAAATTGGGGATACTATGAAAACTATTATGGAACACAACCATAGAGTTGTAAAACAAAATGCTACTATCTTGAGTACCATGGTGGAGAAGATGGATAATATTCAGCAGGGATCGCTGTTTGTGGACTTGGAAGCTGGGAAGGATAAAGGTAAAAAGGAGGATTTTAGCCCCTTGAAAAGGACTGGAGCAAACCTAAAAAGAAAAGTGGGTTCTTTGCCTCAGGAGATGCAGAACCTAAAGGAGGTAACCCAGGAGATGTGCAACCTTGAAGCTAAGGTTGCTGAAACTTTGAAGTCTTTAGGTTAGTTTTAGGCTGTGTTGGGTGTTGGCTTCTAGCTGGCTTTTTGATTGTTCTTGGTTTGTGGCTGCTGTCTTTTATGTTTTCTTTGTCACAACCTTCTTTTTGTTGGGTACTTTGATGATTTATCTTTCTATGGTTTGTAAACTCTATGGTTCCGGGTCCCTATAACACCCGTTTTTTCCTTTATCAAAAACAATTGTTATTTTAAAACTGTCAAATATCAAATATCACAATAACAAATTTATCACTACTGGACACTTATTAACTTTAATAAAATAAATGTATATCAACCTTTTATCTCGAAAGTGATTGCTAACAACATTTGTTGACTAAGCCTTGGATGATATGCCATAACGTTTTCTCCAATTTATTATTTGGGTGTTAACAAAGTAAAAGTGGCGCCTCATCAATTCATCTACAAAATGCAATAATGATCTCTCACTTTCACTTTCAAGATAAGAATCATGAAAGTAGACACAAGGAAATCAGACTTTAAAAATTATACATTCATTTATCAACAATAATTAAGTTATTACATGTCTTTATTTGTGATTTGTCAATGGATGCGCAATCCTCTCTTTCCACTATTAATAAAACTGGTAAATTATTTTTCTATGCCTTGTTTGAGGAGACAAGGTTAGACACTGTAAACTTCATCATCAAAATACACTGCAGAAGGGCTGATCTCAGAATTTACAAACTTTTTTGACCTAGTGAACCTCATTAAAATATTTCATTTCGTTCACAGCCAAATCCGGATCTCTGTTTCAACCCTGGTTGGAAACCTACTGATAAAACTACACAACTGCCACAAGATAAATAAATAATGAAAACTATAGAATAATGCCGAGTATCTCTCTGCGTTGATCTCATTTTGTACACTGGGAAAATTTCACATTCATTCCCCAAAATTAGTCCTCATCACAGATGCGCACGCCAATAAAACTTGTAAAATACAAACAAATACACAATCAAACCTCTAAATTTGCACAAACAATTTTAGTTTTCCTGATACCGAAATCATTATCAGCAATTGCGTTGATGCTGTGCAAGAAGAGCTTGCATTTGCGACAATTGCTGTTTGAGAGAATTGATCTGATGATTGTAATCCCGCGCCTGAAGAACGGATTCTGCTTCCAATTCCCCCAGCTGTGAACACAGCCACTCCTCCGCTTCTTTCACAGTAAATAATCGCATCCTCACCTTCTCCAACTCCGCCATTAACTCCGCTTCGTATCGTTGGCTCTCCTCCACCCTTCTTTGCAACTTCATATTCTCAGATCTCAGGGCCTCTATTTCCAGCCGCTCAATCCCTGCGCTTGGATTTGATCCCATTCAACACAAATTTGATCTACAATTGTTCAAAACCTAAGACATTCTTCAGAATAGGAGTTGATATCTTGATCATCAATGACTAGAATATATACACGCATTCCAAAAGCTAAGTTCCTAACCCTCTTCCTTTTAACTTCCTAATATTTATTGTAATTATCAATTCTGAAATGAATTATTTAACTCTAAATTAATTATGGTTTATATTAATTAGCCTAAATTTGACTAAAAGGGATTTTAGTCTTTATAATACCCATTTAGCATAAATATCACATATCTCAATGGAATATCTCAAGCATAAAATTTATCAATTAAAGAAAAACATTTAATCTTTTGCAAAGGAGGAAGTAACATCATAGACACTATTAATAATGGATCAATAAACTTTAATAAAATCGATGCTTGTCGGTGGTAATTTTTTTTTTTATGAATACAATTGAATAATATAGATATTAACATCTCTATTTTTTATAGTAAATTATAATATTATAAAACTATCTTAAATAGAAAAATATCATCTGTTAAAATTCTATCACATTACAGCACTCCACCGTCAATGGACAAGAGAGGCCCAGTTTATCTGTGTGGATAAGCTTGGTCCAATCTAAGCCATAAAATACAAAAATATCTTGGCCTGCTTTTGCTTTGTCTCCCACTCAACAATTCTCACTTGGTATCTGTGAAATCGTCATCTTTACTGATTCTTAATAACAGGTGGTGTGAGCTTTTGTTAAAAGTAATGGCTGAGTTGGGTGGAGGGGCATGGATTTCAAAAGAAAAACATTACGTCTATTTCATTTTGATGTATTAATTAAAGTGCTTGAAACAACCAAAACACTTCAATTGTTATCTAAATATTGACATGAACAAACACAATAACTGCAAACATTCAATTTGATCAAAAGATGTCAAAAAGATCTTCAATCCTCCATTTTTCTTTATTCAATCTACTTTTCTACCAAAATAAAATTAAAAAAAATGTTATTTTTTCATGTAAATGACTCTTAAAAGTTATCTTATTTCTTTGATTAAAAAGAGACAAAAATAAAAGTCTTACTTAAAAAACCCTTTAAGTTTAGGAAGGGGTAAGAATGAAATTATGTTGTTTAAATATACTTATTATTTGGAAAAACGTTTTAGAAATAAGTGACTACTAGCAAAGAATAGTTTCAAGAGATAAACAAGAGAAAGTAATTGATTATATTCATTGAGATATGGAAGTGTATAATAGTTTGAAGCATAGCAGCAAAAATCTTTTGGGGAAAAAATCGGCAAATCACGAAAAATTTGGATTTAAAAAAAAAAAAAGAAATTGTAGAACAAGAGATAAAAACTATTTTTTTTGAAATTAGAAGGCATTTCCATGGCATAGAGATATAGAGAGCAAATAAAATAAAGAGTTTAACAAATGAATTGTAAAAAGTAGATTTTTGTAGTTTATATTCATATCGTTGATTACATTGTATTGCACATCTTTCAAACTCAAAGCATTACTTCACATTGCATAAATAATAACTATATGTTGATAAATGGAAAAATTTCAATTACAATATAATTATTACAAATTCAACCTAAAAAGTTATGCAATTACTTCACATTGCATAACTAATAACTAGTCTATGCTATTGTTTATTATTATGCTTTGATAGATATTTTTCCAAGCATCCATAGCTTGTTCAAAAGCACCTGTTTTAGGCTTTTAGCCATACCAACAAGGCAGTGAATTGTTCGATAAAATGCTTTGGTAGACATGTGTATGAAAAATGTGGTAGCATAAACAAGACAATGAACTCTTTGAAAAAATGTCTCGAAGAAATGTGGTCTCATGATGATGGAATGCCATGACAAGTAGATTGAGACCACATTTCTAGCTGTGACCTATTCACCATCCTTGATCTAAGTATAAGAACTTCTTATAAATTTAGTTACCTAATATTGTTTGTGTTGGTGTGTAATCATACTTAGGTGGCATTGGGTGACAACTTGCTTATGTGACTAGTTAGTTATAGAGGTTGTTAGGATATTTCTCCTTTATATTCACATTGATTCCATCAATTACTCACTCAATACATCAATCTTCATTTTTTTCTCTTGTTTCCATTTGGCAATTTTTTACATGGCATCACAGCTATTTCTGGTGCAAATGGAAATGCATTAGTTTTTTGAGAGTTGCATTTCATTCGAGCTAAGGTTTTGTGCGAGATCGTGGATCTGTGACATTCTGCTCGTGACTTTTGGCATGAATATAAAAATCGGTATAAAATTTGTGTTCAAATTAAGTCGATTTAAAATATTTTTGATGATCTGCTGCACATATTTGAAGTTTCTTATATAAAATTTGTTTCTTTGCAAATATTTACAATTAGCTTTAACTATTTGAATAGATGTGCTCAAATTTGTAAAAATTGAGCTAATATTTACTAAATTTTGAGTTGATCTGGTGTATTGTGTTGAATCGGCTCGATTTGAACTTAAAATAGACAAATATTTAATCTATGAGTTAAGTTTTGCAATCTGAGTTTTAAATCAGGTTTGTGAAGGAATTTTGGCAAATATTTGTTGGAATTTTGGTAGATTATTTACAGATTTTGAGCTCCATTTAGGCATGACCTGCACAACTTTTGTGTGGCTAGTTATTGGCGGCTTCATCTCAAAGAAACTGCACTACTTCACACTGCATAAATCGGCTTGTAACCTGGTACGACCTGTAGGCTGGGAGGTGCATTTAAGCACGGTTTCCAAATGCAAAATGGCAAAGTTTTAACTATTCCGACCTGTTGTGCGTTGTTATTTGGCAACCTGCTTTTTGCAGTGGGTGGCTCAAATTTTTTCCATTCCTTTGAGCGGGGACCTACACTTGGGTTGGGGTGTCATTCCTTCCGGGTCCGGCTTTGGGGCGGGAATTGCCGACGACATCATTTTGGGGACAGAAGTCATATGGAGTTTTAGTTCTGGGTCACAACCAAACCAAGGGGGCTTAAAATCCACCTCTTTCGTGTCCTCCCTATTCTCTTCAATTTTGCAAAGGCAATGGAAATCAAATGACAGGATCATGTCATTTGATTTCCATTCTTTTGTTGTTAGGCTACAAAGAACTATTTGTCTTTGAAACAAGGGAAGAATCACTTCCTTGAACGTGGTGACTCATTCCTAGGCCATGTGACGATATACATCAAAATAAATGGTTTAACAAAAATGACAAGGTCTATAGATTCATATATGTCTTATAGTTTATGAAGATTTTTCACATTGCATAGAGCACACTAAGTGTCCTTTCATGTTTGGACCATCATTCAACAATTGTATGGATATCTTGGATCTTCATCTGATAGTGATGTTTTCTTGGATAATACTAAGACTTCTATTGGCCCATCTTTTGTGGACACATCTTCTCCATCTATTGTTGCATCTACAATTGAAGATACTCCATCTCCTACATCTACTATTTCTACTTCCGAGTTTAAAGTTGCTTCTTCGAGAGCTTTCAATGGTTTCGTGCAACAGGTTGTCCATCATCTTCTACATATAACTATTTGGGATGAGTATATCAACGGGTTAAATAATTACAAAGTGAACTCTACATCAACAAAACTAGTAAACATGTGAATTCATAGTTTACATTTATATTCATCCATCCATATATCATATGTATGTATATACATTTGTAAATAATAAGAACTAAATTCTAACCATCCATGTGCATAAGCAAAAAGCGACATACACAAAGTCAACAAATATATATATATATATAGCAATGAATCTATACATTTATAACCATCATTGTATGATTACAATGGCTCCCTCATGAGGGGCATTAAGAACCAAATAAATGTGTGTCCACATATCTCGATATATGTTAGAAGTGTGTAATGATAAAATTGACTAGAAAGGTCGATCATTTATACAAAATCTAGATCTTCTCTAAGATCCTAGTCCTTAATGGGGACTTTGACTCATGTATTTTCTCTTACTCTCTATGGTTAGAGATCCCCTCACTGGCTATATGAAGGATCTCTCTCCTTGTCTATGTGTTTTAGCTCAATCATGTGGGAATGGATACAATGGTTAGGGCCAACTCCATCCATCCCTCTCAAAACTTAGACCTTTATCTTAAGTGTGATAAACTCTCATTGTGTCACAAGAACCTTCTAACCATCATCAAATGTTGGAGAAAATGCATTTATGTGATGGCTTACCACTGAGTGACTATGAATTAATCTTTAGCTACTCTCCTCCTAGTCACAAAAGCAAAAATGTCCAACAATGTGGTTTGAAGAAAGCCTCTCCACTCATATTTTTAATTTTTAATAAGATCCATATTTTAATTTTTATCTTTTATATCTTTTTTAGGATTTAGGAAACATTTAATCTAAAATTTTAGGGTATAAATATGATTTTTTTAAAGTGGAATAGAAGTGGATATCTAATTATTTTCCATTTTATCCTTATTTTCTTTTTCTTTCTTATTTTTTGTTATCACATATTAAAATTGGAGAAAGGTCATTCATAAAGATCTTTCATCTACCACCATATAAAATCCGTAACCCCTTTTATAGTTGTGTTTTTAACATTTTTTTTATCTGTTTTACTAGCTAAAGATCTTCTTAGGAATTTTGTAATAAATACCAATGTATATGATGGAGTTAATTTATAGCTAGATTTCCTTCATTACTCTATGTCTTTTATCATTTCAATCTACCAAAGTTCACAAACATTCCCAATACTTATACATATTTCATACTATTTATGCACTTTAAATCAAAATTTTGTATGTGGTAATGCAAACATGATATGACAACATTTGTATGAATGAATGTATAAATGTTCATAAAATTTAGTATGATTCTATACTTAATTTATGATTATTAATTATGTGTATGCCTTAGGATGAAACTAACCTCTTGCAACTAAGAAGAACTGTAACTCAGAGCAACTAGATTTTCAGCCTGCAGCATAAGGACTGTAGGTAGTTGTAGTGGTAGTGGAGAGGTTAGAATGGTTAAAGCACAATAATTCCAGAGAAGAACAAAGGCGACCATTGAATGGTCAAATTGTGAGTCGCCATAAGCACTAAATAAGATGGCAAGAAGAAGGATTCTATTATGATCATATTAACCCATGACGTGACATTCTTCATGAAACATGTATCTATCATGGTTGTTAAACCATTAAGGAAGAGTTTCAATTTAAATTCTCTTCTTCTACTTTTCAATAATGGTTTTTTGTTACAAAGACTACTTTTCCTCTCCTATTCTTGAGGGAGAGTGGGAAAATACATTATGGTTTTTTTTCATACCTAGAAGATGAATAAGACTCCTTGCAAACCAGGCTATATAGTGGGATCCGCTATGAGGAGCAAATCTAGTTACAAGTTGTTTTTATCTATTTTAGTTTTTGTTAGTAACAGTTGATAATTGATCAGTGTTAGGTTTTTGTTATCATTTGAATGAAAAACATGTATTTTTGAATGAGAAATCTTTAGTAGATTCTTGTGTGAGTTCAAACTTTTTATGCAATAAAGGAGTTAATTCAGTATCATGATTTATTAATCAAGTAGTAAGTGTTGATATCTATTGTGGAAGCAAATAATCAAGCAAGGGCCACTTGAGGTACTAGTATCCACTCTTTATTTTCTATTATTGGATTAGTTCATGCATAAATTTTGAATTAAAATAGTTTCCAGTTTCATGCATGAGGAATTCATGAATATGATTCTGTAATTGAATCAGATTTTGTAGCTTAATGATAGTTTCATAGTCTTGGATTGATTAGTTGTAGTTCATCCTTAGAAGCTAGTAGTCAGAATCTTAAGTGATAAGTATTTGTACCACAAGTAACAACTTATGTTTATTTTCCTATTTTTCCATTTAATGTTCCATTTCCTTTTTCAAAATTTACCATTTTTTATACATGTGTAAATCACCTATACTCATTGATATAGGTTGTGTTAAAATCCATGAATGCAAATATAGTTCCAACACTGTCAAAAGCTTACAAATTCTCATTGATAATTAAATGAAGCCTCTCATAGAAGATGAATTGTTCAATTAGGAAGCCATCCTTTGAATTGAGTGTCTACCTATAGCACCAAGTTAATCAAACAATAGAGAGGCCCTACATTTTTAGTGTTGTTTTTGGGGATGGTGCTATTTTCAATATTTTCCTATGTATTTCCAATTCTTTTAAAGATTTTCTAGTTTAGAAATTCTATTTTCAGCATTAGGGTACATAGGTATTTAGCCATCAACACAACACAAGTTACTAACAATGTACAAGAACCGTTGAACCACAAAGTTACAAATATTGCATGTGGAGGAAAAGAGACACTCTAGGAAGATTTCTCCCTCTAGCACATGAAGTATTGCAAGATACTGGTAAAAACAGTGAATAGGGCGAGGGTATTTCTGAGGAAGAAGCATCCTTGACACAAGTACCTACAACAAAAACTGAGGAGACTCCCCACATACACATCAGTATCATGGTTGATCCAGCAGTAGAAGACCCACCCGAGTATGTAATGTTTGAGTTCCCTATAACCAACCGAAAGAGAAATGTTTCCTTGAAGAATATACCTCCTTCAACACTACTTATCTTCTATGGGCCAATTACAAAGGATGTAAAGGTAAGTGCACCAAGATGGTTCCCAAAAAGGGGGCTTAAGTGGCCACTTTTTTTTTTAAATCAGGAAATACTGACCTTGGACATGAAATTGAGGATAGTTACACTCAAAATTTTAAGATGGAACAAAAACAAGGATCGAAGTGCTCCTAGTCTAATTTCTAAACTACTAATTTATTTTGAAAATGGATGAGATTAAGGGGTTCAAAAGAGGGACGTACACAAATTGGTGTTGTTTTTGTCAGAAAAACATAACATAGCAACTCTTGTACGACCCTAGCACGGTGAATTTTTTTGTAGTATTTTTAAAATCACTACAATTAGAAATTAGCTAATAGTATCTAGTTGATGCACAATTTTTCTGATAATTTTTTAATAAATATTTGATTTTTTACTAATTTTCTAAGTGGGAACTTCCTGAAAAGCATAATTTTGGCCGTGTCCCCTACAAATTTTGGAAAGTAATTTTAAAAAAAAAAAAAAATTGTAGAATGGAGTCTAGTTTCTAAAAATGTAATATATTTGAAATTTCGATGAATGGTTAATTTATAATGAAAAAAATACCAAACACTAATTTTTGGCAAAAAAGAGACATACAAACAAAAGAAATTATGGATGAAAGGTTTAACATTGTCAGAAAGTGAAAAAAATTACATCGTTGGATAGCAAAGAGAGAACCTAACATTACCCATGTGTTTGATTTTGTCGATGTTGAACTAGATGCAATCCTGACGGTGAGCACGAACCCAATTATGTGAAGAAATTGTAGAATTTGCAAAAACACATCTTTGGTCGTTAGGAATTCCCTCCAAGCCTTTGGGTTGGTATTCCAATGCAAATACCAATGCTAAGGCTCGGGGATTCCCAAAGAAAAATATAACGTGTGAGCGCATTATAACACGCTCGTGTTATGTCTTAGTTTTGACCTTTTTTTGCTTCTTCGGGATATATGTCAGACAAGACATAACGCGAGCACGTTATAACACGCTCACGTTATGTCTTCCTTTATGTTAAATGCCACTCTATTGAATGTTTGTTCATATTTGTATGTTTGCATGTACATGTATGCTAGTGTGTCATGTATGTATGTATGTATGTATGTATGCATGTATGTATTAGTGCATTTATATTGTATGTATGCCTATATGTATGTAAGATTGTAGCTACACATGCATGTATGTATGCTTGTATGGATGTAGGATTGTATGTACATATGTATTATGCTTGTATGTATTTATGTATGTCTTTAGAGGGAGGGAGAATTTTAAGAGAGAGAGAGAGAGAGAGAGAGAGTTGTCTAGGTAGGGTGGGATGGGGAGAGGGAGAGAGAGAGTCTGCAGAGAGGGAGAGGGAGTGGAAGTTAGAGTTTAAGAGAGAGGGAGTGGGAGAGAATGGATTGGAGTGAGCAAGACTTAGCTAGGTAGGGTGAGAGGGAGAGACTTGAGAGATAGGTAGGGAGAGGGAGTGTGAGAGAGAGGGAGTGTGAGAGAGAGGGACTTGAGAGAGGGAGAGGGTGTGGGAGGGAGTTTAACCTGAGAGAGGGACTTGTCTAGGTAGGGTGGGAGGGATAGACAGAGAGGGGAGAGAGAGAGAGAGAGAGAGAGAGAGAGAGAGAGAGAGAGAGAGAGAGAGAGAGTTACCTAGGTAGGTTGCAGAGGGAGTGAAATGAGAGAGAGAGGGGGTGGGAGGGAGAGAGCTAAGAGAGAGGGGGAGGGGGTGGAAGTGAGAGTTTAAGAGAGAGGGAGTGGGAGAGAAGGGGTTGGAGTGAGAGTGAATTAGCTAGGTAGGGTGGGAGGGATAGAGGGAGGGAGAGAGAGAATTGAGAGAGAGGAAGAGAGAGAGAGAGAGAGAGAGAGAGAGAGAGAGAGAGAGAGAGAGAGAGAGAGAGAGAGAGAGAGTTATGTAGGTAAGGTGCCAAAGGGAGAGACTTGAGAGTGTGAGGGGGTGAGAGGGAGATACTTGAGAGATAGGTAGTGAGAGGGAGTGGGAGAGAGAGGGAGTGTGAGTGAGAAACCTGAGAGAGGGAGAGGGTGTGGGAGGGAGTGGCCTAAGAAAAAGAGGGAGAGAAAGAGGGTGGTGGAGTGAGAGGGACTTATCTAGGTAGAGTGGGAGGGAAAGATAGAGAGAGGGGAGAGATAGAGAGAGTTATGCAGGTAGGTTTCCAAAGGGAGTGCCCTGAGAGAGAGAGGGGGTGGGAGGGAGAGACCAGAGAGAGGGAGAGAGAGAGTCTAGAGAGAGGGAGAGGGGGTGGAAATGAGAGTTTAAGAGAGAGGGAATGTGAGAGAAGAGGTTGGAGTGAGAGGGACTTAGCTAGGTAGGGTGGGAGGGATAGAGGGATGGAGAGAGAGAATTGAGAGAGAGGGAGAGAGAGAGAGGGGGTGGGAGAGAGAGAATTGAGAGACAAGGAGAGAGATAGAGCGGGGGAGAGAGAGAGACGGTGATAAAGATAGAGTAATGTAGGTAGGGTGCCAATGGGAGAGACTTGAGAGATAGGGAGTGGGAGAGAGGAAGAGAGGTGTTATGCCTTGCATAACCACCCCATTTTATTTTGGAACAAAATGGGTACCCCTAGTTTTTGTTTGTCTTTGGTTTTTGTTTGGATCTTAGGAGTTGTTTGTTTTTTCTCCTAAGAAGTAGAGCCAAAACCGAAACTGGACTCTAAACTTTTTCAAAGTTCCTGGTTCGGGTTTTATTCCAACTTCGAGTCCGCCTTCTCTTCTTTGTTCCTTTTGTTGTTTGTCGGTGTGTTTTGTGCTCTTGGGTTTGTTCTTTCCTTGAGTTGTTTAATCGTTTTCCTTGTGTTTTGGTTTGAGCCCGAGTGGAACCGGAACCAGAGTTGGAAGTGAATTTGGAACTTTGTAAAATTTTTGGTTCCTATTTCCATCTTGATTCCGACTTTGCTTGTTTGCTTTGTGTTGTTTGTTTTCGTTCATGTTTGGGCCAAGTCTGGGTTTTGTTCTGGCTCTGCTTCCCTTCATTTGTTGTTGTTGTCTTGGTTTTTGTTCTTGTTGGTTGGGACCGAGGCTGGATTTGGTGTTTGATGGGGAACTTGTCAAAGCTCTCTTGTTTCATTCTGGATTTGGGTTTGCGTCCGATCTACCCTTGGTGGCCACGTGAGTTAACTATCTATTTGTGTTGTTCGCTCCACCCAACCTACTATCTTTATTGCATTAATTGCAGGTCCTTCACATGTGTGAAATTATTTTTAAAACCATAATTAAGATTAACTAGCTCATTATCCTTATTATCTAAACTTTTTTACCAAAATAGATCTTGGATAACTGCAAGAGAAGTGATTTGATTGTGGAGGTGTGTCACAGAGCGAATCTCTATCTGATTTCAGGCTTTCCTTGTGAGCATTTTAAGGTAGGGTATCTTTTCTTTTCTTTTCCCGTTTTGTTTTGTCATTTGTCTTCGCATTTTGCATTTTGTTTTCTCGCGCATTCAAAAAATTATGAATTCTTCGCTTTTCTTTCTTGTTTTTTTTTTGTTTTGTTGTTGTCCTTTGTTTTTTGTTCCATTTTTCTTTTTTTTGTTTGTTGCTTTCTATTTGTTGTCACTTTCATGGTAAGTGCACTTTGTCGTGCCCTAGTTTCTAATTAGGGCTTCCATTTGCTAGGTTTTTTCGGTACTTTAAATGTTTAAAATCCATTTGGGGAACCCTTGTGATCTTATTTCCATGTCGGTTATGTGATTTCTGTGATGGGTTGCGATGCCCTAATTTCTGAGTCAGTCTATCGTGCAAACTAGGGTTTGCTCGATAACCTTTACAAACTAGTTTTCTCTAAGTTTAAATAGGTCTTTGTATGGTTGAGGGGTGGGGGAACTTAAGTCCTAGTTTTTATTCCCTTATAGATCATGTGCCCTAGGTCTTCAAATTCATGTGACCATGTCTTTAATAAAGTGCTATGTTTTATTGTAAAACTAACAGAAGCGGACTCCAGACTGAAGTTGTCCCAAGGATGTTTAGTAGCAGGATTCATTCCTAAAATGGTTCCGCTTCTAGTCGTTGATTATTTTGGGTCTTCGCGCTTGTCCTTAGGCGGAATTGGAGTCGAAGTGAAGGTTGAACTAGGAACTAGCAATTAGTTTCTGGTTTGGTTTCTGTTCCAGTCCCGGTTCCAGTCTTGTCCTGGTTCTGGTTCCGACCCTACCATGTGTTGAAAATTGTTTCATGTCCCTGATGCTTCTGTGATTTCGCTTTCGATGAAAGTGAGATTTGGCTAAGTATGGATGTTATCCTAGGGAAGTATAGGATGGTATTACTTGATGAATTAATTTTATACTTTTGTTCATCTAATACAGGAGCTTATTGCAGAAATTAAGAGATGAGTGGAGTGTTAAAAAGGCTTCTCAAAGGATCCAACCAACAAAAACTTCAAGGCAGGGAGCTAGGCCAAAGAAGATTAAAGTAGAGTAGCTCCCCTACACTCTGAGGTGTAAACATAAAGAAACCACTCTCGCTACTAGCAAGATTGATTATGAGTGGGCGGATATTACAGATACTAACTTAGGCCCTTTCAATTATGAGGAATTGGTGGATAAATTTTTTAATGAAGATGTCACACCAAGGGCACAGAGGATTGCTTAGTTTGGGTTGGCACACGTTGCACTTTTTCCTTTGTCTATTCAATGGCCAAAATTGATACTAGTATCAGTTGGGGCCTACAATCCTGCTATTTGGCAGTGTGTGGATTCACAAGGGAATGTTATCATTGATCTAACAACCCAAATGATCAAGTTTATGTTTGATGCACCTCTTCCCCAAAATCCTAAGCAACTAAATGAAGTAGAAGTGTTAAAGATTTATAGTGACAAGAAAGAAGCCAATAGATCCTACATGAATAAGCATTGGATGAGGGTAGAGAAAAAGTCTCTGACTAAGCTTCCTAACCAGCCTAAAAAGGTAGACTTTAGCAAGGAGATTGGGGATATAATCATGCTACTCTCTAGAGTATTTGGAAAAAGAGATGCTTCACAATTTAAAGAATGGATGTTCCCATTTATCCAAACTATCTTGGATGGAAAACAACAATTTGAATGGTCTATGGTGGTGTCAGAAAGCATACATAATCAAATGTTCAGAGTGAGAGAAACCAAGAGTTTCTTCAAGACCTCTTATGTGATGTATGCAACTGCTAGGATGGGGATCTTTCCTGGACTTAATACAGTGGGTATGTTGGGAGAAGCCCAAGGACAAAAGAAGGTATGGGAACACTATAATCAGCTTACCTTGCAAGCATCAAAGTCACATTACAAGAGGGTTAATGATGTATTCCTTTATGTTATCATTAACAGGCTCACTGGAGATGCTGGATACATATTAAGTAGGGAGGAAATGGATTTCATTAATGAATAGGGACACTGGTTTATTCAGTACCCCACATTTACTTACTTTAGATTGGGAAGTTTTTATGGTCATCCCCATTTTCTCCCTAAGTGCAGCAATCATAGAATTGTTTTAATGGAGTTCATATATCAAGCTCTAGCTGTCAATTTCAAATTTGGTACCAAACATAAGACTGGTTGTCACAAGTTCCCCATGAAGTTGGGTGAGTTTAGTTGTCCACACATTGTGGCAGCTAAGGTTGTTTTTGATGAATTGATTTATTTGAAGTAGGGTTTGTATACTTCTAGGAGGCATTATGATCCCTGACACAAGATACATGCTTTACTTCCCAATCTCTTTGACAAACATTTCAATCTATTAGGGGACTTTTGGATGGATTTGCAAGACAAATATGATCTCAGGAGGAGAAATTATGAAAGATGACCTATCCCCCTCATGGTCGAGTATCCAGGATAAAGGAGGAAATTCCAGAGACATTGTATGATGATGGGGTAACTTAGGATCCCAAATATGATACAGATAAGATACACAAAAGATCTTGATCCAGTGGATTGGAATGCTGAAGAGTCTATTGATATAAAACAAATTTCAAGACTAGTCTTGGATAGAAGTGTGCATTGGGTTAGCTTGAGAGTTAACCGGCTAGAAGCTCAACCATCCAAAAAGAGGAAGGATGTAGGTATCACTCAAGGGTACAAGAGGGAAAAGAGAAGGATGGATCCTAAGGAGCCCTTAGAGTTTACGCCTTCTAATTTAGAAGAGGTGGTTGTTGCCCAACACTTGCCAGAGGTACAAGAAGGGGAGACTATTACAAAAGATGATGCTTCAACATCTATTGCAAGAGAAGTATCCACTCAACACCTTCTTATGGAGCAACCAAGTGAGGGAATGCCCATGGGAACCCTCCACAAAGAAGCTGATTTGTTGAAAGAGAAGGAGCCTGAAATAGCAATACATGATATTGCAATAGATTCTGAGGCTACCCCATCCTAAAAAGTGACTCATGTAGTGGCTTCCCTTGATGTAACAGACAATGCAGGGATTGAGCATTTGTTAACAGAAGAGGATGCTAAAAGGGAAGGGGATGACAAGGCACAAGTTGAGGCATTGGCTAAACAATAGGAGGATGTTGCTAAGGAACAATTGGATGATAAACAGAAGGAATTGGAAGCTCAAGCTAAGATTGATGAATTGGTTGGGCAGTAGCAACAGATGGAGTAGGAACTCAAAATGAAGGAAGAAATAGATATATTGGTTTTGCAGCAAAATATTCATGATGTTGAGGAAGAAAAGGCTGCCCAAAGAAGAGAGAAAGAAGCCCTTGAGGCTAAATACAAGGTTATGGAAGATGATCATAGAAAGATGGAGGAGCAAGAGCACTTGGAGAGGGAAAAGGAGGTTGAAGAACTTGCACAACATGTGCAGAAGTCTAAAGAAGCATGGGACTATGTTGAGGAGTTGAAAAGGAAAAGAGACCAAATGTTAGAGGAAAGGAAATTAGAAGAGGAACGTCTGAAAATGGAGTTGGAGTTAAGAAATTGCAAGAACAAAAGGACAAAGAAGAGGCTTGCACAAGAGGCACAAACAAAACAACAAAATGTGTAGGAGGTTGATTCTCAGCCTAAGAGCACAATATTGCAACCTTTGTCTTCTACCACTGTTGCTTCTTCTTCAGCACAAGTAGCTCCTACTCCTACAGCTCCTACATGGTTAAAGCTTGACTTGGAAAAGAAACAAATAGTTCAACCTCAGCCTCTCAATTGGGATGAGATGATGAAGGAAATTTAGGAGAGACCTAAAAAGAGGGCCAGGGTTCTTCACTCCACCAAAATTATAGACACAAGAGAAATTGTAGTTGAATGTGCAATACAAATGGTGGATAAGAACTAGGAGGATATGCAAATGACTGATTATCAACTAGGTATTGTAAACTTGGGAAGACCTACAAGAAATTAGAAATGAACTTAATTAATATTGTAGCTTACTCTACCAAGTCCAGGATGGTCAAAGACAAACAAAAGAAATACGAGCTTAAGGCTCAGTTGGATCAGTTGCACAAGTTTTTAAAGGATGTCTCAACTCCAATTTCTCAACAAGCTGCTGCTCCTGAATCCCCAGTATTTTAACAAAGAAGGAATCTGATGACTTGGTGCATATGAAGAGTAAGGTGGGAATGCTGGAAAGGTGGATTGATAAGCTTAATCAAGAGGTTAATGAAATATTAGCTAATATTTTCAAGGTTCATGAAACAACACTTGAGTTGGCAGGGGATTTGAACCAACATGCTGAAGGTCTAGACAAGTAGGATGAAAAATATAAAGTATATATTAAAAAGCTTAAGGACATTGGCAAGGTACCTAAGTCAACTCTGCTTGAGTAGTCAATTCTTGAGGATGATAATGCAGATTTTGTTGAGAAAACTATGAGTTTAATAGGATACAAATCCAAGTCTGTTCACGGGAATAAAAATGAGATTCAAGAGGTGAGTAAAGACTTGAATCAACAAATTGATGAATTAGAGGCAATTGTGGCTATTTTAGTCAATCTAGATACCTTGGTCAAGGAGGGTATTTATTTCGATAAGATGAGGGAGAAGTGGAGGAGTAGATTTGAAGAGGTGATGCAAAAAGGAGATGAAGCAATCCAACCTTGTAGCTAAAGATCAACAATCCAGTTCTTTATTCAATTCTGGTCCCTTGATTTGTGGATCTGAGTTTTGATTGAGAGGAATTTATGCATGACAATGTCTATATGTATCTCTTGGCTCTATTTTGTAAAGGTCGAGTGATTGAAGAAATTTTAGCCACCTGTTGATAGTAATAGTATCATAGTCTTGGGTTTTCATGAGTTCTTAGCAAGGATAGTTTCAAAGTTCATTTGAACTTGGTTAGATTTTTTTACAATTTATATACATTTTTATATGTTGTTAAGTTTGGACCACTTTGATAAAGTTAATGATTCATAGTCAATCCATATTCCAGTGATTATGTTGTGCCTAAATTTTTTCTATTTGATGGGAATCAATAGAGGAAACCGGATTCAAGATTATCTCATTGAGTTATCTGTGAATGAAATTTCTATTATATCTATTTGATCTGTGTTTGGATGATGAGTGAATGACCTGTTTTAAGTTTTGGAGTAAAAGTCTAATGAATGGTTGTGATTGTGAATTAAGCACTATGAATGTGTGCAATGGTGTATATTATTCTATGGATTGCATCATTTTGTGGCTTTGATTAGGTGAATAAACACTCATTATTTGATATACATGTATGGATATTAAGAATTTTAGTTCATGTTCTTATGTTTCAAAGCTCTGATTTATCTTTTTTATCTTTATTTAAACCCCCAAAATTTAGGTTAGTTGATCTAATGCAGTTTTGTTCCCCATTACCAACAAAGGCCCCTTGCATATTACAATTACATTGACCATTGAGCGATATCGACATAGTTGATAACCAACTACTAGGACCTTGGGAGTTAGATTACTATATGTTGTCTTTCTCTTTCAGGAGAAACAAAATAATGATATTTTGTTTAATGTTGTGTTGTTTCCACTATCAATAGGTCTGGTGCTAGAAGGAGGGCCTGAGGAACAAACTAGCTCAAATTGGGTCATTTTCACCAGATAGGTATGAGAGAGTTCTTAGATCTTCCCAGAATCCTAAACCCTTCATTGAACTCCAAACCCTTATCAGGTATAGACCCCAAGCTTGTAGAGTCCTGATTCCACCATTTTCACCATCGCTTACTCCACCTAGCTTTCCACCACCTGTCCAACTAGTCCCACCACCACAACCTATGGCTTTCTTTGTGAATAACCCCTGTCTATTAGGGATTATCCCTAGGGGTATTCATGATCTTCCAAAGAATCCAGAGAGATTTTGTCCTAAGTAAATGCATGAAGAATTAAGAAGTGCCGAAGAGCACATACAGGCATTTAAGGATGCTTATACTCATGCTCAGGTGGCCCATCATGACATTGTGTGCAAGTTGTTCCCCTATTCTTTGGGTGACATGGCATACAATTGATATCTAAACTTACCCCAAAGGTCTATTCTAAGTTGGATAGACTTGGAAAACACCTTTATCAATCAGTTTATGGTTTATGTAGAACCTACTATTCTATATCACCAATTTTCCACAATAAGGAAAGAACATCATGAACCATTGCCTTAATTCAACACCAAATTTCAAAGAATGTATTAGAGATTACAAGACCCTTATTTGGTTGCTGAGAATATTTCCATTTTGGCATATTTAAGGGTTGTGGATCCTTTGATTGGCCTATTCTTGTAGAGGACATATGTTTCCAACAAAATTGATTCATTTTCTAAAGTCTATCATTTGGCCATCAAACTTCAACAACAAATAAGTTTACAAACGAGGAGTCTAGGAGGAGTTCTTCCTCCCTTAGGATATCTGATGCCTAACCCAACTCCTCTATTCAACAAAGTTACAGGGATGTCTTATTCCCAATATGGACCCATGTCTGAGTTGTAGGTTCAACCTCCCCTACCATTCTTCACCAATGGTGCTCGGGATTCCTCCCAAAAAATTCAAAATTACCAAAATCAAGCTGGAGGATCAAATCATGTTAATCAACCCTCTGTAGTAAACACTGCAGAAAGTGAAAAGACTCTACAACTAACTAATGAGTTGGAGACTCTCAAAAAGACCCTATCTCAAATGTCTAACGATATGGCTCAACTTAGATAGAACCCTCCTCAAAACCAGAACCAAGGTTTTCAGAATCAGGGAGGGTATTCTAATCAAGGTGGTTATTCCAACCATAATTATAACACCAACTAGAACACCAATAGGAACTTCCAAAATGAAAATTCCTCTAACCAAAACTATCAAAATTAGAATAGCTCAGATACAATCAAAGGTCTAAGAACAATAGGCCATGGCATACTGGACCCAATAATGGAGGAGTTTCCCACAATTATCAGGCAGGTGATGAAAAGCCACACACTGCCAACGTGGCAGACCTCAACTTTATGACCAATTGGTGTAGGCTACGTGATACTGTGGCCCATTCTAAGGTGAATTTTCCGAAGATGGAGAAGATGGTTAAGATAGTCCAAGCTGATGCTCCATTACAAGGTACTTCTGGCAGCAAAGCTGGCAGATCTACAGATACTGCCATGGCCTACGACATCTTTGAGGAAGAACATCCATTCCCCAACCAGGAAGAGAATGAAATAGTGGAAGATGTATACGATGCCCAAGCCTTCCAAACCAAGGGAGGCCATTTCCAAAAGAATCAAAATAAGGGGCCATTCACCACATCTGCTCCTCCTAATAACACGGTTGTGCCAAATCAAAATGAGGATAATAACCCACCACCACCAAAGGGGCCATCTTATTTTTAGAATAAAGGTATTCCACCTTCTTTTACTAAGTATCAGGTAAAGAATGATTCATAATTTGATTTCATTGTAGAGATGCAGAGGCAGAAAATTTCAATGTCATTCTTTGACATTATGAAGTGGTGCCCGACTCAAAAGGAAATTTTGTTGAAAGCCTTGGAGGAAGTAGACATGTCATTAGGGAAAGGAAAGGTGACTCCCACTAATGAGATGAATGTAGCACTCTATAAAGGTAAGACTCGTACTCCACCTTTCCTTTTGAGTTTAAGAATTTTTGGAAAGAATCTACACAACTATCTGTTAGATTCTAGGGCATCAGGAAACATCATGCCATTTTCAATTTGTAGGAAGTTGGGTCTGAGTCCAAACCAAAAAAATAAAAAGGTTATCCAATTGGATAAAATGGAAGTCAATGTGGTAGGAGAACTTAAGAATATTCATGTATAGATTGGATCTGATCCAAGGATCCAAACTTATATGGATATCCAAGTTGCTAATATCCCAGAAACCTATGGTATGCTCTTGAGCAGAGACCTAATGAAAAGTATTGGGGGTATTTCTCCTTGGATTTATCACACATGTGGCTGCCCTAGAAAGAGATAGCAACCTAGATCAGAATCGAAAGTGATCCTAGGGTCAAACACATGATCACCGAGTATGATTCCCCTAATGAGGTGGCCTATTTCGAAACTGAAATAGGAGTTTACAAGCAGGAGGAAATCATGAATTTTCTATACTCCATTCTGATGACCCACTACTTCCAAAATAGAATGACCCAATGATTATAGTTAACCAACAAGTCCTAATCAAAAAATTGCAATAGGATAGGCTGGTAGTGGGAGACAAGGTTAATATGTGGAGTTTGTTGCTTCCTAATTGGTGTAGAGCCCATTATCAGAATCATTTCGAGTTAACTTGTCAACCCTATGTAGATATCTTAAATCATGTCTCCTAGGTTGAGGAAACTTGTGAATGTCAACCTCAAACCTCCACCAATAAATTTACATTTCAAGCAAAAGATGCAACCATCCTTATGAGAGCTAGTCTTGCTCAAAAAGAATCATCTTCCCAACTCGAGCAGACTCAGGCTCTATGCTCTGAATTACAAAGAGAGACTAAGGAATCTTAGTCTTTTCCAATTACACCTACCCTGGATACCCTTCCAATGCCCAAGGAATTGGTGAAAAATGTACTAAATCGTGATCTGACCCAAGAGGAGGTTTAGGAACTAGTTCTTGGACAAATTTTAGATCCAAGAGAATCTTCTAGTGAACCGTGCCCCCAATTACCTCTAAATATTGATGACTAGCACCAGTCCGAGCCACCACATGCTTCTAGCAAGTGGAAACCTATGGCCCTAAAGAAGAAAGAGATCTCAGCTCCAAATCAATTATGGAGTCTAAAATTTGATGGCTTTAAGTCCAATCCAGCAAGTGGAGTAGGGATTGAATTAACTAACCCAAAGGGGAAGACTTACTTTGCTTCTTACAGGCTACAGTTTGGTTGCACAAACAACGTGGAAGGGTATGAAGCACTTGCTCGTCACCTGATGTTCGCTCATCAGAAGAAGGTTGCATCTCTCATGGTGATGGGGGATTTTGAAGTGATTGTCAAGCAAGTTCATAGCCAATATACTTGTCATAACAAAAGATTGGTTGCTTACAAAAATAGAGTTTGGAATCTGATTGAGGATTTTGATGCTTTTGGAATCACTTTGATTCCTAGGGAACACAATCAGATTGCAGATGCCCTTGTAGTCACTGCTAGCACTTTGGAGTCTATGCAGGACTCCAAGTTGAAAATATTTTTAGTTGAACTAGTCTCAATCCTAGCAGTTCTGGATAATGTTCAAAATTTTCAAGTATTCGATGATGAGCAACACATACTCGCCTTCTTGGCAAGTTCTAATGTCTTCAAAGGACAAATAATAGATGATTCAGAAAGAGATTGTGGGGATTGGGATCCTGAGAGTTGTGGCATTGATGGAATAATGAATTTAAAAAGCAACAACATTTCTAAGGGGATGGTAGCTTTGAAATGAATATTTGACTCTGATCCTTGGGCTCGTGAGAGAGTGCAAACACAAAGTGATGGAGGGAAGTACAAATCTATTAATTTGGCTGATTCAGGTCCTGAAAGAAATGTTTTTATAGGCAAGACTTGCCCTGAGGTGATCAGAAAGGAAATAATTAATGTGTTAAAAGAGGACATTGCAGCAATTTCCTGGAGTTATGAAGATTTAAAGACTTTTGACACCTCTGTGATCATGCATACAATACCTCTAAATCCAGAAGCAAAGCCCTTCCATCAAAATCAATGCCCGGTGAATGATTTGATTGAGAAATTAATTAAAAAGTAAGTGTAGAAGCTTTTGTCAGCAAGAATCATCTTCCTAGTATGGCACTCCACTTGGGTTGCCAATATAGTTCCAATACGCAAGAAAAGTGGGGAGATAAAACTGTGTGTTGAATTCAGGAGCCTAAACAAATCCTCAGATAAGGATAACTATGCACTTCCTTCTCTTGATGAGATATTACAAACTGTCAACGGATCTCAGATGATGTCATTCTTGGATGGCTATTCTGGGTATAACCAAGTGCTTGTCAACCATGAGGATAGAATGAATACTACCTTCACTACTAAGTGGGGGACATTTTCCTATCACAGAATGTCATTTGGACTTATCAATGTTGGAGCTACATTCCAACGTGTAATGGACGTAGCATTCAAGGATCTGATAGGTAAGTGTATCATTATCTATGTAGATGCCTTAACTATTTTCTCTAAGAACAGGAAGGACCATGTTACTAATTTAGCAAAAGTCCTTAAGAGATGTATAAGCTATGGAGTATCCCTAAATCCAAAGAAATTTGTGTTTGGAGTTTCTGATGGGAAACTTTTAGGCCATGTGATATCAGAAAGGGGGATATCCATAGACCCTGATAAAGTTGAAGCCATCTTGAAATTGACAATACCAGAAATTAAAAAGGAGATGAGATCCTTCTTTGGAAGGATTAATTTTGTGAGAAAGTTTATAACATGATTTGTGGAAATTTTGAAGCCACTTAATGAGATGATGAAGAAAGATGCAAAAATAGAATGGAGCAACGAGGCTAAATATGCTTTCTCACAGATTAAACAATCAATATCTGAGGCAATGGTCTTGACTAGTCCAGATTATTTAAAGCCCTTCTATATTTACTCCTTTGCATATAACCATTCATGTGCAGTTGTTTTAACTCAAAGAAGAGGAGAGGGAGATGAAAGGCCAATTGCTTTCATGAGCTCCCCATTCAAAAATGCAGAGGTCAGGTACCCACCTCTCGAGAAGCAAGCCTTTGTGTTGGTTTGAGTAGTAAAGAAATTCAAACCTTACATTCTCAAGAGCCATGTTGTTACCATAGTTCCTAATCCAGCTGTCAAGTCTCTCCTTATGCAGAGTGAGTTAGGAGAAAGAAGAGGAAAATGGATGGCTATTTTGCAAGAATATGATTTAGAGATCCATCCAATGAAGCTTGGTTGAGGGCAGGGCTTATCAAAGGCTATGGCAGATGTGGATAGGAGTATTACTTTCCAGTAGTACACAGTGCACTCTTTCATAAACGATCCCTGGTATTTTGATTTGATCTTCTTTCTTCTCAATAATAAATGCCCAAAGAGGATGAGCACTACTAAAAGGATAGCATTGAGGATGAAGAGTGCCCATTACATGCTCAAAGGAGGATCACTATACAGAAGGAATTATGAAGGACTTTACTTGCGTTGTTTGGATCAGCAAGAATCCAAACATGCTATTATTGAATTTCATGGTAGACATGGCACAGGGCATGGATTTGCACATCAACATGTTAGTACATGTCATATCTACCAAACCTCTACATCAAAAGAACGTAATCTTGCAATTTCGTTGCACCCATTTTATGAGGTAAGACCATTCGCCCAATGGGCACTGGATTTTGTAGGGGTAATTAATCCAAACTCTTCTGCAGGGCATAAGTTCATTTTAACAGCTACGAACTACTGCACACACTCGACTAAGGATCATCCATGCAAGAACAACACCACTAAGGTGGTTATCAAATTTCTTAATGACAACATTATTACCAGGTTTGGAGTACCCTTTTTCCTCGTATGTGATAATGGCCCCACTTTTTCATCTGTTGAATTTATACAATGGGCCTATGAGCATAAAATTATTTTGAAGTATTCATCCAATTATTACCCATAGGGAAATGGTGTAGTAGAGTCTACCAATAAGAACCTATTGCAAGTAATAAAGAAATTTCTAGTAAACAATCCTAGAGATTGGCATACCCAGTTAAGATTTTCCTTATGCGCAGATCGAACCCATATTAAAGCTGCTCTAGGAAATTCCCCTTTTAAGTTAGTCTATGGCCAAGAGTCGGTCTTCCCCATACATCTGCAAATACCTATTTTCAGGTTTATGCAATAATTTTATTTAAAGGATGATCAGATTGAGGTAAGGCTAACCAATCTTTTAAACATGGAAGAATAGAGAGACACTGCTTTACAATAGTTCTTTAAACATCAGGCTATTGTCAAACGTTGGTTTGACAAAAGATCTAAGATCAAGGCTTTCAGGATATCAGATCTTGTGTTACTGTGGGACAAGGCTAAAGAGAAGAAGAGCAGCCATCGAAAGTTTGATAAACTCTGGTTGGGTCCCTATCAAATAGTTGAGATCTTGGGTGAAAACACTTTTTAATTGACCACCCTAACAGGAGAACCTATTCCATTTCCCATCAATGGACAATTTCTCAAGCATTACTTTGGCTCATCAAGGTTTGATTTTCTAAATCAATTGTATTATATGTAATTATTTGTTTCTTTGTTTTGGGTGTTTGTTTGTTTGTTTGTTCTTTTCCTTTGTTTCTTTCTTTTTTTTTGCTTGTTTTTCCTTATTTTTTTGGGGACCTTCATTTCTTTCCATTTTGAAATGAAGGGGTTGTTATTCAAAATATATTGCAAGCATTAGGAGAGAAATTGATTTAGGTATTTTCAGGTATATCTAATTGAAATTTTTCATTCTAAACTTATGTCTTACGGTCATTATAACATGGGTTTGAAAGGTTATTAAGAATAAGGTACATTGTAAATAATCTCATGAACTATGTCTGGAGCCTGTCACGAAATAGATAAAACATCGGTCTATGTAAAGTGCTTATTCATCTCAGGGTGATTGTATCTCTAATTCAAGTGAAAAATCTGATTCCCAAAATTGTGATAAGGTCCATTGTAGTTCTCAACCCACATTTTAGATTATTGATATCTAAGTATTGAGTGAACTCATTAAGAGAATTCCCATAAGAAAAGGCTTGTAAAAGAAAAAAAGAAAAGAGAAAAGAGAACCATTGAAGAAATTAGACTCAATATCAAAAGGGTGATTCAAGTATCTCTATCGGGGCTATCGACGCCTATCTAGCAGTAGACCAATGCTTTGAGAGAACTAGAGGTATCTCCGTCGGGGCTATGGACACTTGATTGGTAGCAGAGCAATGACCAGGACTTTATTGCATGATAGTTAAAAGACTCAACCTATGTAGCTTGAATCTTAGGTGTAGTCATTCAGGGGTGGAGAAAGTTTTTATGAAGAAAGATGCACCATATAAGTACACACTCAGTTTCAAAGTAGTTCATGATGATATACATATGAGATTCTAGCTCAACCTTACTTAATATACCTAGTCTTACTTAAGTTAGCATGTTTCATAAACCAAAAGTTCTAGGTGACTGAATTCTTTAGTATCTTGAAAATGGGTAAACCATTTTCCCAGCCGAGTCACCATTTGTTATGCCTTGCAAAACCACCCCATTTTATTTTGGAACAAAATGGGTCCCCCTTGCTTTTGTTTGTCTTTGGATTTGTTTGTTTTTTCTCCTTAGTCTTTCTTTCATTTGATCTATCGAAAGTGGAGCCGGAACTGAAACTAGACTTTGAACTTTTTCAAAGTTCTTGGTTCGGGTTTCGTTCCAACTCTATGTCCGCCTTCTCTTCTTTGTTCCTTTTGTTGTGTGTTGGCATGTTTTGTGCTCTTGGGTTTGTTCTTCCCTTGAGTTGTTTTGTCATTTTCCTTGTGTTTTGGTTTGATCTCGAGCGGAACTGGAACCAGAGTTGGAAGTGAATCTGGAACTTTGTAAAAGTTTTGGTTCCTATTTTCATCCCAATTCTGACTCCACTCGTTTGCATTGTGTTGTTTTATTCCGTTCGTGTTTGAGTCGGGTCTGGGTTTTGTTCCAGCTCTGATTCCCTTCATTTGTTGTTGTTGTCTTGGTTTTTGTTCCTGTTGGTCAGGACCAAGAGCGGATTTGGAATTTGATGAGGAACTTGTCAAAGCTCTCTTGTTTTGATCCAAATCCGAGTCTGCGTCCACTCTACCCTTGGTGTCCATGGGAGTTAACTGTCTATTTGTGTTGTTCACTCCGCCTGATCTACCATCTTTATTGCATTAATTGCAGGTCCTTCACATGTACGAAACTATTTTTAAAACCATAATTAAGATTAACTAGCTCATTATCCTTATTATCTAAATTGTTTTAGCAAAAAAGAGCTTGGATAACTACGAGAAAAGTGATTTGATTGTAGAGGTGTGTCGCAGAGTGAATCTCTATCTGATTTCAAGCTTTCCTTATGAGCGTTTTAAGGTAGGGTCTCTTTTCTTTTCTTTTTCCGTTTTGTTTTGTTGTTTGTCTTCACGTTTTGCGTTTTATTCTCTCGTGCATTCACAAAATCTTATTCTGTGAATTCTTCGCCTTTCTTTCTTGTTTTTATTTTTTGTTGTTGTCCTTTTTTTTCCATTTCATTTTTCTTTTTTCTGTTTGTTGTCACTTTCATGGTAGGTACGCTCTGTCGTGCCCTAGTTTCTAATTAGGGCTTCCGTTTGTTGGGGATTTTTGGTACTTTAAATGTTTAAAATTCATTTGGGGAACCCTTCTGATCCTATTTCCATTTCAATTCTATGATTTCTGTGATGGGTTTTGATGCCCTAATTTCTGAGTCGATGTATCGTGCAAACTAGGGTTTGCTCGATGACCTTTACAAAAAAATTTCTCTAGGTTTAAATTGGTCTTTGTACGGTTGAGGGGTGGAGATTAAGTCCTATTTTTTATTCCCTTATAGATCATGTGTCCTAGGTCTTCAAATTCATGTGACCATGTCTTCCATAAACTGCTTTGTTTTATCGTAAAACTGACGGAAGCATACTCGGGACCGAACTTGTCCCGAGGATGTTTACTATCGGGATTCATTCCTAAAATGGTTCCACTTGCATTTGTTGATTATTTTGGGTCTTCACACTTGTCCTTAGGTGGAATCAAAGCCGAAGTGAAGGTTGAACTTGGAACTAGCGATTAGTTTCTGGTTTGGTTTATGTTCTAGTCTCGATTCCGGTCTTGTCTTGGTTCTAGTTCTGACCCCACCATGTGTTGAAAATTGTTTCATGTCCCTGATGCTTCTGTGATTCATCTTCTGATGAAAGTGAGATTTGGCTAAGTATGGATGTTATCCTAGGGTAGTATAGGATGGTATTACATGATGAATTTATTGTATACTTTTGTTCATCTAATACATGAATTTATTGCAGAAATTAAGAGGTGAGTGGAGCATCAGAAGAGGCTTCTCAAAGTAGCCAACCAGTAGAAACTTCAAGGCAGGGACCCAGGCCAAAGAAGATTAAAGTAGAGTAGCTCCCCTACACTCTGAGGTGTAAACATAGAGAAACCATTGTCACTGCTAGCAAGATTGATTTTGAGTGGACAGATATTACAGATACTAACTTAGGCCCTTTCAACTATGAGGAATTGGTGGATGAAATTGTTAATGAAGATGTTACACCAAGGGCATAGAGGATTGCTCAATCTGGGTTGGCACACGTTGCACTTTTTCCTTTGTCTATTCAATGCCCATAATTGATACTAGTAGCAGTTGGGGCCTACAATCCTGCTACTAGGCAGTGTGTGGATTCACAGGGGAATTTTCTCATTAATCTAACAAGAAAAATGATCAAGTTTATGTTTGATGCACCTGTTCCCCGAAATCCTAAGCAACTAAATGAAGTAGAAGTGTTAAAGCTTTATAGTGACAAGAAAGAAGCCAGCAGATCCTACATGAATAAGCACTAGATGTAGGTAGAGAAAAATTCTTTGACTAATCTTCCTGACCAGCCTGAAAGGGCATAATTTGGCAAGGAGATTAGACATATAATCATGCTACTCTCTAGAGTATTTGGAAAAAGAGATGCTTCAAAAATTAAAGAATGGATGTTCCCATTTATCCAAACTATCTTGGATGAAAAACAAGAGTTTGAATGGCCTATGGTGGTGTTAGAAAGCATACATAATCAAATGCTCAGAGTGAGAGAAACCAAGAGTTTCTTCATGATCTCTTATGTGATCTATGCAGTTGCTAGGATGGGGATCTTTCTTGGACTTAATACAGTGGGTATGTTGGGAGAAGCCCAAGGACAAAAGAAGGTATGGGAGCACTATAATCAACTTACCTTGCAAGCATCAAAGTCACATTACAAGAGGGTTAATGATGCATTCCTTTATGTTATCATTAATAGGCTCATTGGAGATGTTGGATACATATTAAGTAGGCAAGCAATGACTTTCATTAATGAATGGGGACACTGGTTTATTCAATACCCCATGTTTACTTACTTCAAATTTAGAGCTTTTGATGGTCATCCCCATTTGCTCCCTAAGTGTTGCAACAATAGAATTGTTTTAATGGAGTTCAGATATCAAGCTCTGGTTGTCAATTTCAAATTTGGTACCAAACATAAGACTGGTTGTCACAAGTTCCCCATGAAGTTGGGTGAGTTTAGTTGTCCACACATTGTGGAAGCTAAGGTTATTTGTGATGAATTGATTTATTTGAAGTTGGGTTTGTATACTTCTAGGAAGCATTATGATCCCGGAAACAAGATGTAGGCTTTACTTCCCAGTCTCTTTGAAAAGCATTTCAATCTATTAGAGGATTTTTGGATGGATTTTCAAGATGAATATGATCTTAGGAGGAGAAATTATGAAAGATTACCTATCCCGCTCATGGTTGAGTATGGCATCAAGGAAGACATACTAGAGACATTGTCTGATGATGGGGTAACTTTAGATCCCCAATATGATACAAATAAGATAGGTAGCAAGGATCTTGATCCAATGGATTGGAATGTTGAAGAGTCTATTGATATAAAAAAAATTGCAAGACCAGTCTTGGATAGAAGCGTGCATTGTGTTAGGTTGAGAGTTAACCAACTAGATGCTCAACCATCCAAAAAGAGGAAGGTTGTAGGTACCACTCAAGGGTACAAGAGGATGAAGAGAAGGATGGCTCCTAAGGAGCCCTTAAAGTTTCTGGATTCTAATTTAGAAGAGGAGGTTGTTGCCCAACACTTTCCAGAGGTACAAGAAGGGGAGACTATTACAAAAGTTGATGCTCCAACATCTATTGCAAGAGAAGTATCCACTCAGCCCCTTGTTACATAGCAACCAAGTGAGGGAATTCCCATGGGAACCCTCCACAAAAAATTTGAGTTGTTGAAAGAGAAGGATCCTGAAATAGAGATACATGATATTGCAATAGATTTTGTGGCTACCCCATCTGACAAAGAGACTCATGTAGTGGCTTCCCTTGATATAACAGATGATGTAGGGACTGAGCATGTGTTAACAAAAGATTATCAATGGAAGCTCTTTGAGGATGATAAAGGGGAAGTAGATGCCAAGGAAAAAGATGAGGCATTGGCTAAACAATAGGAGGATGTTGTGAAGGCACAATTGGATGCTAAAAAAAAGGAATTGGAAGCTCAAGCTAAGATTGATGAATTGGTTGGGTAGCAGCAATAGAGGGAGTAGGAAATCAAAATGAAGGAAGAAAGAGATAAATTGGTTTTGTAGAAAAATATTCATGATCTTGTGGAAGAAAAGGTTGCCAAAGAAGAGAGAAAGAAGCCCTTGAGGCTAAATACAAGGCTATGGAAGAGGCTCATAGAAAGAGGGAGGAGCAAGAGCACTTGGAGAGGGAGAAAGAGGCTGAAGAACTTGATCAACATGAGAAGAAGTCCAAAGAAGCATGGGACTATGTTGAGGAGTTGAAAAGACAAAGAGACTAGTTGATAGAGGAAAAGAAATTAGAAGAGGAATATCTGAAAAAGGAGTTGGAGTTAAGAAATTTCAAGAACAAAAGGACAAAGAAGAGGTTGAGATGCTTGCACAAGAGGCACAAACAAAACAACAGAATGTGCAGGAGGTTGATTCTCAGCCTGAGAACACAATATTGCAAACTTTTTCTTCTACCACTGCTGCTTCTTCTTCAACACAAGTAGCTCCTACTCCTACAACTCCTACATGGTTAAAGCTTGACTTGGAAAAGAAACAAATAGTTCAACCTCAACCTCTCAATTGGGATGAGATGATGAAGGAAATTGAGAAGGAGAGACCTATAAAGAGGGTCAGGGTTATTCACTCCATCAAACTTATAGACATAGGAGAAATCGTTGCTGAATGTGCAATACCAATGGTGGATAAGAATCAGGAGGATATGTAAATGACTGATTATCAACTGGGTACTGTAAACTTGGGAAAACCTACAAGAAATTAGAAAATGAACTTAATTAATATTGTAGCCTCCTCTACCAAGTCCAGGATGATCAAAGACAAACAAAAGAAATATGAGCTTAAGGCTCAGTTGGATCAGTTGCATAATTTTTTAAAGGATGTCTCAACTCCAATTTCTCAACAAGTTGTTGCTCCTGAATCCCTATTCTTTGAACAAAGAAGGAAGTTGATGACTTGGTGCATATGAAGAGTAAGGTGGGAATGCTGGAAAGGTGGATTGATAAGCTTAATCAAGAGGTTAATGAAGTGTTAGCTAATAGTTTCAAGGTTCATGAAACAACACTTGAGCTAGAAGGGGATTTGAACCAACATGTTGAAGGTCTAGACAAGTAGGATGAAGAATATAAAGTATATATTAAAAAGCTTAAGGACATTGGCAAGGTACCTAAGTCAACTCTGCTTGAGCAGTCAATTCTTGAGGATGATAATGCCGAATTTGTTGAGAAAACTATGAGTATAATAGGATACAAATCCAAGTCTATTCACAGGCATAAAAATGAGATTCAAGAGGTGAGTAAAGACTTGAATCAACAGATTGATGAATTAGAGGCAATTGTGGCTATTTTAGTCAATCTAGATACCTTGGTCAAGGAGGGTCTTTCTTTGGATAAGATGAGGGAGAAGTGGAGGATTAGATTTGAAGAGGTGATGTAAAAAGGAGAAGATGGAGGGGATTTGTTATTAGGTAGGTTTATGGACATAAGGGAAGAAGCAAAGGCTGCTAGAAGTGAAGTAATCAAATTAAAGGAGGTACAAAAATTGGTTTCAGCAGAATTAAAGAGGATTAAATTTTAGGATGATTGGTTAGATGGGCCTAATTCATAAACCCTTCAACCAGTGTTCTCTAATTATGATTAGTACATCCTTGAACATGCAACAAAGGAATGAGTTGGCAGCAGAACACTTTCTTCACTTAACGCATCTTCTTCTCTCCTTGTTGTAGGGATTTGACATGAATTTGACTCTAGGTTTCACCTATTTTCTTGGGTGTTAGAATTTTGTGCAATGAAGCAATCTAGCCTTGTAACTAAAGATCAACAATCAAGTTCTTTATTCAGTTTTGGTCCCTTGATTTGTGGATCTGAGTTTTGATTGAGAAGAATTTATGCATGACAACTCTTGGCTCTATTTTGTAAAGGTTGGCTGATTGAAGAAAGTTTAGCCACCTGATGATAAAAATAGGATCATAGTCTTAGATTTTCATGAGTTGTTAGCAAGGTTACTTTAAAAGTTCATTTGAACTTGGTTATAGTTTTTTACAGGTTATATACATTTTTATATGTTGTTAAGTTTGGACCACTTTGATAAAGTTAATGATTCATAATCAATTTGTATGCCAGTGATTTTGTTGTGCCTAATTTTTTTCTATTTGATGGGAATCAATAGAGGAAATCGGATTCAAGTTTATCTCATTGAGTTATCTATGAATGAAATTTATGTTATATCTATTTGATCTATGTTTGGATGATGAGTGAATGATCTATTTTAAGTTTTGGAGTAAAAGTTTAATGAATTTTTGTGATTGTGAATTAAGCACTATGAATGTGTGCAATGGTGTAGATTATTCTATGGATTGCATCATGTTGTGGTTTTGATTAGGTGAATAAACACTCATTATTTTATATACATGTTTGGATATTAAGAAGTTTAGTTCAGGTTCTTATGTTTCAAAGCTCTGATTTATCTTTTTATCTTTATTTAAACCCCCCAAATTTAGGTTAGTTGATCTAATGCAGTTTTCTTCCCCATTACCAACAAAGGCCCCTTCCATATTATAGTTACATTGACCATTGAGTGATATCAGCATAGTTGAGAACCAACGACCAAGACCTTGGGAGTTAGATTACTATATGTTGTCTTTCTCTTTCAGGAGAAACAAAATAGTGATATTTTGTTTAATGTTGTTGTGATGTTTACACTATCAACAAGACAGAGATAGTGGGAGAGAGGGAGGGAGAGGGAAAGTGAGAGAGTAACAATGAGGGAAGGAGTGGGAGAGGGAGGGAGAGAGAGAGTGGGAGAGAGTGGGAGAGAGGGAGAGAGTAGGAGAGAGTGGGAGAAAGGGAG
>VDFB02270651.1:9586166-9722820 GCA_007258455.2 Sequoia sempervirens | reverse complement strand
AGAGAGAGAGAGGGGGTATGAGAAGGGAAGAGGGGAAGAAGGGGAGAGGAGGAGAGAGAATTAGTAGGGGGAAGGGAGAGGGAAGAATGAGAGAGAGAGTTCATTAGGAGGGGAAGGAAGAGGAAAGAGAGGAAGAAGTGGGGAGACAGAGAGAGAGAATCCATTGTGAGGGGGAGGAGAGGGAAGAAGTGGAGAGAGAGAGAGGCAAAGGGAGGGGGTGAGAGAGAGGGAGAGGGAGAGGGGGAGAGAGATAATATTTAAATATCTTATATATTAGTAATATATATATTAACTAAAATATAGAAATTTAATATTTAAACATATTATACCAAATAATATAATATATTATATATTATATAGTTTTGTAAGAGATTATATATATTAAATTATAAATAATATTGTATATTCTAAACTAGATATATTAACATAAACTATAAACTATACACTATTTAAAAATCATATATAAACCAAATCATATATTATAAACTAAATATATTAAAATAAACTATAAACTACAAATGAGATATATTGAATATGTTATAAAGTCTTGAAATTTTTTAAAATGCTATGTTAACAAATCGGATATCCGATATGTCTGACACAAAATTCATTGCCTAGGGAATAGGCTCGGGTTTGCTTTGGTTTTTGGTTAGGAGATACCAATCTTAAAAAGTCAACACAAAAAACGTGTTTAACAGCTTACTTTGTTTTTCCGGACTTCGCCCATGTGGCTGACAACTTTATTTTTAGCCAAAATTGATAAAATGAAAAGGGTTTGTAGAGGAGATTCTCAGCTTTTTGCCAATATAAATTATGTTTTATTTTGAATTTAGTAGATTATTATTATTTATTTTCTACTAGAATTATGACAAAAGTCCTGATTGATAGGCTGATTGCAAAACATTTATAACTTTCAAACGGTATCATATTTTTTGAATCCAAAACATGCGTCACATTCTATGCTTTGCATACTATAGGATTAAAAAAAAAAAATTGAATTTCATGAAATTTTGACCAAGTTAAGGTGGTCGACATACGAGTTTTATATTTTTAAAAGTTGTAATAAAAAATTCATAATTAATTATTTACTTGGAAAAAATTACAAAAAAATATCGTCACATCTGGACATGAGTCCTCTACTTATATCTAAAATCTCATAAAAAATATTATCATTTTATTATGGTTAGGGTGGTCAGATTACCTACTTCTTATTTTTTCACCTGAAATTTAAGTATCTTGCATTGAAATTTCAAATTTTCACCAAATAGATTTTGTTTCTAAAAAGTTAAACCTATTAGTTTAGAAACTACATTCAATTTCCCACAGATTCTATTCTTACATGTTTTTGAAATAATATAGATAACTTATTCAAATTTTTACGTCAAGTTGCCTAACTCTGATTTTTCTGAATTTTCATTGCCACTTAAGGGGGCTGTTTGGCATACCATGATCCTGCACATACCCATCTCCTTCCTTGACTGTTCTTTGTTTCCCCATGATCTGGCTCAGCTCTTTTTCTAGTTGAGACACCTTTTGGTGTATACATTTGTTTGTTTTTCTTCTTCTTTTTCCTGATATAAGAGGTGAAATCATCTCTATCAGTTTCTTGACTTTCATTCTCTTTTCTTGACTCCCATTTCTTATCTGAGAGCCCCTTTTCACTTAGAGGAAGGGTATCCATCTGGCCATTGTTAAAATGGGTTAGATTCTTTCTCGAGTTCTTCTCAAACTGACTCGAGTCCTCAAAGGTATCCTTTACAAATTCCTAAGAATCTACTGATTCCAGCTCTTGAACTGTCTCCTGACTAGAGAGGCCTCTTCCTCCAAAAACTGAGGTTATGAAGGGAACCCCAATCTCTAGCAACAGGTTGGATTCTTTATTTAGAAGACCAGAGCTCTGACTTGAAATATCCTCCAGGCCAATCTCACTATCCTCCTTCTCTTGTGTTTCATTCTCAGGAATATCATCTAGAGGCTCGTGATTCTCAGGGCCACACTGCCCATTTTCTGAGCCAGCCTCTCCTACCACCTTACCATCAACAACAACCTCTGTCTTGTTAATAGGAGGCACATCAAGCTCCAAATCAACATGAATCCCCTCATCTTCCATATTTCTAGGGGTTTTCTTAAGAACCTCTAACGATTTCCCCTCCAACTTTTCAATGTTATCTCCTTTGGTATATTTTCCTTCCCCTTCAGGTTTCTCTTTCCAAACTGTTCTTGATTTGGGTTGTGCTTTTTCTTTCACAGTACTAGCATTGAGCGAACATTTCTTTGCCTAGTGCCCTTTTTTTCTGCATTTAAAGTAGGCAAAAGGAATCAATTTGAACTTAATAGCTTGAACCCATGTACCCAACTTCGATTGAATAATTTCGATTGATGACAGTAGGTCAGCATTCTGAGATACACCCACACAAATTTTGGCAAACACTAGCCTTTTCCTAGCCGTCATCATCGGGTCTATTAACAGAAGCTCGCTAAAAGAATTAGCCAAGCCACTGAAGATATCCTCATTCATACATTCCATTGGGAGTCCAGGGAGTCTAACCCACACTGGAACGTTTTCAAATATGGAATCTGAAAGGTCAAAATTCGAGGTCCATTTCTTGAGAGCCAAGGATGACTTGCCAATAATCGAGGGTCCACCACTCCTTACAGCCAAAATATATTCCTTACATGTAAAATCAAAAGGAAATTATCCCTTTGGAAGAGCAGAAACAATAACCAGTCCATTGGTTCTCCATTTTATTTTAACAAAAGCCCTAACAATTTCAATATTTGGTCTAGGGCCCATCAATTTTCCTACTAGCACTCTATCCATTAGAGAAATATTGTGATGAATGACTGAGTTCGAAATATAAATGGAAAACTTACCCTTTGCTAGTTCAGAAATGTTGCAAACTAGAGGGAACATAGATTTACCATTAGGTTTGACTCCAAACAGTGACAACCAAGGTTTTAGCTTAGCCCCTTCCTCTCCAGCGGCCCCCACCATGTTTTTAGATTTTTCAACCTCCTATCCTTTAGTGCCCCCACTAGAGACAATATTGGGGTAAGCCTTCCCCCTCGGGTCCACCTGAATTTTTTTTTTGGGGTCATCCTCTTCTAATTCCTTCTTACCTTCTTTTCTACTTGAAAGTTGCATCATAACCGCCTGTGCATCCTCAGAGCTTGCTTCGCAATGACCTGCTCCATCGCTCGAAGATTCAAAATTCTGCTTCTCCATTACTCTTGGTTTTGTGGATGTTGATTCTATGTGAACCTAACTTGATTATTTTTTAAAATAACAATTGTTTTTGTGATATTTGATAGTTTCAAAATAACAATTGTTTTTGTGATATTTGATATTTGATATTTGATAGTTTCAAAATAACAATTATTTTATGATAAAATTTGTTATTGTGATATTTGATATTGATAGTTTCAAAATAACAATGGTTGTCATTCAACCCTGTCTAATAGTAAGATTGTGTTGTAGGAATCTAAAAGGTCCCAAACTCAAGTATCCACAATTGTTTTTTTTTAAAAGTGGTCAGTAGTCATCTTTAGGAAAAATATATAGAGGTGGTCACCAAATTATCGAAATAAAAGATTAAAATGTCAAATTTAAATAAAAGATAAGAGAGTATGTATTTTTGTTATTTCTAATTATTTGACAATGTAAAACATTATAAAATATTGTATGCAAGTTTTAAAATTCAATTGTATGTTATTTTGAATTGATAAGAGAAAACTTGCATACAACTTCATGGACTCTAGAAAACTCATCTGGACCAATTTTAAAATACTATTTTCCATCTATAAAGATATTTTAATTTCTATCTATGATAGTTTTATGATGCACAAAACTATAACATACATTTAAATAAGAGCTTTGTTAAACACTATGGTGATTTTCTCTAGCTCTTTAAAAAAATACTAGTGAGTTTCATTGATCTTTGAAGCTTCTATGAGTAAAATTAAAAGAGCATAATAAATATATATTGACCATGATAAAAAAAGATTAAATCAAGCTACTTTTATTTTAAATGTTGTTTAGTAAAAAAGAGTGAATAAATAATTTATATTTTCTATAATGTCCCCAATAGGAACATTCAAAATATTTTTTTTCAAAATTGCAATATATCTAACAAGAGAATGATCATAAATGAATAATAAGATAATAGATCATTAATTATGATTAACTCTCTTTGAATTTCTTATATAAATCTGATTTGTGTGTACACAAAAGATGATTTAATCCTGATTAATAATTGACTGCTATTTCTGAACATTATCCTTAATAGCACACATAAGCTTGAATTCACATATGCTTAACAGAGATATTACCATCCCAGATCTATGATTTAAATCATGCAATGGATTGAATGTGTATCTGTATAATATATTGTTGTGTCTAATTCATAACTCTAAAATCATGCTTTCCTTATATATATATTTGTGCCTATTGATGATAAATTAATAGGTTGTGAGTCTAATTGCTTTGTCTGATTATTATCCTTATAGATATGCAATTAATTATTCCTTTGAAAAGTATGTTTCCATGATTAATTACTTGTTGCTCATGCGAGCTATCCAATTCTAGAAAGTAATTATAAAATGACGTCTGAAAATTTGAGTTCTCTTCTATTTCATTCTCCTCAAACCTCATTGTCTTCTTATATCTTATGATAAAAGGCATTCCTTGTGGAAGGTGATGACCTTTCTTGATTTGTTTGACCTTTCAACATTAATTGCACCCCTTTGAATAGAAGTTTCCTTTCAAAAAGACATGTCTTATCCTTCAAAAACTAATTGTTGTTTACCTTTAATCTAATATATGCACACTTTCCTCAATTGTTGGCTTCTTTCTAACTTAATCATTGCTTTAAAACTCTCTTGAATCGTTGCCTTAAATCATATATGAGCATGTAGATAAAACTATTTTTTCTTATATGAAGTGTTGATTTACTTCTAGGGAGGAGTCAACCAAAACAATCTTACTTTATTTTAACTTGTCTTATCTTACACTAGTCATTGTTTCCCTCCTTTTTTTTAATCTTTTTGTAGTTTTGTTTTATTTTCTTTTGTCTTTTTTTCTTGTCAAGTATATGCTTTTTTCCTATATAGCTACAACCTTCTCACAAATAAATCGTTTCCCTTTTTTATTAATTTTTTCTTTTCTTTTTCATTAATCATTGTTTACATACATGTAAAATTATAGTTGACTAGTAAATAATTTGCTAGCATATAGGTGCTAATATGAAGTGTTGATTATAATATTTGTCTTCATGTGAACTTTAGCATCAATATTAAGCCATTGTTACCGTCACATTCATCTTCATATGTCTATTTTTTGCTATATTCATACTTCTCTAACTCGTTTCTAGTAATAGTGTCATTGCTTGCATTGTCACTCTCATATGCATACTTTTTGATCCTCTTGTAGATTGGTATGATAGCAATTTAAACCAAAATGATATGCTCCAATTTGTGTGATGTATAAATATTCTTTCAACCATATAATAACTCAACGCATAATAGTTTTCCATGAATACATAAATTGAACTCCATTAAAATGTGGGACATTACAATTCCTCCTGCCCAAAAATTGCTTGTCCTCAAGTAATACGGTTATAAGTATCTAAGTCAGCTTTAGAAGTGAACATCACACTAGGCTATTGTGCTACTCTGATTTAATAATCTACTTCTCATACTTCAGTTGTCTCTACCTCTTCATGCTTAAGTTTCTTTAATGATTCCTTTCACAATTCTTCCTCTTGAAACCAATTATGTATCATTCTCCCTAATCTGATAACTCTCTTGTGTATTCATGCTTCACCTCAAATTTTTGTATGAAGTGTATTTTGCAAAATCATAGATTTATCCTTCTCATCATTTGCTCATGTTTCTTTCTTCATAATTTTGTAGACTCTCTCTTTTTGTTTATCCATGGTATTCTTCTTCATGCCCTATCTAGGTGTTTTCACCAAACCACATCTACAAAATCATGATATATGTCCATAGTTATTGCACTTGTAGCATACAACACTATAATCCATTAAAGGAACAAAGGAGTCATAGTTCCTTCTTGAGAATTCATAAGATCTTTTATTTTTGTTCCAACTATCATTGTATGTCATTGGTGTTTTGCACTCTCTTGCCTTATGTCCATAATGATTGCATGAATAGAAATGGCTATTAAGGAAATCTTGAACCTATGTGTATGCACTTGCTTCAAAGGAAAAGACTTCTTGAAATTGTCCACATGAGGCTAATTAAAATAAACTTACACATATAAACCATAATTAATTTAGAGTCAAGTAATTTATTTGAGAATTGATAATTACAATAACTATTAGGAAGTTAAATGAGGAGGGTTAGGAACTTAGCTTTTGGAATGTGTGTATGTATACATAGATACATATACATTCTACTCATTGATGGTTTAGTTCTAAATCAAATCCTATTCTAAAGAATGTGTTAGTATTCTACTCATTGATAATTTATAAATCAAATCTTATTCTAAAGAATGTGTTAGGGTTTGAATAATCATAAAATGTTGTGTAGATCAAATTTTTGTTGTATGGATCAATTCAATGCTCTATGGAAATGACTTGATGATTGGAATCACTTTATAACGCATGATATTGATTTGGATAACTATGGAGTATTGAAATTGATATTGCCTCAAATTTGATGTTTGTTAAAGCATAAGGACTAGTAGTATTAAATAAGCTTGAGAATATTGTTGGATCACAAGGGTCATGTTATTCTAGGTTGACCCCATGTTTGTTCCAAATTTATGATCATGGATGATTACCTAAGACAACACTCTTAAGCATCTAGGTGTCCTAGATGGCTTTGATCAAAATCAAGGTTCCTTCTAATACTCCAAGTCAAGATTTTCCTAGAATGATTCAAACTTATGCTCTTGATTTGTTTTTGTTTTCAACTTATCTGTTAATTACATATTAACTATCTTTAAATACCAAGATATGGTAATAAGTTATATGAAAATGTGTACCAAGTTAGCTCTCATGACAACTACCTAAAAAAGGTGAGAATAGAAAAAATTTGAATTATTATTTTTGAATATTGGAAATCAATTCCAAGTGGTGCAAGGTTGAACCCATGTACTATGAGATTGATCTAAGACAAAAGGTTGGGAATGAGTGTATGGATATATGTATAATGATAGGCATAATAAATGAATAGCAATAGTGAATGTATATAAGTGTAAATAGGGATCATGGGATAAGGTTGAATGTGTGGTAATATGTATAAACAAGGATGGATAAAGGATTAGAGAATGAGCCCAACTTTGTGAAAGAATCCATGATTGGGATCCCACAAGCCTTGGATGATATTCTGAAGAAAACCTATCACACACAAATGAGACAATTACACAGCAAAATATTTGAAACAATAATGATTATTGATTATTGAATTATTACAATGAAGGATCAAATATCCTTATGTAGACTCAGGCGAACTCAACATGAGACCCTGAATGATGGAGTTCTAATTGAGATAGGAGTAAGATAACAAAATGCATGGATTAGTTAAGTGTTGTTATCTTGTGTGCAACACAAAGAGCAAAACACTTGACTAATTGAAATGCATAATTAAAGCAATAACACTCAAAATTAGAACTAGATGATCTTTTCCTAAGTTTTCATTAGGCACTAGAGTAAATATTAATTAATTTACTCTAACACCCCCCTGAATGAAAATTGAGGAGAAGCAAAAAATTATGAAGGAAAAGAAAATGAAGATATGAATCCCCCCATAATGAAAGAGCTCCCATGCCAATGATGAATTCCTGAAGATAGAATATGATCCACTGCCTACAAACAACATTTCTCCCCTTAGGAAGAAAAGGATTCACTGGTGATTGGAGAAGCCAAACCAAAAGAATGAGTGATTTTGGAATCCAAATCTAGATGATGTGTGCCTCTGAAAACTGCTCACATGTCCACATGTCAGAAAGTAATGATGTCAATCCAAGATCCTGTGAAGACTGATAGGTAACAAGCTGCAAAGGCAGTGAATATGGTGGGCCAACAGTGATGATGTGGCTGTCAACAAAGAGGAAAGGAGAAAATACAAGTGGAAAAAATCCTAACTATTTATTCAAACTAAAGAAGAAAGTTGCATCTATTGAAGAACTACAAAGATGCCCTCCGATTGGGATGATGCCATTATTTATCCAATGCTCAATATTGTCCTGCTAGAAAGAAACTCTAGAAGCACATGAGGATGTGACTCTAGGAGCTCATGTAGTCAGGAACTTACAACAGAAGAACACTTTTGGCTACCTATTAGAGGAACAGTGTGGAGCTTGATAGTTAATTAGGGTGATCCCACAATAGTGGTTTACAATTTTTGGCCAAACTGGACACTAAAATTATTTTTTTAAACTAAATCTTCACATTCAGGCACCTATAGCGGCTAAACCGTGAAGAATTTGAAGATGATGCAAACTAGAGTCTCGTCACATTTTGTCTGTAGATTCTAAAAAAAAAATTTAAAAAAATTTTGGAATCAGATTCCACTTCTTTTTCCATCTCCCATGAAAACTAATTTTTTTCAAAAAACAACATTTTAAAAAAGTGACGCACACCGTATAACGCATAACTTTTTTTCCATGAAGGATAAAATTCTAATTCTTTCAATTTAGATTTGTAACTCGATATCTAGTGCTTCCACTTGGTTAGATAGTTTTTATTGAATATTTTTCTTTAATAAAGTTTCAAAGTCAAACCAATTACAATTCATATACGACCGTATAACGCATAACTTTTTTTGTATATATCGAAATTCTTTTTTTTTCTATTGGATCAAGGACTTCAATATCTGGTGCACTCATATTTTTTAAATTTTTTTTGATAATCTGTTATTTTTCCACATGTGCAGAACAAAGACCTTCATTTTCGATGAAAAACCTATGTTTAATAAAACTAAAATATCAAATACATAATAAAACCAAAACATAATAAAATTATATTCATTGGATAGCTTGTTCTAAGGACTACCTGATTCCAGTTGGGTTTGTGAATATTCCTCCATTTTCATCCTCAAACCGAGCTCCGAAGTACCAAAATTCAAGTTTTTTTTTGTTTCAGTGGGGATGAGGAATAAAGGGGGTTCGAACGAACCCCTAGGAGTTCGAGCAAACCACTAGGGGTTTGCTCGAACTAGGGTTCATTTGAGCCCTAGTTCATTTGAACCCCCCTTAGACTATAAGGGGTTTTGATGGCTTTTTTGGCGGGAAAGTATTAAGAGGGTTCGGCCGAACCTAGGTTCTATCAAACCCCTAATTGGTTTGGTCAAACCAATAGGTTCTATTGAACCCCTAATTGGTTTGGTCGAACCAATAGGTTCGTACGAACCCCTAAAATCAAGTTTTTTTCCATGCATTCATTTTTTGTGAGTTTTCCTTCCTCGCTTCAATTGTAAACCACTATTGTGGCTTCACCCATTAGCAACTTTTAATATTCTAAATTTGTTTATTCAGAAGAAAAATGAAATAAACCTATACTAGATGTTTTAAGTAGAAACCCCCATATGGAACTTTACATAAGTTCAATTTTTACAAAGCTCCAAATTTTCCCAGATCTTTATCATGTGGTGCTCGCAAAGCACGTACAATTTTTAAAGAATCAACAAGGAAGAAAGAAAGGAGCGTGCAAAAAATTAGGGAACAAAACATGCATGCATCTAGAAACAAAGGCTTACATCTACCTCCATCATTCATGCTTGGGTGGGGTCGATACCAATTAGTCAATGTAAATTGACTAGCAAATGGAAATCAAACAAAAGGTAATGAGGCACAACCTGCAAAATGATGGACTGATTGCCATAAAGCAAGATATTGCACCCTCTACATGTTGCTTCACATGCCTGCTAGAGATTAGAAGCCCGCCCCAAACAAAAATTTAAAATGCCAAACACCTCAATACCTGCCACAACCTACAATCATCGGTGCAAGGGATGAAATTGTAGGTGAAGGCGTCCTCAAACGACCAAACCAAGCCTCCAAAATTGCAAGTCGAGCCTCCAAATTCAGATCACCCACCAAATGGGCATAGTTGCACCTCCAAAAATAAATTGTATCCTCCAATTTCCATTTTGTTGGAGAATATCAAACTTGTCAGGGGAAAAAAATAGAAAAAATATTTGTGCCTTCGAGCAATGCAAAGGTCTACAAAAAAATCAATTTATGCAAATTGTCGTTGATTACAGATTGCACAACTAAGCACCCACAACTTGCAAAAAAGACTTCACAGACCTTCACACGGCAGAATCAAAACAAAATGGGTACAACTTGTGTAGGTCAGCTATCTCAAAGAGGCTGAATAAATTTGACCATCTGTCATGTGAGGCTACAAATGAAAATCATCTGAGGCTGCAAATGCAAATCTACATGGGTGGTGTCAAATTATTTTTTGTTGTGAGTTGTTCTATAGGTTGATTCCAAACAGTGCTCTGGGGTGCTCTAGAAACACCTAACCATCATCTTGCAGTTGGTTGCACACAACAATGGCATCAACAAAATATAATAATGTTCACTTTGGCTTGCAAAAATTCCTCAAAAAAGAAAACAAGGATCTTTAGATAGATGGAGCTTTGATACCATGAAAGAATCCATGATTGGGATCCCACAAGCCCTGGATGATATTCTGAAGAAAACCTGTCACACACAAATGAGAAAATTACACAACAAAATATGTGAAACAATAATGATTATTGATTATTGAATAATTACAATGAAGGATCAAATATCCTTATGTAGACTCAGGTGAACTCAACATGAGACCTTGAATGATGGAGTTCTGACTGAGACAGGACTGAGTTAACAAAATGCATGAATCAGTTAAGTGTCATTATCTTGTGTGCAACAAAAATAGTAAAGCACTTGACTAATTGAAATGCATAATTAAAGCAATCACACTCACAATCAGAACTAGATGATATTTTCCTAAGTTTGCATTAAGCACTAGAGTAAATATTAATTAATTTACTACAACACTTTGTACATGAGTGCACCATTTATTGATACATGTAATTATATTTAGACATTCTATTAAAATGTGTCCAAAACTAAATCTAAAAATAGCATGGGTATTATGTGAATCTCACTATTATATTTTGCCACCACTTTGAGATGCATGTAAATCCTAAAATGAACATATATTTGAAAGTATGTGACCAATCATAACCATTCATTAGAAGTATATATTTGGACATGAAAGGATATGTGATCTATGTAAAGTAATGGAGGCACCTTACTTTCTTTGTGTTCCTACTCTTTGGTATGCATGCTCCATATGATCTTGTAAAATAGAGAAAATATGTGCAATGAGTAGGTTTTTTGATAGGGTAAAAACAATATAGTGTGTTACCATTTTGTAAAGGAAAAAGGCAACACATTTTAGCTTTTTAGATTGAAGCACCTAAAATCAGTATATATGATTCACATATTGAAATGGTGTAAAATAATGAAATGTTGATATTTAAATATAGTTTAATTATATTCTTCAAAAAATAGTAAAAATAAGCTATATTTTTCAAAAAAATTAAAAATTAATTTGATATTTTAGAAAATTATTATTAATATTGAAGTTTATCAGATTTTGCATACATATCATGAAGGAAACATGCTTGCAGACTGTTTAGAAAATATGGGGTGCCAAAAAGAAGAGGTATACATAATGGAAAATGATGACAAATTAAAAGCATTCCCAGATTTAAAAGAAATAATAAAAAGAGAAAGCATTAATAAATCTAACTAAGATCTTGGAGGAAGGGGTTGGTGTTAGTAGAGTTAGCGGCCAGAGGAAAATGTGCTTGTTGTTTTTTGAGTCAGTGTTGTGCTAAATTGGATTCATTGATTTATCTAAAGGGCTACTTCGATTCTATCCTAAGTGGCATTCACTATGCTCAGGGGGCTAATGCATTTAATCATATTGGAGGTTTGCTAAAGATTACCTTGAAATGTAATATCATAATTAAGTTAGCACAGGTTGAGGCTTATCATTTAATTGATGGATGATAGAAATTCATATCACATTGATTAAAGGTGGCATTAAAAAAAGGGCATTGATTTACTTAAGATTTGGGAAATCCGCAAAGGAGTCTTAGTATAATGTTATCAAGCCTGGTTGTCAGAATTGTCATCTCCATCAAGGTGGATTGGTATTGGTGTTGCCCGTGGCTCATCTGAGGTACAGATCATCAAAACTGAAAGGATTTGTGAAAGGATCCTCTCAAGCGCGCAAAGGAAATTTCCCTTAATGCTAAATTTTGTTGGATTGTATGCAAGTGCAAGCTTGTACATGACACTCTTTGTACTGATGAAGATATATTGGTTTGGTGATAGGTGAATACTCTTAGGTGTGCAAGAATTGGTAGTAGTTTACGGCAGCCAAGGACACGATGACATATGATCACTGGTGTCATCTTAAAACAAGCGTTCATAGGACATTTTATCTCATTCCCCAGGCTTGTTCACATTTTAAGGTAATTTTGAGTTTGGTTGTGTCAGCTCCTGAGGCGCACGGTTTACTCCATGCCTGTACCTCCAAATGGTAATGCCCCAGTCCTCCAAGTTGCTCTTGCGATGAATGTACCAGACCATGTAACCTCCTCATTCTCTCTGCATCAACCTCATGTTCCTAACCTCAATATTTCCCTGGTAATGCAAGCTTCAGGGGTTGATTTTCAAGAACATCGAGGAGAAAATAAAATTTAGCCTAAGGAAATGGAAGAATAGGAAGTTTATAATATGAAGCACATACTTTGTAAAGGGTTATTATAGTGAAATTTTGCATATGTATATCATAGATGTACAGGGTAGTTAGTATGGGGAAGTATATTACTATGAGTCAATTATAGTATAGGGCATACATGGGGGATATGAAAATTTTGTCAGATCTGTGTAAGCAATCATGTTTTCAAATGTGGTTAGCAAGAACTAGTGCTACTTTCGTTTTGTAAAACTTTTATTATTATATATTAATATATATAGGCTTAATCATGCCTTTTGTCTAAAAAAAATAGACATCAATAAATTTGCAACAATTTTTTTTTCCTCCATTTTTTTCTTATTGAGAATTTGATACTCTAATGCATGGAAAAAAAATAAACTGAATTTTGATCAATGATTATTTTGCAATAAATATTTAAATTTTTCATATCCTAAAAATAAAAAAATTTATTAGATGTCAAACATTTTTATGCTCATTTATTGAAAATTAAAAAAAAATCAATTTGATTGGGTCTCTCTCCTCTTAGAGTGTGGTGAATTTTTAGACTTTTACAATAATTTCTACTATTGTTTTAACATAATAAAGCTCACTCTTAGGATAATGACCCACTTGTCATTAAAATTAAAACAAAATAGTAAATAAATTTAAAATATAATAGAATTACATTTTGGAATTTGTGTAGTGAGATCTATGGAAGGGTATTTCTCATTTTGTTTGAAAATGTCATTTGCACATGTAAAAATTTGTCAAAAGTAGCATAAAAATATATTTTAACTTAAACTAGACAACAAAGGAAATTATCACCAAAACAAAACATAATCATGTTTGGTTGAACATGGTTTGGATAACCCATCTTAAGTTGAACCATCTTCACCCCAACCTATCTTGGGTCAAACCTATTTCATATGAATAGCGAAAAATAGAACTAACTCCATTTTTATTAGGTTCCTTCAAATTCCATACCATCTAAAAACTAAAAATTAAGAATAATTAAAGATTATATTTTAGACATCTCAATTTTTAGTGTTTAGACCAAACTATTGACCTTTTCATGACATCTTAGTAATTTCATAATTAGGTATGTTTATTTGAATTTTTTTATAAATATATACTTATAATTTTTATTTTTAGTTTACTTATGTAATATGTAATTTAAATATTTTCTATTTCATATATATTTTTTGTTCCTTTGAGCCATTTTTATATTGTGTCAAACTCAACATATGACAAGATTATCTCTCATACTTTGAGAAGCGATCCTTCCAAAGCTACATTTAAGGCCTATAGATGTCCCTTGGATCAATAAGGCAACTACATAAACTTTTACTAGAATTATTTTTTTATATTATTCCCTCTCTTCTTTTATCTCTTTATTTTCTTGGAGACCTCTTTCAATTTTTGTTTCTATTCATGTATCATTTCTAGCTAAGATAGATTCCCTAGAAAGGGTTTAGTGAAGTGAGGGTTGTTTGAATCCAATAATCCAATACTTAGGCCTTAAATAGATTTGAGATGTTCATTTCTATTTCTTTTAGTGTCAATTTACTTTTGTGTCCCACTTTATTCACATACATATCTACTTCTACATACCATAAAATATATTAAATAAGGTTTGGTATATTAAGAGAAAGGGTCTTCTATATCATGAATCTTCCATATATATCCATTTTAATATAGGGAGGTGTTGTATATTGAGTAGTTATTCTTATCATAGATATAGGTATATTAAAAGGAAAGAGTGATAAGTTGAAGTAATAAGGGTTTCTTCTCAAATTATTTAAATCAATAGTTTAGGGTCTCTATAGTTTATGGGATTTAATATTATGGTTTATATGATTTGAGATTTAGTGTAAAGTGTTTGGGACATGTACACACCTAGATAACTTATGCTTTATTGTTTAGGGATTGAGGTTAAATAGATTTTGAGTTAGGGATTTAGGATTTCGGTTTTACTAATAAATAGTCCTAGGATTTGGTTTCAAATTTTAATTTTTAGGGTTTAAAGTCTACTAAGTGGTTCTTTGATTTATTATTTGGTTAAAACTAAGGGAAATAGATTTTACAAATTGTGAACTTAGTTTAGTGTTAGATGTAGGGTTTAGAGTTTACTTAGGTTTGGGATGTAGGGCTTAAGGTGTCTCTACTTGGTTCATACTTTTTAATATTCTAAGGTTTATGGTCTATGAATAATGGGGATTATATTTTTGGGTTTCAAGATTGGTGTTACCTTTGGATTAGTCTAGTGTTTGATGATTCAAATTTAATATGTATCTATATTGGAGTTTATTGTATGATATTTATGTTTATGGTTTAAATGATGCACTTGATTTAGAATGAAAGTGTTCAATGATACCTATGGGTTACAAGTAAATACTATGGGCATGTTGACACATAGTGAGCCTAAATCTAGATACTTAATTAATGATTTGGGTAAATAACTGCCAATTAGATGATTTTAAATTAGTGGTTTAGGTTTTGAGGTTTACTAATAAAAAAGCTAGGGTATACATCATCTAGGTTTGGGTTTAGGTTTGAGGATGTAGGATTTAATGTATACTATGTGGTTTTCTTGATTTATGGTTAGGTGAACACTAGGGGGGAAATGTATGGATGTGAAAATAATTTTGTGTTGGGGGTTTTGGATTTATGATGCATAGTTTGGGGTTTACCTAGTTTTAGGATGTCTCAGTTGACTTCGTTTATAATATTTCTATATTTAAGACTTTATGCTTTAAGGTCAATTTAGATATTTATTTTAAGTTTCAAGTTTGATATTACCTATATTTTAACATAATGTTTGACATTTTTGTAAGAGAGGGGGACCAACCACGTCAAGGCCCCAAGTCACGGAGAGCCAAGAGTGGAGGGCTGCCCTAACTTACCTCACTAGGTATGTGTAGGATCATCATGGAAAAACTAGGCCCTTAAGTGGCAAAAAATTCAGAAAAATCAGAGTTAGGCAACTTGACGTAAAAAAATGAATAAGTTATCTATATTATTTCAAAAATATATAAGAATAGAATTTTTAGCAAATTTAATGTAGTTTCTAAACTACTAGGTTTGTTGAAAAAGAAAAAAAAATCTATTTGGTGAAAATTTGAAATTTCAATGTAGTAGTACTTAAATTTCAGGGAAAAAATAAGAAGTAGGTGTTTGTCTGACCACCCTAACCACAATAAAATGATAATATTTTTTTATAAGATTTTAGATATAAGTAGAGGACTCATGTCCGATGTGATGCATTTTTTGTAATTTTTTCCAAGTAAATAATTAATTATGATTTTTTATTAAAAAATTAGAAAATATAAAAACTCGTATGTGACCACCTTAACTTGGTCAAAACTTCATGAAATTCAATTTTTATTTTTTTAATCCTATAGTATGTGACACATGTTTTGGATTCAAAAAATGTGATACCGTTTGAAAGCTATATATGTTTTTCAATCAGCCTATCAATAAGGACTTTAGACATAATTTGAATAGAAAATGAATAATAATTACTTATTAAATTCAAAGTAAAGCATAATTTATATTGGTGGAAAACTGAGAATCTCCTTTAAAAACCCTTTTCATTTCATCAATTTTGGGTAAAAAAAAGTTGTTAGCCACATAGCCATCATATTGCCACTTTTTGGCCCATCATGATCCTACACATACCCCACTCTAAAGGGTTGTTTTGAAATAAGGGACGAGAATGATGAGGACTATGTAGTACTTCAATCACTCTTCAAACTCGAAATCCAAACTGGGACCAAGCGAGCCAATTTTTGGATTTAATATTGTACCTCAAGTAGCTCCCTGCCTGAGAACAAAAGTGTGGTTCTCGAATGACAACACGGTGCATTGGCGTCTCTCAAGTGTGCTGGTGTCTGTACAACCAAAGGATCAAAAATATCGTACGAACCATCAAAAAACAAGTTAACGACCTAGCTAGTGACTTCTAAAGGAATGAAAAAATAGAATGACAAAGTAGGAAAGATACAAATGGATATGATAAAGTAAATATATAAGGGCTAAGATAACGAAGAGGATCTCAATGAGATGCCAATTCGCCAGTTAGCTCCAAAAAGCATGTTCTCCTGCACACATGAAAGAAGGGAAAATTGTTGGGGCTGTATAAGGGCATGCCTTAGTCAGACCCTTGTTTTGGTGTTTCCACCTCCATGGACAACCAAATAGCAATGATAGAAAAATGTATGATAAAGAAGTAAAAAAGAAAGGAATGCAAATAACACTACAAAATAGTAAAGATCTACTCAACCAAATTGCAAAGGAGAGGAGCAAAACATTACCACCTCCACCAAGAGCTCACTAGCCAATGGAGGAGAAAAGAGGACTTGAACAATCACCATAGCCTCGACCATGATGAAGGGAGGTTTCGCAAAACCTCAAGCCCATGCTACAATGGCTTGCTTCACACTTGCTTTACAGAGTTGATGGAGTGTTGTTGTTGTTGTAATGAACTGTTGAAGTGTTGTGAAGGCTAAGAATGCTTTAGAATGCAAGAAGAGATGGAAAAAAGATGAGTTGAATGAAGAATGGATGAATTTGAAGGAGAAGAGGGAAGAATCTTCTATTTTTAGGGTTGGTTGATCGAAGAGGGACATTACAAATCATTCCCAATAAGAAGTTTAATGCCTCTGCCAACTTCAGATGCAGGAATCCGTTAGGGACATAAGCGCACTGTGTGAACATCTATGCACCACACGGGTGTCCCCAACAAATATTCTTCTATCGACACAACAGACAAATTCCAAGTGGAAGGAAGTCAGCTAGATGATGTGGAATTTTGACTTCAGATTTGGTTTTCTAAGGTGAGGATGTACAAAAGGGGAATTTGTGCAAGGGGTGCTTATTCACTCCTATACAATTTCAAGTTTAAGGTGTAGGGTTTGAGGCTTGATGTCAAATTTAGGTTTATTGGTTTAATTTTTTCCTTTTCCAAATTATAAAATAATTACACATTGAATGCCCTTTTGAATACCATAGTACAACAATAAATCATAAAAACGAGTACCAAGTTAGCTCAAAGGAAGGAGTTGTAATATTTTTAATTTGAATTTTTAAATTTCATAAGTAAATTATGTATGGCCCATGGGGTCAAACTCATGCATCATGGGACTAACCCATGATATGAAGGTATAACTTCTGAGGTGGGGAATGTGTATATGGATATAGGAATAATATGGCCATAATAATTGAATAGTAATGGAGAACATAGAAGAGTAAGATTAGATAGGGTTTGGATAAGGTTAAAATGCATGGAAATATGCACATTTATAGGGATTAAAAAAGAATTAGGAATGAGTAAATCTTTGTACAAGGGTGTGCAATATATTTTTGATTATAAGAAAAGCAGGTTTTGAAGGAGCCCCAAAACCCTATATAAGAAAAGACCAGTGATTTTAAAGATAATAAAAAAAAAAAGCAACTTGCAATTTATTTTTACATCTTAGATATGGAAATTGCATTTACAATTGTCATATCATTGTTCAAGCATTTTCAACATTCTTGCACACTTGCATTTTGAATTAAATTATCATAAATTGAGAATTTTTTGGAAAAATATTCACTATCAGACTTGTTTGCACATAGACACAAAAGCCTTAAATAGTATCACAAGTAGCCAAACTTTTAATTTTGCAAAAGCATGCCTAGGACATAGGTGCCATAGTCCTACCTTTTTTGGCCCACATTTTTGTGACAAAGACTTTTCAAAATTCTCTGTCCAAATCTGTTGTCTATTTTTCAATCAATTGTTGCATAATAGTCTAAACCTTAGTAAAATCACCATATCATCATGATGGCTCAATGTTTTGGTAAGATGTTGAATTCTTTGAAATCCTTGGTTGATGTTTCAAGTTGTGTTTGGTGATGACCCTAATTTAAATGAGGATATTCATGATCTTTCACCTCCCAACGCATATACTCGTAATGAAGATATCTTGGGACAAGATGAGGAGAGCATGAATGAATTCGTACATAATTATTTGTATAACCTTGAGAACAATGCAACCTTTTATCCTTCAATAGAATTTCCTAATTACCCATACCAACAACCAACACCACCTATCATACCACCACTTGAACTGTTTTCCACATTACATAAGGAAAGTGATTTGTAATCCATACCTCAACCAATGCATGTAGATATACCTATTAATAATAATCACAAGGAAAACATACCGCTTGATAATCTCCCATCATATGAGAACAAAGTTGCAAACACACCTATTAACCTAGAGAAAACTATGGTCAAGGCTTTAAGATCTTGAAAAACAAGGACATGACATAAAGAATGAACATGAAATCCATTCCCTTTTGTAACAAGCACCATCTGAAGACACAAAAGGGATAGGTTAACAAGCTCCTCCGCCTTTACATCAAGCATTTTTTCCACCAACCAAGCAATAAAGTTCCATGGTCTTATTAAGAAAGGTGTGTTACCTTCTCTATGTCCTTTATCAAAGACTAAGAGTAATCTAGCTACACTTTTAAACTTGGAACTAATTGCATTACTACCCATGCATGAATGAAAGGATAATAAACGAAAGAATACAAATACATCTTACTGTGCATATCATAGATTATTTGGACATACTACTATTGAATGTTGTGTTATAAAGAAGAAATTGAAATAATTTGATCCTTACGAGGATAAAATCGAACAAATGATAGATTAACATATATGTACTTTTCTCCTTACCATGTGGTAGTTGTAGTATCATAACATACTCACTACCATGCATGGGGTATAAAATAGGCTTTATGCAATCATATTTTTATCTCACAAGGAGTAGTGTATCACCATCCATTTTTGGCTCATCTTTGTCCCTACACTTGGGGGCAAGGGGTTAGGTAGTTGTGTGTTAGGTACATTCCTTCTAGCAAGGGATCCCTTTGTATCGATCCTTAAAATGTTAGTGTAGCAAGTACACTAACATTTTAAGGGGGGCATATGGTCCTCCACCTATTGTTTGCATGAGAATTGGTCCCTTTTTAACTTGATGATGGTGGGTATGTGCAGGATCATGATGGGCCAAAAAGTGGTGATATGATGGGTATTTGTAGGGTATGTGGCTGACGACTTTTTTTTTACCCAAAATTAATGAAACGAAAAGGGTTTTAAAGGAGACTCTCAGATTTTCATCAATATAACTTATGCTTTACTTTGAATTTAAAGTAAATAATTATTATTCATTTTCTATTTAAATTATGACTAAAGTCCTAATTGATAGGCTGATTGACAAACATCTATAGCTTTCAAACGGTATCACATTTTTTAAATCTTAAACATGCATCACATTGTATGCTTTGTATACTAGAGGATTAAAAAAAAATTGAATTTCATGAAGTTTTGACCAAGTTAAGGTGGTTAGACATACGAGTTTTATATTTTTTTAAAGTTGTAATAAAAAATCATAATTAATTATTTACTTGGAAAAAAATTACAAAAAAATATGCATCACATCGGGACATGAGTCCTCTACTTATATCTATAAACTAATATTATCATTTTATTGTGATTAGTACTTCTTATTTTTTCCCTGAATTTTAAGTACTACTGCATTGAAATTTCAAATTTTTACCAAATAGATTTTGTCTTTAAAAAAATAAACCTAGTAGTTTAGAGACTACATTCAATTTTCTACAAATTCTATTCTTACATATTTTTGAAATAATATAGATAACTTATTCAAATTTTTACGTCAAGTTGCCTAACTCTAATTTTTCTGAATTTTTTGCCACTTAAGGGTCTATTTTTTCCATGATGATCCTGCACATACCCTGGTATACATCTCCTAGAAAGTGTGACCTTGTTGATGGAAGTGTGGCCTTCTCAATCTATGTTGTGTCTCCTTTGTGGTGATATTGGGCTTGATGTCTCTTAAGTGTGTGACTTTTCTTGGCATATGATTTCCCCTTTGTGGTAATGTTATGGCTAGTATCCCTAAGGTGTGAGCTTTTATTCCCTAACTTATCCTCTCTTAGTGGTGATGTCATGTGTGACATTCCCTAAGGTGTGACCCTTCATATATTGGGTAATGCCCCTCTTTGTCACTTTATAAATCACCTTTTGTGGTGGTGTTGTTTATAAAACCCCTTGAGGTTTTGGCCTTGTTTTATGCACCTTTGTAGGCAAGTTTTACACCTTCATAGGTGATTTTTCTATTTGTGTGTCTTCGTAGGTGAGTTTTTCATTTATGCACCTTCATAGGTGAGTTTATGCACCTCCTGAGGTGAGGTTTTGGAAGATAGTTCATGGATTCATCATAACAGAGCTTGTTGGCTGGTGAAATTGGGCACCCCATTAACATGGCCACCAAGCATAACACAACTTTCTTTATATTAGAGCTATATATTTTTCATGAGTTTCTAGCATAACACAACTTGTTAGCCTTGTGGAACCCATCACATTAACATGGTCATCGAGCATAACACACCTTTCTCAAGACAATAGAGTTATGTGTTTCTTGAGTGTCTAACATAGCGCACCTTGCTAGCCTTGTGGAACCCATCATATTGCATGGAAACCTAGCATAACACGACTTGCTAGATAGTAGATCCATGTGGCTCATGAGTGATTTGGCATAACACAACTTTCTAGTCCTCATGGGAGCATTCCTTTAACTAACATTTATTTGATGGATGATGTTTGATATTTGAGATAATTTAAGACTAAGGTCTCTTTGCCTTACTATTTTTAATCCTTTTAGTATTAACCTTGTGTTTCGTTATGTGTCTTTTGTGTGTTTTCTTTGTGTTTGCATCATGTTTACATTGTGTTTGTGTTCATTCTGTTTCCATCTATATGTTATTTTACGTCATGTGTTTTCATCATGTATGCTTCATGTTTTTTGACACGTATGTATGTTGTCTTTCTACATTTCATACATGTTTGTTCCCTTGTGCTCATGTTCGTTTTCCATGGGATCTTTGTTATTAGGGGCTTGTGCACTCTCCCCCTAGATCCTTAGTCATCCTATCTCTTCAACATTTGTGCATTTAGACCCCTCTTGACATATATTTTCTATTTTAGTGTGAGTCTAAGCGTAAGTTCATACTCTCACTAAAGTGGAGGCTAAATGTAGCATCATAAATTGTCACCCTTGACAATTTCACACTATGTTTTGCTCCCCCTTAAGTTATTGGACCTAATCAAGCACTCAATTTCTTAAATTATACATTCCACAACTTATTTTAAACATTTATTTAACAATTTTCAAGCATAAAACAAATGCTCTCATTTAATACTTTTCCCTTGACTCCTTAAAATTCAAAAAATAGACCTAGGACACTGGAACCTATGGTGCATATGCCCCCTATTTTGGCTCCAAATTCAAAATTTTCGATGTTGATATTTTATTATTTAAAATTCAAATATCTAAATTCAACTGTTGGGAATCAATTTTTGGGAAATTAGAATAACAAATATAAATACCTAGTTATTGCATCATTTGAACAATAACAAGAAAGGAGCTAGAATTATTGAGAATCAAGAGCAAGAATCATTATCAAGCAAGTCAAGAGCAACCATTAGAGGATTTATTGCACAAATTCAAGATCCAAACATCATGTCAAAATGTAAGTGAGTGTGTTCATGTTATATTTCCCTATTGTTTATGAAGTCTAATCCTTGTAGGTCTCCAAGAAATTCAAACACTTCAATCAAATCAAGCAAGCAAGATATAAACCTTGAGGAGATGTGTATGACTTTAGTCCTTCAAAGAAGCCATTAAATGGTGGTGAGTTGCAACACTTTATGGATTCATCATTCCTTCCTATCATTTATCTATTTACCATTGGCATTTCCATTGTGGAAGTGGAAACACTGACATGTGGGGTTTGACCAACGCAAGCTGCTAAATGGCACAACCTTTCTTCTCTCTTTGAATGTGCAGGTTTCAAGTCTGAAAAGGATTGATGGAAGTTTGAAGGTCAATTATTTGTTGTTGCAATTGAAACTCTACACCTTGACAACTCACAAAAACTTAGTTATAGAATTATCTGACTGTGATCTGATAGTGTGACAAGCAAAAAATGGAAGCTTAGATCCGACATCAGAGGACTGTGAAAATATATATGAATTTTCCCTACAAAGGCAATGGTGGTTGGGGCACCTATGTCCTGCCTTTTCAAATTTAGTTTTCAATCACATGTGCACAATGTCTTGCTCTGCCCATTTCTATAGTTTTTTTATGTCTGTGATTTCTTAGATCTACTACATTTGCATCAAAATAGTAATTTGCATCATTAGGTCAATTGGATCATTACTTTTCATCCTTAGGACATTTCCATATTTGGTTAAGGATTGGATGACTCACCTATCAGGTTGTAAGTCAATCATATACCTTTTCCAAGTCCATCAAACCCCCATCCACTCCATCACATACACATTTCATCCCCCCATTTCCAATGAAATTAGGGAAAGGTGTTTAAACCCTAAGGTGAAAGCTACAAGGTTTCCCTTTCCCTCTATTTCAATATGTTTGTGTATGTATATGTATATATGTGTGTATATAGGTATATAAATGTATATGTATATATATATATATATATATGTATATAAATGTATATGTGTATATATATATATATATATGTATATATGTATATGTATGTGTGTGTGTGTGTATATATATGTATGTATATGTATAATATTTTTACTATTTATTTTCTTCATCAACATTTCAAATCACACTCCATGATATGTCATTTGGCTATCTCATCTTAATGATGGATCATGGAGTGTGATTCGAAACATTGATGAAGAAAATAAATTTACATATTCTAATCCAAAAAATTTAGAAGCAATTATCATGGACTATAGAAAATTTGTCTGTAATTTTTAGAATTTTATATTATTTAAAATTATAATTTTTAATAACTTTTTAATACATGAAAATCAATTGTTATAATTAAAATATATATAAATATACATTTTTCCCTTTTACTTTTATATTGTTTAATAGCACTTTTATTATTTTAAACTTTTTTTTTCTAAATATTTAGATTGAAAAAAATCCTAATACTCTTGAGTTGCGTGTGTGTGTTCCCAATACTTTAAACAATTAAGTTTCTATATGTAACATTTTTTTTATATTCTTTAAGAAAGCTACACAGTATTTCATATTTCTTATGTGTCAAATAAACATTATTATAGAAAATTGATTTTGATGCATTTGCACAAATAATTGGTGTTTCAACATTGTAGAAGAAAGCTACTTTTAAATAGCCCCTATTTAGTAACTTAAACCTTCCATATATTTAATATTTTATTATGAGAAATTCAACCTTTGTTCTTTTTATTTTTGACATTACATGATTTAATATTTTTTATTTATTTTTGAATAAATTAAATTAAAAATCAAATCAGCAGAAAATCATATGCAAAGGTATTTGGTGCCATAGTATGATTCTCACTTAGAGTGCGAGTTTAATTTCATTGATCTACAACTAAAATTAGTCTTGTGAAATCTAAATTTTGTTTTTGTTTGTAGAGAGTGTATTAATTTTTGTTGTCCAACATTGAAGGGGTTCACCTCTTCTAAACTCGGTATTTTTAACCTTTTCATGGCTAATGTTGTTTTCATCATTTCTAGTGGAAATGCTTCTTAAATATTTGATAACTAGTTTAGTTAAGTATTTTAGAGGAGACATGATTATAGGGTTTGATGACTATCAAATGTCTTTAATACATATTTAATGTTGCAAATGTGATATAACTTGAATCTTTGAAGCATTCTTATTTACAAAAGCTATTTAGAATCCTTCGTATTTGACAATGAAAATGCTTGTATAAATTGTTAGATAGCAAATTGGTCAATATAACTCATTTCATTCAATAATGGTTTAGTATCTTAAATATTTACAAGCTTCAAATATTTGTTAACTAGTAAGGAAAGCTTCAATGCTTCAATTTATTTAGATGTTTACAATTTACTACATGTATTAAAAATATGTTATTTTCCATATAGCTTCAATTTGCTAAGTTGGTTGAAATTTACAACACAATTTAGAAATTGTGTTATTTCATAGTTTGAACTTTGATAATAGTTATAGTGTTAAAATGTTTTATTTTCATGTAGTTTGAATGAACCCTATTGACAATTATTATTTGCAATGTTTTGGATAATTTTATTTAAAAATTGATCTAACATCTATAGTAGTCTTTGAATGCTTCACATTGATATTACTTATGATGTGATATTACTTATGATGTCTTATTTCAGGGTTCTTTTTAGTATGACTCTCACTAATACTAATTACAAAAACTGAATATTAATTTACAATTCATGAATTGTCAATTATGATATTCTTGTTCTCGAATACAATATATTAAAAAAATACCAAATAATTTAATAATTTATTTGTTCCTTCAAAATTTAAAAAAATAATAATATAAAAACTTTTCTTGATTAAAAATATTTGAAGCGAGTGGCTAATTGAAGCCAAATTGTACTTGGTATTGAACTCCAAGATGACCAATCTGACTCGTTATGTACTTCAAATTTGACTTCCATTAAAATAACCAGCCGTCATGCGAAAGATACTGCTGAAAACTGAAACGTAGACTGTCAAATTTAAACCCTCTTTGAAATTGTTTGTGGCGAAAAAAAGGGGAAATGGGATATGCCAGGGATATGCCAAAGCGTCTAGAATAATCGATAACTACATTCATTGTATGTAGACGGTTTTTCGATTGATAATAAAATATATATACATCTATGGCCCCCTCTCATTAATTGCATTAACCGAAGGCTCAAGTTTCTTCAGTTTTTTTAATCATTGAAGGGGAAATTGATAATGGCTCCTGCTCCTGCTGATTTTTCTTTCTCACAGCCTTCCATTGTGCCAGCATACAAGAAGAACGCTAAGGAGTATCCAAGCGCAGCGATTGAGCGGTTGGAAATAGAGGCCCTGAGATCTGAGAATATGAAGCTGCAAAGACAGGTGGAGGAGAGCCAACGATACAAAGCGGAGTTGATGGCGGAGTTGGAGAAGGTGAGGATGAGATTATTTACTGTGGAAGAAGCGGAGGAGTGGCTGTGTTCACAGCTGGGGGAATTGGAAGCAGAATCCGTTCTTCAGGCGCGGGATTACAATCATGAGATCAATTCTCTCAAACAGCAATTGGCGCAAATGCAAGCTCTTCTTACACAGCATCAACGCAATTGCTGATAATGATTTCGGTATCAGGAAAACTAAAATTGTTTGTGCAAATTTAGAGGTTTGATTGTGTATTTTGTTTGTATTTTACAAGTTTTCTTGGCGTGCGCATCTGTTATGAGGACTAATTTTGGGGAATGAATGTGAAATTTTTCCAATGTACAAAATGAGATCAACGCAGAAAGATGCTCGGCATTATTCTATAGATTTCATTATTTAGTTATCTTGTGGCTGTTGTGTAGTTTTATCAGTAGGTTTCCAACCAGGGTTGAAACAGATACGGAATCTGGCTGTGAATGAAATGAAATATATTTTAATGACATTCATTAGGTTAAAGAAGTTTGTAAATTCCGTCCGAGATCTTGATGACGAAGTTTACAGTGTCTAACCTTGTCTAAAACAAGGTATAGAAAAACAATTTGCCAGTTTTATTAATAATGGAAAGAGAGGATTGCGCATCCATTGGCAAATCACGAGTAAAGACATGTAATAACTTAATTATTGTTGATAAATGAATGTATAGTTCTTAAAGTCTGATTTCCTTGTGTCTACTTTCATGATTCTTATCTTGAAAGCAAAAGCGAAAGATCATTATTGCATTCTGTAGATGAATTGACGAGGCACCACTTTTACTTTGTTAACACCCAAATAATAACTTGGAGAAAACGTTATGGCATATCTCCCAAAGCTTAGTCAACAAATGTTGTTAGCAGTCGCTTTCGAGATACAAGGTTAATATAAATTTATTTTTAAAAAGTAAGTGTGTGTCCGTAGTGATAAATTTGTTATTGTGATATATTTGAGGTTACAGTTTCAAATAAAAATTGACTTAAATAAGTGGTGGGCAGTTATGTTTAGGAAAAATATAGGAGGTGGTCACAAAATTGTAAAATTGACTGAACATTGAACATTGAAAGTATTATAACTGTAATGATAAATTTGTTATTGCGATATATTTAATATTAGACAGTTACAAACTAACAATTGTTTATGATAGAAAGGTTGGGATAAATTTATTTTATTAATGTAAATAAGTGGCAGGTAGTCACCTTTAGAAAAAAAGGTAGTTATGAATTTGTAGAATTGACTGAACATTAAAAATTTTATAATGGAACATAGTTATTATAAGGAAAGATTGTTAATAGTGATGTATTGGTTTTCACAAAATGAAAAATAAAAAATTGGATGCAAAATAAAATAGATGAATAGATTAAAATGTCAAATTTAAATAAATAGATAAGAGAAAGAATGTATTTTTGTTACTAGTGGAGACGTCCCTTATATTTGAGCCCAACCAAGTGAAGTCAACAAAGGCAATACAGCCCAAGCACCAAAGCCCAACACCAAGAACGAAAAGATAGAGGAAGAATCCATGAAGGAATGCCAACCATGAACGCAACAAGGGAAATGGACAAAGAAGCAGCGCCATAGAGAAGGACGGACCAAGCTGCAAAGGGGGCAATAGTCCCACCAAAACCACGCTCAGGACAACGCCAGCTACCTCACAAGAAGCCACTTCCACCATTTCACCCCTGACGTCAAACACTGACAGGCACCACACACTCGCAACCCCCACAAACTGCTAGGAACGAGGGGTAGAAGGAGAGAACAGGGCAACGAGCTGTCCACCATGACCACCAAATAAAAACTCTGGAGCTTCAGGAAGCGAACCAGCAACAAGGAAAGAGCAGGGGTGAATCTTCCCAAAACACCAACAAGCACAAACCCCTGCAACAACGAAAGGAAACAAAACTTCATCATTGTAAAGCACTTCCAAATGCAACAAAACAACAATAGCATCCACCGAAGGAACCTCCTTAGCAACCACTGAAGCAATCGTTGCAGTAGAGCCATCAGCACCTAGATCTTCATCTCCCTCGTCGCCAACATATGAGAATTTCAAAAATCCTCCTCCGCTCCTCTTCTCCATTGGATGGCCTTAACCCGTGGAAATTGCTTGATGTGTGTGTTGAGTATATATGTGTAATGTTATAATATTAATATATATATATATATGAATATGTGTAATACTATTCTTTATTTATATATTATATAAATATGTTTGTTAATGAATTTGGTAAACCTTATGAAATATATATATATAATATGTGAGAATTGAAGTTATTAATATAAACCATAAAGCGCATAAGATAGCGTTGATCATACTATTACTAATATACAACAAGGCATATAATTTACTCCCCCCTCTCAATACTGTTGTGTGTTCAACATTTCTTACTCCCACTTATCTCTCTTTGTGCATATGTGTGCTTTGTATTTTTTGGAGTAAACCCCCTTGATCTAATCGGGCACACTACTATGAAGTGAGGGCTCATAACCAAGTATTAATTAGGTAAATATGAGGCTAGACACAAATAAATAGGTACCTATTAGCTTGTAAGATTCCCCCCAAGTGTGAAGAAAATTTGGGAGGTTTTCTTATTAGCTTCTAGATAGTGAGTATAGACTTGGTTTCCTAGTGAGAATGAGGATAGGAAATGGTATTAGCTAGGATAAGGAATAATTGTATATTATCATATTTTTTTATCAATTTATTTCCACAAGCATAGGTTCAAATTTATGGATCAATTTACTTCCTTACGAATGGAAAATAGTTCTACATATACATGTGGATCTAAATTGGAGTGAAGCATAATAAATATGTAGTCTAAAAATATCAACTAAACATAATTATACCCTAACATCATTTTCCTTTCTTCAAAATATAATAAAATATCACATTTAGTTTCTATGAATTTAATTCAACAAATTTATTACTTAACTCATTTAGTTGAATTAATGTTGTTGATAAAGGAAAAAACGGGTTTTACAGGGACTTGAAACCACCAAGTTTACAACAAAAGAAAGAGAAGGAAAAAAAGTCCAGCGGAATAAACAGGCTACAATAAAAGAAAAAACCAGATAAAGCAGCAGCCAGCCAAAAAAGGCCAGGAAGGTCAATAAAAAAACCAGCCGAAACACAAGCTAAAAAACCAGCTACAACTAACCTAGAGTCTTCAGAACAGACTCAGTCTCTGCCTCCAGGTCTTGCATATCTTGGAAACCCTTCTTAAAAGTTTGAATCATCTACGGCGTGGGGGGAGCCTTCCTTTTCAGATTAGCCCTGGTTCTCTTTGAAATCCCAATGTCCTCTTCCTGATTTTTATCTTTCGTCTCTTCCAAGTCTACAACCAAGGACCCCTGTTGAGCTTTGTCCAATTTTTCAGTCATAGTGTTGATAATGATGGCATTATGTCTTGCCATCCTATTATTTTGTTCAACAATTATCTTCACATTATTTTTTATTTTTTCCAAGTCTATTTCAATACTTCTATCCTTACCCGCATTGTCTTGGATTTCTTTATTGGCAATGTAATCTTTGTGCTCTACGTCCTTCTTGCTTAACGCTGAAACCTTAGCTCCCATTTCTTCGAATTTACTCTAGAGGGCCCAATTTTTTATTTTCAAGTCAATAATTTTATGAAAGACCCATTTCGACATTTTGAAATGGTCCACAACATTATTCCTAGCTATGCCTAGAAAATCAGTAGAGGGTTCCCTATCAAGATTGAAGCAACTTTTAGCAGGGTCAGAGGCTCTAGGGGACTCAGTTCTCACATCTCTATCCATCGATGAGATAGCAGAGGATGAATTATTATTAGTGCTAGAATCCTCAGAATCAGGAGAATCTTCAAAATACGAAACAAGGTTTTTGAGAGGTAGATTCTTTCCAGCACCTTTGGTTTTAGGAGTAGAGCTTCCAGGCTTAGAAGCAGGGTAGGCTTTGACTGACTGGGGATTATGGATTTGGGTTTTCATGCCAATCTGGATAGAGGGCGGACTCAGGACCATCCTCACCGGACTCAAATTGGGTTTATTCCCTAAACAGCTTAGTTCGGTATCATCCTCCTCGGACTCCAAAGAGGCATCCAATTTAGTAGGGGTCAACATATTTTGGAAATGTTCAAAAATTAACCTAATCAAACCAGTATGTAATATAGGATATATTTTTGGTTTTTTCTTATGGTCTTCGAAACTCTTTCTTAAGGAACAAAGAATATAGTAGGGAAGAGAAACCTTGACCTTATAGCGAAAATGATTGAGCAAGGCAAAATGATAGCCGTAGGCACTAGTGAAATGACTATCCAGGGTGATATACTCCATGATGATGCAAAGAAATTTTCTCCAAAGAGCTTTAATGGTGTCGACCTCAAAGTAACTATTGGAAACTTTCACCAGTTTCAATTTTTCCTTGTCTTTCTTTGGAAATCTGACCACTGCTTCATAAGAGAAAATCCTATCTCAAAAAAAATTGTGTCCTTCAGTGAACATACTAGTCACTTCAGCTATGAGATTTTCATCAAGCTTAACTTTCCTGCCAAAGAGGGTTAATTCCCCATTGTCCCAATTCCTCTCAAAATGCTCTGTAGCTTCCTAATTAGACCTATGGAGTTTTTTCAAAAAAGGGAGTAAACCCCCACTTTTAACTTTGTTCCACGTTTTAGTGTTTCTAGTATGCATCTCAAAGCTATCTGGCTCAACTCTTTTTCTGTCTCCTCCCATTTTAGCAAGCATAGTAATGCAGACAGGGAAGAAATATTGATTCAAAATGGTCCCGCCAAACCTGTGAGCCCACAAAGCATGCCGAGCAAACTTGCAGGATAAGCTAATTAGCTCGGCCCCATGCAATCTAATGATAGTGATGTACTTACCCCATTCTATCACCATTAATGAGATGACATGCATCTTGCCCATGTGATGCATCATAGTTCAATAAGGCTCAGACATTAACACCTAAATCACTAATTTTTAGCCAAGTGCACTATCCTTTGCTTTTAACCCCTTCATTCACAAAAAAGTCTGACACAACATTGGCTTCTCTATAGGCATGGGAAACCTTTATATTATCAAACTTAGCTAAGGTCGAAATAGCATCATCAATTCAAGACTTTATGGTCCACGAGGGGGGGGACTTACCTAAAAGACATTCAATAATATTTTGAGTCCCCTTCAAGCCAAAGGTTTTTAAAATTCAGACTATGAGCCAAGTTTATAACATGAAAAGCTCCAGCAGCCTCAACTAAGTGATTGGTTTGAGAACCAAGGGGTGTGGTAATCACACCGAGAAAATTTCCAAAAGAATCCCTTATAACTCTGCCACATCCTGCCGCCCCAGGATTACCTTTAGCTGCCCCATCAAAGTTGGCTTTGATCCAACCGTTAGGTGGAAAAGTCCAACAGACACCCTCCATGTCCTTCTTAGCATGTTTAGGAGCACAGGAAATATCAAAACTAATATTCCATTCTTTAGCCATCATAAGATCATAGGAAGAACAAGCCACTTTCTCAGTGTTACAAATCTTCCAAGGGATAGCATTAAAATTTTCTTTCATTAATCTGATTATTTTATCAAACACAATGACCACCGAAGATTCTTTATCTCTGTAAATTCTATTGTTTCGTTCTTTCCATAGACCCCAAGCAACATGAGGGAAGGAAAAATCCCACAGTTTCTGAAGTATTGGATTGTGAGTAGGGGCTTTCCATTGGATGAAGAAGTCTTCAATTGACAAGGGGAACACCCAAGATAATTTCCAATAATAGAGGAATTTTTTTCAAATCGAGGCAACAAAAGGACAATGAAGAAACAAATGACAAACTGACTCTACTTCCATCTTGCAAAGATAACATCTATTGAGTATTTGAAAGCCTCGCTTACAAAGATTATCAACCGTGAGCACTTTTTTTTGAGGTAGGATCTAGAAGAAGATGTTGACTTTAGGTACTAGGTGTTTGAACCAAGCATTCAACCAGAAGGGAGGAGGAACCTGGGTAGAAGACAGCCTGGCAAAATTTGAAAAAACTGAATAGTTTCCTGAGGGTTCATCTTTCCAAACAAGACAATCTTTTGTTTGATCATAGCAAGGTCTGACAGCCAGCAAGGATGAATGAACAGGAGCAAGAGCCTAACTAACAAGAAACAGATCCACCCATTTACCATTTACCCACTAATATTTAACATACAAACCAAATAGAGCTTTAAAAATCTCATCCCACCTGCGAAAAGGTTCAATTTTGATAAGGGGCTCATTAAACAACCATCTATCCTCCCAGAATCTTGTTTGGTTTCCACTCCTAATTTGCCAACCCACTCATGTTTCAACAAGTTTTCTACCAATAATCAAATTATTCCAGCAAGTTGAGCCTCTGGGTAGAAGATGGGAATCCATCATGATTATAAGAGATTTGTTATTCTCCAAATATTTGCTTGTTAGGATATCCATCCATTCCCCTAAAGATGAAAATAGTCTCCAAATTGTTTAGCAAGAAGAATCTTGTTAACCATTCTGATTTTTCTAAGATCTAAACCACCAACCTTTTTAGGTCTACACATTAGATCCCACCCTATTAAGGGCAACATTTTTCTTTCTTCAACACCCGACCAAAGAAATCTTTTTTGAATCTTTTCAATGGCATCCACAAACTTGGCAAGGATTTTAAAGAAGCTTAAAGCATAAATCGACGGATTTTGAAGAGTAGCTTTAAGGAGTTGTAATTTACCCACTTGACTTAGCAAAGCTCCTTTCCATCCAGCAAGCTTCTTACTGAACCTCTCAACCAACGAAATCCAAAAGGACTCTGGGGGTTTAAGTTTTAAAGGTAAACCTAGATAGGTGGTAGGTAAAGACTCCACCCTACAACCTAGGATTTTGGCAATTTTATTATGTATGTGTTCTAGAGTATTAAAGAAGAAGAGAGCTTTTATGTTTATTAATCAATTATCCAAATGCCCTCCCATACACATCCATCAGAGATTTCAAAGTCTTTCCCTCTGAAACAGTAGATTTTCCCAAGAGCATGGTATCATCGACAAATTGTTGATGAGAACAGATCAAATTGCTAGAGGACGATTTAAGACCAACAAGGGATCTTTGATCTATTAGCATTTTCAAATTTCTTCCAAGACTTTCATCCATAATATTAAATAAAAAAGGAGAAATAGGATCACCTTTCCTTAGACCTTTGGATCTTTGAAAGAAAATCAAGGGAGATCCATTAACCATAACAGAGATAGAAGCAGTAGACACAAGTTGCTCCACCAACTGAAGAACCCTGTTGCTGAACCCAAACACCTTTAAAATTTTAAACAAGAATTTCCAATCAACTCTATTATAGGCTTTTGAAATATCAAGCTTTAAAAGGAAACCTTCAGTCTTTGATTCAACCAAGGAATGGATATTCTCATGCATAGTAACTATAGAATCAAGGATTTGTCTGTCAGGGACAAATCCATTCTATTGAGGTGAAATCAAAGTTGGCAAAAGAATTTAAAGTATAGAAATCAAAACCTTTGAGATGATTTTGTAGATAGAGTTACAAAGACTGATGGGTCTGAAAGCGTCAAAGTCAACCACTCCAGGCTTCTTAGGAATAAGAACCAGAAAAGTTGCATTCAACTCTTTTAGGAGACTTCTAGATCCAAAAAATTCTTTTACAACATTCACCACATCCTCTCCAACAATCTCCCCAGACCATTGAAAGAAGAACATAGGGAACCCATCGGGACCCAGAGCTTTACTCCCTTCAAAGGAAAAAATAACCTTCCTAACTTCCTCACTAGAGGGAATAACAGTCAACATAGAGTTATCTTCCTGATTAATCACATTAGGTATAGCCTCTATCAAATGATCCTGATCATTTTGTTTATTTTCCTCCTTCTCAGAGAAGATTTTTGAAGAATATAATAGCATTCCTTTTGATATCCTCCTCCTCCTCATACCTATTACCATCAACTTCAATGACATGAGAGGTTATATTAACCGCCCTATGTTTTGAGGCCGACAAGTGAAAGTACCTAATATTTTTGTCGCCTGCAGATAACCATATAGCTCTAGATCTTTGTCACTAGAACTCCTCTTCTTTTGAAATGATGTAGTGCATCTTAATAAGGAGCTCATTCTCTTTTTCCTTAATATCATTCACATATCCTTCCTTCTGGATTTTATATTGGATCTCCCCCAATTCCATCTGAAGATCATATTTTATCCTAAAAATGTTTCGAAAGGACTCTTTTTTCCATTTTTTAAAATTGAATTTAACTTCCCTTAATTTTTTAGCCGCTCTAAACAAAGTTGTTCCAGAGATATTAATATTCCACCATTTCCTAATTTCCTCTTTAAAAAGAGGATGGGAAAGCCACATTTTTTCAACTTTGAAGGGGATATTTTTCTTTATCTTTAAAGGATCCGCAACAAAACTTATGGGGAAATGGTCAGATCCAATCCTAGAAAGGGCTTTAAGGGAACAATAATAGTTTAAGAACCAATGATCAGAGATTAAATTTCTATCTAATCTAACCTGGATTAGATCCATACCCTTTCTGTGATTCGACTAAGTATAGGAGGCGCCCTGCAAATCCAAATCAATCAATGCCTGATTATTGATAAAGTTCTAAAGATCCTCCTTACTTTTCGCATTGATCTAGGATCCTCCAAATTTTTCTTCATTCAGTAAGGGAGTAGTAAAGTCTCCCATGACAACCCAAGACTTGCTGTTAAAAATCCTTCTTGAAAGTGGCCAGCTCCAACTAGAAAGATTTTCTGATACTTTTTCCATTGGGAGCATAGATATTTGATTGAATCCAACTGAAATTATCCCTAATATGGGTGAATCTAGTAGCAATATGGTTTGAGCCTTCCAAAATCATATCCCCTTTGATTATATGACTATTCCAGAAAGTGGCAATACCTCCTTAAGCACCATTTGAGTTATTGCCATGTATACTATAGTACTGAAACAGTTTCATCTTTTCCACTTTTTCCTTTGACATTTTAGTTTCCTAAATAAGGAGAATATATGGCTTATGATCTCTAACAAAATTGCGCAGTACATCCTACTTATGGGGATTATTAAATCCCCTAATATTCCATAACATAATCTTCATGATTTACCTAGGGAGTGGAGGCACTCTAAGATGGTTTTCTGAAAGCCATCCGTAATATCCTAAAAACTGTTATGCTCTCTTGTCCATTTAGTAGGATTTTTTCCATAAGAGTTCTTTGTTGCTCCACAGTCTACCTTGGATTTTGACCTAGTAGAGATACCACTTGGAATCTTCCATTGTTTTTCTTTTTTCTTCTTTTTCTTGGATAAAACCTCCTCCCTACCAGTATCTTCTTGACTTTCTGTCTCTTTACTTGATTCCTACTCCTTATCAGTTAGAATTCTTTGCTCCCAGGGTAATGTGTCCATGATGCCATTCAAATGAAAGGTTGAATAGTCACTAGAAAGTTTAGTATTTTGGTCCTAATTATCATAGGAGTCCTTTACTAATTCCAAGGAATTAGGATCTGTAAAGGGATCTACCCCCGAAGGAAAAAAAACCTTCAGAGGAAGGGAGTAGAAGAGGGATATTCAGCTCAAGGGACAGATTGTGGATAGGTATGTCCTCCAAGCCCAGAATCCCTTCTATATTCTCAGTTGGGCTAGTGTCTTGGGATAAAGGACCAACATCTTGACTTTTCTTTTCTTCACCAACCACCTGCCCCACACTTGCTTCTTTTTCCTTGGTTGTCAAGGTGTCCTCAAAATCCTTACGTTGGAGTTCCTGTGGAACCACACCCTTACTTCCCATATCACAACCAGCCTCTTTTGATATGCCTTGAACATTAGACTCCTTATTCTCTAGGCTTTCTCCTTCTGATTTCTTTCTCCATATAGATTTTGAAGTTCCTACTAGCTTCTCCTTTTATTTGATGGCATTTAAAGGACATTTCTTAGCCCAGTGCCTAGATTTTCTGCACTTGAAACAAGTGAAAGGGATAGTTTCAAACTCAATAGCTTGCGACCAGGAGCCCAACTTTGAAAGAGTCTTGACTGATGAAGGAAGGTCAGCGTTTTGAGAGACCCCCACACATATTCTTGCAAATACCAACCTCTTTCTAGTAGGTTTCATAGAATCAATAGAAAGAATCTCTCCAAAAGAGTTCGCAATTCCATAAAAGACATCTTTGTTCCAATACTCCAAGGGAAGACCTGGGAATCTAACCCACACTAGGACATTCTCGAAAATAGAATCCGAAAGATCTAGATTTGAAGACCGTTTTTTAAGAGCCAGGGAGGATTTCCCTATTACCCATGGGCCACCACTTCTTACAGCCAAGATATCCTCCCTACAGGTGAATTCAAACGTAAAAAACCCTTTGGGAGCGCCGCCACTGAAACTTTTCCAAAATTTCTCCATTTTTTTTAACAAACTCCCTAACCACTTCAATGTTTGGTCTGGGGCCCATAAATTTACCCACTAGGGTTCTTTCCATTAAAGCAATGTTATGATAAATTAACAGATCTAGAACAAAAATTGCAAACTTATCTTTCTCAGGGATAGAGATATTTTGCACTAGAGGGAAAGATGACTTTCTGTTTGGTTTAACCCTAAACAGAGAGGCCCAAGGCTTACGATTGCCTCCATTTTCACCAGTGGTCCCCATCATGCCTTTAGGTTTTTCAATTTTTTGACTGACAGGGGAACCCACAGATTTAGCAGCCAGAATATACTTTCCTTTCGGGTCCACCAAAATTTTGTTTCCGGAATCTACTTCTTCTAGATCAACCTCACCTTGCTTCTTACTCGAGACAAACGTTGATCCCACTTGCGATTTCTTAGATCTTGCTCTGCCTCCTTTTCCAACACTCGATTTTTCAAAATCCTTCTTTTCCCACTCATGCCCGTGCTCACGCTCATGCTCCGCCATTGTTATTGGTATTGTTGTTTTTTGATGAATTAATGTTATTTAAATAATTTATTTAATTAGTGTGAAGCATAGTCATTAAATTGTGTGGTGTATACTTATTCATAAAATATTTTTATTCTAAGGAGAAAACTCAACTTCAACTAGATGTTAATCATTGTTGTGGCTAGTAGGTTTCAAACTTGGAGTCAAGTTCAATCCTAAAAACTATAATATTCATCAACCCAATAAATTTTCTATACATTTGACTTTTGATAATTTGGCTTTAAGTCACTTTATATCTTTGATTTAAAAGTAGTTTTGGGATGACTTCATAATTGATTGTCATAGCTCACTTATCAATTATAAAACAGACATTGTTATTACAATAGAAACAGGGACTCACCACTACATAGCACTTTTTTGAAATTATTTAGTGAGCATTGTGTTTGAATGATGATGAAAGCATAGAATTTCTTATTTTCTAGGTCTCAACAGTTCCTAAGGAAAAATGTAAACTTTTTGATACCCAAGTTAATTTTGATGGTCTATCCTTCACATTTTACAAAAAACACCTAAATTTGATGTTCATATACCTTTGTTTAAATATTTTTAGCATAAAATATGATTAATATAAAATTTTGACTCTATGTTGAAAGAGAATCATTATAAAATATATATATTAAAATTTGACCATGTATATGTTTGTGTGTTTATGTATATGTATATGTATATGTATATGTATATATATGTGTGTGTATATGTATGTATATGTGTATATGTATATGTATGTATATATGTATATGTATATATAAGTATATATGTATGTATGTATGTATGTATGTATATATATATGTATATATGTATAATATTTTTACTATTTATTTTCTTCATCAGCATTTTAGATAACACTCCATGATCTGCCATTTGGCTATTTCATCTTAATGATGGATCATAGAGTGTGATTCGAAACATTGATGAAGAAAATAAATTTACATATTCTAATCCAAAAAATTTAGAAGCAATTATCATGGACTATAAAAAAAATTATGTAATTTTTAAAATTTTATAATATTTAAAATTATAATTTTTAATAACTTTTTAATACATGAAAATTCATTGTTATAGTTAAAAATATAAATATACTTTTTTTCCTTTTATTTCTATATTGTTTAATAGACACTTTTATTATTTAAATATTTTTCTAAATATTTAGATTTTAAACAAATCCTAATACTCTTGAGTTTATATATGTATATATATAGAAAGTTACAAGTATTTTCTATTTATTATGTGTCAAATAAACATTATTATAGAAAATTGATTTTGATGCATTTGTACAAATAATTGGAATTTTGACATTGTAGAAGAAAGCTACTTCTATTAAACAATAACCCCTGTTTAGTAACTTAAATCTTCCATATATTTAATATTTTATTTCTTATATATATTTTAGAGAAATTCAACCTTTGTCCTTTTAATTTTTGACATTGCATGATTTAATTTTTTTTTCTTTGAATAAATTAAATTAAAAATCAAATTAGCATAAAATCATATGCAATGGTGCCATAGTATGATTCTCACTTAGGGTGCAAGAAGTACCAAGTTTAATTTCATTGATCTACAACTAAAATTAGTCTTGTGAAATCTAAATTTTGTTTTTGTTTGTAGAGTGCATATTAAATTTTGTTGTCTAACATCGGAAGTGGTTCACCTCTTCTAAACTCAGTATTTTTAACTTTTTCATGGCTAATATTGTTTTCATTGTTTCTAGTGGAAAAGCTCCTTAAATATGTGATAAACTAGTTTGGTTAGATATTTTAGAGGGGACATGGTTATAGGGTTTGATGACTATCAAATTCCTTTAATACATATTTTAATGTTGCAAATGTAATATAACTTGAATCTTTGAAGCATTCTTATCTATTGTAATGCCCCCACTTAAACAACCTAACAAAACAACTGAACTTGATAATAATTAATAAAGTTAGGTAGATAGAGATATAACATTCTACACTTATTTTAAATAATTGTCCAATGAAAAGAATTTAATGAAATCTCACCCTTCCATAAATGGACTAATTAATCACCACCAAACAACCAATTTTAAGAGAATTGAATAATTATCATGCATGGGAAAACAACAATTTATTTTGATGATGAAAGTAAGTAGGGCCAAGTACTTCAACATCATTAGATTTGATGGGGCCACTTTAAATAACTTAACTGGCAGTAAGAGGCGGCATGTTTTGTGGGTTCTCTGGTTTGGCTGCGACATTTCATTTCAGACTTTTTTCTCTGGTAACTTGAGGTGTTTGTGACATTGGGAGGAGATAGGAAATGGGTGGAGTAGAAAACCTACGAAATGCATAAGAGGAATCCAAAGGTCTAGGAAAAAATTGAACGTGGTGGGTTGCTCCCATTCATTGAGAAGCTTCATGGGCTTGATTTGAAGGCTACCAAGTACTTTGAGAAAAATTGGAACAATGGGGAAATATTTTTGTTTGGTAGGCAAGTCAAGGTGGACGAGAACCTTATAGGAGAGGTGACTCACATGTTTACTGAGGGAATGAAATTATTTCGTGACAGAAGGTTCTCTAATGAAGTGGTTATCAGATTCCCCAAGAAAGAGAAGGAAAACACCAAGCTAATAAAAGTCTCCAACAGCTACTTTGAAGCAGATACGATTAAATCGCTATGGAGGAAGGTGCTCAAAATCATCATGGAATACATTACTTTAGACAGTAGATTCACCAGGGTTTATGGCTACCACTTCGCCTTGCTCAACCATTTCCGTCACAAGGTGAGGGTTTCTTTACCTTATTATTTGTACTACTCCATGAGCAATAGCCTAGAGGATCATAAGAAGGATCCTAAGAAATACCATATTTTGCATTCTGGCCTTATTAGGCTCATTTATGAACACTTTCAAAATATGTTGGCCTTATCCAACCCTATCCTGGCTTTGCCCTTAGATGATGAGGATACTGAGGATAGTGTTTCAGAGGATGGTAAGGAGCTTGACCCTGAGTGGAATGTTGAAAGTCCCCTAACCCCTAATTTTGGTAAGAAAACCCAGCAAGGTAATCCCTTGCCCAAGAATCCTAGTGTTGTCAAAAATCTCATTTGCTCTGTTACAAAAGCTAAAAACCCCAGCCGCTTTCGTCAGAATGTCAAGCCTACCCAAAAAGAGTCCCCTATTAACAAATTGGTCTCTTACTTTGAGGATTCCCAGGAGGACTTTTCGGAGGCCCCTAATGCTAGCCAAAACTCTCACTCATCCTTCCTTGCTTTAGACAGTGAAAATAGGCCGAAATTCCCTAGAGACCTAAACCTTGAGGACCACTATTTTAAACCAGACCATGAGTTTCCTGGGGATATCCTGGCTATTGAATTAGAGCTCTCAATGGCAAGTTGGAGGATTTGGAAGGTTAAGTTAGCTCCCTTATTACTACAGAGTGCGAGAGGAAGGAGGATAGAATGAGAACGAAGGTCAAGGATAATGAAGGAAAATTCAAATGTCTGGAAGATGAAATAGGTAAAATGAAAAATACTATGAGAACTATTATGGAGCATAATCATAAAATGGCTAAACATAATGCCATTATCATTAGTGCAATGCCTGAGAAACTGGAGAACTCATAGCAGGGTTCTCTGGTTGCGGATAAGGACAAGAACAACACTAAGGATGTTGGTATTTCCAAGCAAATGAGAGCTAGTATGAAGAGGAAGACTCCTCCTACACTCTAGATGGTTCAGGTCCTAAAGAAGGGCACTTAGGAAATATACAATCTTGAAGTTTTGGCTGCTAAAGCTCTTAAGTTCTTAGGTTAGCTAGGGGTTTCTTATTGTTTTTTTGTTTGGGTTTTTTGGTGGCCCTTGCTAGCCTTGGGTTGGTGGCTATTGTATTTCTTGGGCTTTATTTTGATGTAGCCTTTTTGTCTATGGTAACTTTAATGCTTATTCTTACTCTCTGTAAACTATGTGGTTTCAGGTCCCTATAAAACCCGTTTTTTCCTTTATCAAAAACAATTAATCGTTGTGAAAGCAACGACAAATCCTTATGAATATTATTTAGCGATTTGTGAAAATGATGAACAATAATTAAAAAAAAATTTGCTTACAAAGGTTGCGACTTTCAGCAAGGTACCCTATTAAGTAATGTAGATTTAGATAATTATAAACGGTGATTTTTTTATGATAATAAATTAATAATTCATTTTTATCAAATATATATACCATGACTTAATATTATAATTTTTTTTAATAATATGTGATTGCTCAATTTTGTTTAATTTATTTCTTGTAGATTTAATTTTAATAATCATTTTAGTTTGGTTTCATGATAATATAGTTTTAGTACACTTTTTGGGAGGAGTACTACATTTACAAACACTATTTAGCATTCTTTGTATTTGACAATGAAGATGCTTGTATAAATTGTTAAATAATAAATTGGACAATATAACTCATTTCATTCAATAATGACTTAATATCTCAACTATTTACAAGCTTCAAATTTTTTGTTAGCTAGAGAGCAATGATATAATGCAAAGTCCTTGAAGTCAATGCTTCAATTTCTTTAGATGTTTACAATTTACTACATGTATTAAAAATGTGTTATTTTCCATATAGCTTCAATTTGTTAAGTTGTTTGAAATTTATAGCACAATTTAGAAATTGTGTTATTTCATAGTTTGAACTTTGATCATAGTTATAATGTTAAAATGTTTTATTTTCACATATAATTAGAATGAACTCTATTGCCAATTATTATTTGCAATGCTTGGGATGTTTTTGTTCTAAAATTGATCTAACACATAATAATCTTTGAATGCTTTACATTGATATTACTTATGATCTCATGTTTCCTTTTAGCATGACTCTCACTAATATTAATTACAAAAACTGAATATAAATTCAGTTTAAATTGTCACTTATGATAATCTTGTTATCAAACACAATACATTAAAAAAACACCAAATAATTTAATGATTTATTTATACCTTCGAAATAAAAACTTTTCTTGATTAAAAATATTTGAAGCGAGTGGCTAATTGAAGCCAAATTGTATTTGGTATTGAACTCCTAGATGACCAATCTGACTCGTTATTATTTACTTCAAACTTGACTTCCATTAAAATAACCAGCCGTCATGCGAAAGATACTGATGAAAACTAAAAGCGTGACCGTCAAATTTAAAACTCGTTTTAAATTGTTTGTGGCCCAAACAAGGAAAAATGGGATATGCCATAGCGTCTAGAATATTCGATAACACTACATTCATTGAATGTGGACGTTTTTTTGTTGATAATGAAATTATATATATCCATGGCCCCCTCTTATTGACTGCATTAAGCGAAGGCTCAAGTTTTTTTAGGTGTTTTTTTTTCATATAGTGAAGGGGAAATTGATAATGGCTCCTGCTCTCACTGATTTTTCTTTCTTCTCACAGCCTTCCATTGTGCCGGCATACAAGAAGAAGAACGCTAAGGAGGATCCAAGCGCAGCGATTGAGCGGTTAGAAATAGAGGCCCTGAGATCTGAGAATATGAAGCTGCAAAGACAGGTAGAGGAGAGCCAACGATACAAAGCGGAGTTGATGGCGGAGTTGGAGAAGGTGAGGATGAGATTATTTACTGTGGAAGAAGCGGAGGAGTGGCTGTGTTCACAGCTGGGGGAATTGGAAGCAGAATCCGTTCTTCAGGCGCGGGATTACAATCATGAGATCAATTCTCTCAAACAGCAATTGGCGCAATTGCAAGCTCTTCTTACACAGCATCAACGCAATTACTGATAATGATTTTGGTATCAGAAAAAGTAAAATTGTTTGTGCAAATTGAGAGATTTGATTGTGTATTTTGTTTGTATTTTACAAGTATTCTTGGCGTGCGAATCTGTGATGAGGACTAATTTTGGGGAATGAATGTGAAATTTTCTCAATGTACAAAAGGAGATCAACGCAGAAAGATGCTCGGCATTATTCTATAGATTTCGTTATTTATCTTGTGGTTGTGAAATTTTATGATTGCGTTTTCAACCAGAGGAATTAGGGTTGAAAGAGATCCGTACTTTTTGGCTGTGAATGGAAAAGACAATTTGCCAGCTTTATTAATAATTAAAAGAGAGGTCTGCGCATCGCATTCGCGAATCAATTTCCGGATTCGTAATTACAAGTAATTACATGTATTAACTTAATTATTGTTGATAAATGAATGTATAGTTTTTAAAGTTTCTCATTGATTCTTTTGGGGCTCCTTTCATCATTCTTTAAATTATTTTTTATTATTTGTATATATTTTTTAAACAAAAAATAAAAATAAATTTTCATTATTGCTTTCGGCAGATGAATTGACGAGGCCCCACTTTTACTTTGTTAACACCCAACGAATAACTCGGAGAAAACGTTATGGCATATCTTCCAAAGCTTAGTCAATGAATGTTGTCAGCAGTCGCTTTAGAGATAAAAGGTTGATATAAATTTATTTTAAAAAAGTAAATAAGTGTCCGTAGTGATAAATATGTTATTGTGATATATTGATGTTAGACAGTTTTCTTTATAATAGAAAGGTTGGGATACATTTATTTTATTGATGTAAATAAGTGGTGAGAGTCATTTTTTGGAAAAATATATAGAGGTGGTCACAAAATTGTAAAATTGGTTGAACACTAAAAGTATTATAACTGAAATAATGATAAATTTGTTATTGCTATATATTTAAATATTAGACAGTTACAAAATAACTATTGTTTATGATAGAAAGGTTGGATAAATTTATTTTATTAATGTAAATAAATGGCAGGTAGTCATCTTTAGAAAAAAGGTGGTTATGAAATTATAGAATTGGTTGAACATTAAAAGTATTATAATGGGACATAGTTTTTTATTAACGATAAATAGGTTTTGAAGGGTACTTGAAACCCTGAACAAAAAAGACAATGGTAGTAAAGAAAAAACATAAAACTGCCCACCCAAAAGCAACAAAAAACTAGCTAAATCCAAATCCTTAAACGCTAGCCTGTCATGCATCTCCATGATTTCCTCAACATCCCGAGCAGGGTCCTTTTTACCTTTCTTAGTTTTGCTCTGAGTACGCACACTCAGACCAGCCTCCAAATCGGTAGTATGCATGTCTATCCCAGCATCCTCCCCATGTTCCATAGTCACATGGCCATCAAATAGTCCCTTCCCAGTCAATTCCTTCGCCTTCTAATTGAGGAAAATCATACCTTTAACCGAGGCCTCCAACTTCTCTTTCCTAATGTTTATGATTGTGTTCAAATCCCTACGAAGCTGCCTATTCTATCTTTCCAGCATAGCCACCCTCAGACCATAATCACTCTTCAAACTAGCAAGTTCATCCACCACACAACCCACACTAGCATTTAAAGATTTTGTAAGCCCAAAAATAGACTCCTTCTCCTTAAGACTGCATAGAGTAGAAATGTTACAATGGGAAATGGTGTCATGCTTGTTATGGAGGTCCTGCACCTCTTGGACAAGCCACATAAGTAGATTAAAAGAAATATATGCCCCTTCTTTAACCAGACCTGGCGCCTGAGAAAAATCCATCGCTCCCCAAAAAATACCCCTGCCCTAATGCGAACCAACTAGAGGATCCTTCTCATGCAAACCCTCTAAGAAAAGCTTGGCCTTTCCCCTATCCTTAGACGTAGACACCTAAGCAAATTCTTCCAGATTGATCACCAAATTCCTCTTACCAGCCACAAGGGACCCACCAATCTAAAAATCATCACCTTGAATATTCCCCACCACCTCCTAAAATTTAACATCTGCATCCTTTGCACGACCCTTAGACCTCTTACCAGCAGAACCCTCGACAACACCCTCCATCACCTTCAACTTGCGTTTAGCACGTGGGTTAGCCTTGGAAGTTGAGGGCTTAACACCACCCGTCAATGGTGTATAATTCAGATCGATAGCATAGCCATTGGACCAGCCCTCTGACTCCTCCAACTTCATACCCTTTGAATCTTGAATTTCTTCAATCCTACATTTCACACTTCCTTTCCCCTTCATCTTAGAAACAGGGGACCGAGGGGTTCTAACAATGCAATTTTCTTTGATAAACTCAACAATAAGCAACATCAAACCTTCATGCAAAAAGGGATTTCTAGGGTTTTTCCTAAAATTCAAAATACCCTCTTCCAGAGACATCAATAGGTAAAAAGGGAAAGACACTAGCTTACCATGGCGAAAGTGGTTGAGCAACACAAAGTGATGACCATACAATGCCATATATATGCCATCAAGAGTGAAGTAACACATCAACACCACTGCAACCTCCTACCAAATTGGTTAATCTTGGTTCTATCATAGCCCCCATAGTCCAAACGAACCATTTTAACCCTTTCTCTATCACAGAGAAAATTTTGTTTGGCTGACTGCGAAATGTTCTTATCCCTGTAAAATTTTCTACCTTCCATTGACATACCCATAACCTTAGCCATAAAATCTTTCATTAATGGTAGTATCCCTACCAAACATACTCAGCACATGGCCATGCCAAGCGTCAACAAACTCCTTAGACACAGAGGACTTAAAGCCATTCAATCTCTCCATGAAGAGAGTAACACCACCTCTCTAGAAGATTGCCCAAACGTCGACATTGGCTCTAGTTTCATCACTAGACAAAGGCTTCGTTTGACACCTATCCCCACCCATCATCAAATTACTAGTAGAAGGAAAGCATAGGTGAAAAAAGCTAGTAGCAATCACCAGAAAAAAAATACCCAGAAAGTGTGTGAGGCTATCGAGGGCAATACCAATGGAAATAATGAGGAGGATACTTAAACAACTTAGTTGAAGGAGGCCACAAATTCCAATGAGCATCAGTTGAGTGAGAAGTCTAATCAAACTACAAAATTCATGATACCCACGCAAACCAACGGTGAAGGATAATGGGACATAGCTATTATAAGGGAAGATTGATAATAGTCATGTGTTGGTTTTCACAAAATGAAAAAATAAAAAATTGGATGCAAAATAAAATAGATGAATAGATTAAAATGCCAAATTTAATTAAATAGATAAGAGAAATAATGTATATTTGTTATTTCTAATAATTTGAAAATATAAAACATTATAAAATATTGTTTTTCATCTTTAAATGTGTTCTAATTTGTATCTATGATTAAAAAGTTTTATGACGCACAAAATTATAACATACATTACTTTGCCTTGAATTGCCAATTGTAGAAAATGGTAATATGTTTGAGCTTAGTTTTAAGCATAAATAAGAGCTTTTTTAAACACAATGGTGATTTTTTATAGCTCTCTTTAAAAAAAATTATTGGTGTGAGTTTCACTAATCCTTGAAGCTTTTATTAGTATGGGTAAGAAATCACCATATTCCACCTCCTTTAACTTTCAATGTTATATACAAGTGAGAACTTAAAGCTTCTATTAGTATGGGTAAGAAATCACCATATTCTACCTCCTTTAAAATCAAAAGAACTTTCAATGTTATATATTAATGAGAATATTATAAAGGGTGTTAGTCAAATACTAATGTAAAATCCTTAATTGTTTGGTCTTAAATTTTGTATTAAAGATTGAGGTAGAAAACTCCTTAGTTTCAAAAAAATGATTCAATTATGTTTCAATTTAATTATCAATTATTTATGTTGTAATCATTCTAAAACTAATAAGAGATTTTTAAAAAAATATATTTTTAAAGTAGGAAAAAAAAATACATAGCTCGATCTTATTTTAAGTTATCCAATCTTGTTTCAAAGTTATATAACCATGTAAACTATAAATTCTACGTAAACTTTACTTTGAATGTCTTGATCATAATATGATGAAAGCATAAGCATTATATAATTATCATAGTTAGTTTATGCATATTATATTATGAACCCTATAAAATGTACAAAATATTATTTAAAGAATTATAACAATGAAATAGTTATTTTTTAGGGAAGAGAAGTGATAGTTGTACACATCAATTGGTTAGTCCACGATGGCACAATATATTTGAAATTTAATTTATGCATTATAATTAAACCCTCTAAAACTCATAGATTATTAAAAATAATTATAATATTGAAAATAGTTGTTATTTGGAAAAATATTTGTCAATAATAAAGTTAGTTATAATCAAACTAAATTATTAACATAATAAGCTACTAACTTTAAGATTATTCAATATTATAGTTTATTTAATGTAATGTTCCAAAATAACATAATAAATATATATTGAAGAGGATATAAAAAATTAAACTTTTTACTTTAAATGTAGTTTAATAAAACAAAGAGTGAATAAGTATTCATATTATTATTTACTAAATTTAGTTATTATCACTCATTTATAAAACACACTTAAAAATAATTACTATGTAATAATTAACATTATATTGCAAGTGTAACAAACTTGTCATAAGGAATGTAACATTTATCATATACCAAATCAAAAAATACCTTAAAATAAATCATAACATCATACTATAATTGAAATAGGACAATCTATCTTGTACAAATCAAGAGTACATGAAATAAATCAAAACATGAACTATAATTGAAATAGAACAAAAACAACAATTCAAAAGAATATACATTGGATTTTATTATAAGATTTCTAATGAGATATTTATATAATTGAAGAGATTATTTTATTTTTTTGGTTAAAAACACTACTTTAAAAGGGGTTACATATTTTCTATGATGATACATGAGAGATCTTTGGACATAGAATTTCTTCAAATTAATTGACATATGAAAACAACAAAATAAGAAAGAAAGAAAAAAAAAGGATAAAAAACAAAACAATTAGACATCCTCTTTCTTCCACAAACTAAAAAATTAATTCATTCAAAATTTATCCTACATTAGATGTTTTCAAAATCCTTAAAAAAAAAAGCTAAAACTCAAAATATTGATCTTATAAAAAAATTAAAAAAGGTAATCCAAAGATGAAAAGCTAAAAAAGATGTGAGCCTATATAAATACCTAAGGAATTCACTTAGTAAACTTATCCTATGTCACCTTGCATCATGGAATCTTAAATAATTCAAAAGTTCATTTTTACCTTTACATTTTGAATTTTGAGTACCCCCTCCAAGCACACATGATATGATTTTTTTACGGGGGTGTCAAACAAAAGAACTTTTGATTGCTACACATTTTTGGAGAGTGGAAAAACACTCTCTCTGATGTCTATTAGGTTTTAGGAATCCTTGTCTAATGGGCCCAATTTTATTGAATAAGAGATCTTGGATCAAGAGAGATCCTTATAGGTAGGATATTTTGGAGACACTCAATTGAGTGACCAAAAGGGCGTGTAGTTGGCTATAATTACACATCTTGACGTTTTGTCTCTATGAAAAGTGATTATTGGCTTGATTGACACCAAACTTGCTAGTGACAAGAAGGAAAACATTTTTCTTTATAAGCAGGCTCCCATCACTCAATAGTTGTTGCAAGGTAGAGTTTATGTTTGAGGATTCAACATTTTGGCTCAATACTATTGTGACCTTTATAGATGGATTGGACATTCCTTCAATCTTCCATCCTCGATCATGGTATGGATTCTAGAGCATATCATTTATTTTTAATGGTGCATGTCGATAAAAATTCTTACAACATTGAGGGTTATGAGATGGGAAAGTGTGGACAATTCAAAGCTAGTACATAGTAGGAGTCGTCCTAACATATGCAAAATAGATAGGTGACCCTTAAATTATATTGACATGGATGGTCTTTGGATAGGAAAAATGTAACATGATACTATTATAGAGGAAAGGCTCTTGGGTCATAAACACAAGTGGGTAGTGGAGATTCACCTCATAGCCAAGGTTTATAGTGACAACATATGAACGAGAGAGAGAACATAGATATTCAATGTCACACAATGTGTAGGAATCAGGTCATTAGGATGTTAAAATGTAGGATTTAAATAAGGGAAACAAGTGAGAAGGATAAATATAGAAGGGATGGTATGAGATAAGCTCATAATAAGAAAAAGTGATCCTAATCTGAATAGATTATTAAACTAACAACAAATAACTTTAAGAAACCAACTTTATGGGTATTTATTAGACTTGATCAATGATGATCAATAAGTTAAACTTGGAGTAAAGGATTGCATCCTTAGTAAGGATGACCTTCTAAAGGTGAGAAAGACTCTTTGATTATTTCATCTAACTTACATGCTTGTGTGTGATTTTCTTAGAGACTTACTTTACATTTTATTTTCTTCCTTCATCCATTTGAATATTACATCTTAGTATACTATATAGATTGGATAATAAATATATATTTTAGTATGTTAATGTTCATTTAGAAATAAATAATAATTTCAAGTAATAAATTAATATTTGGGATTTACTTGTAAATTGAAGGTAATTTGGTTAGTTGATAGAAAGAGGATTTTATAAAATCAAATGTAATCAATGTAAAATTTGAGTCAAAGAAAATAATATATTATATATATTTTTTACTTACAACAATAGTATGATAATTAGCATATTAATAATACTATACATGTATGCTCTACCAAATTTCAATCTACTATTAGATTAAGGTTTTAAAGGAAGAACGAGAAATGGTAATTATGAGAAACTAAAGGAAAAATAATGGTGATATAAATAGTCATGGAACATGGTTGTACCTCTATGAAGATATCCTAATCAATGCAACATACAACTTTGTCGACTTTACAAATATAGAGAATTCATGAGTTTGAATTTTATCAAGGTCAAGGAGCTCAATTAAGGGTTGGGTTTCATTGGATGATAAAAGGAGACAAAGGAATAAAGTTATTTTTTATTTATATCAAGAACAAACACTCTAAAGAGAGAATAATGTCTATATATGATCAAGAGAGGAAAACATGAGAATCTTGATGACATTAAATCTATTTTCTTGTAGCATTATCAACAATTGTTTAGCGATCCTACTCAAGGAGATCAAATTCAAGATAAAGTGAATACATGGTTGGCTCTTGCATTCCTAATAATATTGATCTTGAACAACCAATTTGATTATATTGCTTGCTCACCCTTGAATATTTTGATGTTTGTTTTGAAGGATGTGGTTGACTCAAAAAATCCTAGAATTGATGGTCTACTTACCAATTTTTTCAAAATATTGTAGTCATTTATTAGAGAGGACTTATATGAGGTCTATGAAGAAGCCTTATCTAAGGGATCCTTATGTCCTATAAATCAAGGACTAATTAAATTAACTCCTAAAGGAAAAAAATGAGATCAAAATCTAAGGGTGGAGATAGATCACTCTCCTTAATACCTCCTACAAGATTATAGACAAACCTATTTCTAAGAGAATTAAACACACAATACAATAAATTGTAAGGATAAAGAAAAATGAATTTATTGGAGGGACATTCATTCTAGATAACCTAGTGCTTGCATGGGAAACAATTTAATGGGCCCAACAAAAAGGATAAAACTACATCCTCATCAAATTGGATTTGGACAAAGCTTATGATAGGATTAGGTGGAAGTTCATATTAAAATTTATCAAATGGTTAGGATATGACACCAAGCTCATTTTACACTTAAAAATCCTCTTTTCTAATGCTAATGCTTGCCTAGCAATCAATGGCTTAATCAATCAATCCTTTCCTCTTCAATGATCAATAAGGAAAGGCTTCCCTTTAGTGTCATTCCCTTATGTTCTCACAATTGATGCACTTGGTTACCTTTTAAATCATGCCAAAATGTAGAATCTCATCAATGGTATCACTTTACTTGGGAATGAAGTAGCCCTTAATTCTCATTTTGTTGATGATAGCTTATTATATATTAAAAATCTCAAGAAGAACTTAATAACACCCTTGATGTATTGGACCTATTTTGTTCACCAACTAGCTCTCAACTCTTTCTTAATAAAACTAAATTTTGGATGAATTTGACCAATCAACCACCTCCTTGGGTTCCCCCAAAGTGGAAGTTCAAAAATCATAGCGTTTGTTGGTGTTTTTTCCAGCTGAACCTTGAAAATACTTTAAAGGATAGCCATTCCTTATGCTTAAGAACTTCAAGATTAGTGACCAATGAATGGGAGATGGATTCTACAATTTTCTCCCCTACACTTCAGGCTCTGCAAAACCTAGGAGGGTAATCCCATGCAATGTACCTATGAATTTATGCATCCAAATGACCATATACATTGCAAATAGCAAATAAATTCTCATGTAATTGCTCAATAAATGAAATATTTAAAAAAGATGACTAATCCTTCACAACACTCAACATTTAGAGCATGAGAATACAGAAGTACATTGCACTTCTAGAAATAAAACCTCAACTAAAATAGAAATCTGACAATTGAATTTGATTTGTTGTTGAATGATCAAGAAAATTTGCATCATGAATACGAAACCCAGACCACTGCCTTAACCTAGGAAAAAAATTCAATCTCAACACAAATATAATTGGATAACAGGTTCATACTTAGTATTACAAAGCTTCTATAACACTGCATTACAACATCATACCATTGTATCCTAAATCAAAAATTCTTATAAAGACCTTGATACTCAAATTACATGAACCTATAGCTTCACCTAAGTAGTCTAATTAATTATTCAAGAATTAAAACAAATATGAAGCCATACATCATTGGAACACAATGAAGATTAACAAAACAACCCTTGATCATTTTATTCATAGCTCATATAGTGAATACACCAAGAGAGAAATGGTCTTGAATTTGTACCATTATCTATTCAAATGCTAGTACTATTATCAAAAATTACATTTTCATATTACTAGACTCAAATACCTAAGACAAAACTCCAAACGGTTCTCTATATTTTCATTACAAAACTTTTCTCTATGATCAATCAACCCCCCTGTACATTTGATCGTGAATTCCTTCTTATAGAAATGAAGGAGCAAACAAGCCTCAAACCATAATGTACACATGTCCAATACTCATTTGACTGGTACCAAAATACATTCCCCAAAAGAAGTTATATTTGCAACTCGGGAGGGGGAAATTCATAAGAGAAAAAATTCCTTTGCACATTACTTGAAGAAGGTAATTCTCATCCTCCAAAGGGCATCCCTTTATCATTGTAGAAAATTTCACCATATCGACATGTCAAAGAGACTCTTGAGATAGTCTCATTGATATTCCATTGTATCTTCAATGTGGCTCCACAATTTCCTTAGGCTTTGAATATTTCGATGTGTCAATCACCCACCTACTCGCTAAGTGATGAGAAATGTTGGTGGATCCCCCACGCAAGGGATGGTTCAGATTAACCCACAACACTCCATCATATCCATTGATCAATTTTGATTTAGATGATTGGCCATGATCCATGTGATTTTAAAACCATTTTCACCCTCATCATCACTCGTCACTAATGTGTTTTTCATTCCTTTGACTGCAACTACAATGGTTTGAGGTGAAACAATGGAAATAAGACTTAGCCATCAATCTCTTATCTCTGATACTTCTCTTTCCCTCATATATTCCATCAACGATGTGAAGAACATATGTGATGAGCTCTTGTCTATTAGATCAAGTCATCCTTCACCTTCATTTGGTCCCACCCTATTGGCATGTCGAGGAGACTCTTGAGACCGTCACATCGAGATTCCATTGTCTCTTCAATGAAGTGCTTATCAGTGTGTCAAAGGGACCAATCAACAAGTCTCACTGATGTTCATGTTTCTCTTCGATGAACTATAGTTGCATGTCCATGTGATGTCACCTTCCTCACTATCTGATCCCACCTAACTCTGTAACAAGCACAATTCGATCACCAAGGCTTGATGAAAGTTGTTGATCAAGCATCATCGTTGTGTTGAAGGGACTTCAAAGTAGCTCCCACTGACATGATGCAGTTCCTTTAACAATGTTTTATCACTTCATTGGAGGGACTCTAAAACATCTCCTACCAACATGGTGTCTTCTCCCCAATGTATCTTACACCCTCAATCACCATTTTTTATCTTACAAGACTTAATGCTTGCTACCTTCACATGATAATGGGCCTTGCTAAATGATAAGACACGTGGCACCCACTCACCAACCCATTGGAATATTTTAATGAATATTAAAACCTAATGGGGAAGCGTGGAATGGAAAGGATCAAATCACTTTGATCCAACCACCTGTAATAAAAGCTTTAACTTGCACATGCAAATGTTAGCAACTTAAAAGTGGGCCTTGACTAGGTTAATGGGGAATGGGGAACATGAACTCTAGGGTCAAGACTTTAGACCGAAGATAAAATATTAAATCCCTTTTAAAATTTTATGTGCAATTATTTCCCATCAACAAAAAGATCGACAAGGCTAGGTAAAGGGTCTAGTAAAAAGGATTCAAACTCGATGACATAATTTTAGACTAACACAACTAGGAATATGCAACAAGTCAACACAAAATTAACCAAAAGAACAAGGATTAAGGAGAAATAAAATATGGTAAGGAAAACCAACCCTATAGCATAAAACCCTAAACCCTTGTAACATTTCAAAACCAAGAAACCACCCAAGTAAAGACATTAGATCAATAGAACATGAAATTTGAAGGTTCCACCAGTGTTATTTCAAGATACGTTGGCATCCATTTTGAGATAATATTTTCATTATCAAAAATGTGAAAATGGTTCATTAATAAATTAAAAAGCAAGCTCAAAATTTGGTACAAATTTCTTTCAATGGTTGATTACATTCAAATTGCTAAAAAATCCTCATAGCTAGTCAAGTTTACATTTCGTAATGTTGGATTCCTTCAAAAATCAATTATAATCAACTATGTAATGTCCCCATTTTTAGGTTCTCAGATAGTGTAGTTGACACTAACCTTTTGGTTGTGTGTTAGCATGATCAGAGGAGTTATTTAATGATTCGAATGAGCTCAGGAGGTCTGGAGGACTCATATGCCACTTTTTGGGTGATTTTTTGCTTCTGGTGTGCTCTCCAAGATTCCTAGAGAAGGTGTCTATTTATAGTAAGTCACCTAGTTTGGTTTGATTATCATTATTCTTCATTAGATTCACTCCAGTGCAATCAACTTCTGATTCTGATGCATTTGGAAGTTTCCGTAAAATGGGTGCATTAATGGCTTTATTTTAATTATTTTACTAAGGTCACTAAATATTATTCAAAATATTTTAAAATCACCTTAGTGTTATAGCTCATCGAAACCAAGATGAATTTTTTTAAATTATGGATGCATAAAATGAGGGACTTGTGTGTCAAATTATGATTATTTTAATTAAAAGGTCCTTTTCGAAGCTAAAATGAAGTTTTAATTAAAAGTGAATTTTAAATAGAAGCTTCTAGAGAGTGTGGCGAGAAAAGTATAAAAGGAGGTTATGAGAGCTCATTTGGATATGTGAGGTTTATTCTATTTCTTTGATGAAACCATTGTGGTTTGGAGATTGAACGTGGTTCATCTCAATCTTTGGAGGATAGAAACCCTTTGGGGAAGATCAATTTTTGTGGTGAAACAATTCCACCCTAGTTGGTTTGAGGGAAAGATTGGATCACTCAAGTTTTTCAACTGTGCAATAAGGAAAATTTGTGAGTCTCCTATGGAGACAAATTTGGAGATAAATGGTAGACATTCTAGCCTATTGGAGGTTCATATTATATTGTAGTTTGTGAGCATTCATGGGGACATGTCTAGGTGCCATATTCAGGAGCTTCTAATCTAGTCGTGCCATTTCTAGTCTACATATTTTATTTGGGAGGTATTTAAGTTTGCATATCTAAAGTTGGACAATAACATTTGCATTTTCTAGTTGGGACATGGTTTTTTCTAAAGTTCATTGTTTCCAACACTTCTAGTGTGGCATTTATAGATGCAAAAGGGAGGTGTTTCATATTGGAGTTCCCACATGAGCATTGAAGGAGAGACTTGGGAGTCTGAAAGGGGTGTTGCTAGTATCATAAACCCTAGTGACAACCATGGACAAGGTCATGCAAGTTGTGAGGGGTTTGTGTTAGGAGCTAGGCATGGTTTCTCATATTAAACTCATTGAATATATCCAACTCTACCTACATAATCATTTGCAATCACATTTTAACAATTCATACATTTTCTAAAGGTGATGCCACAACCATTGAAGAATCACCTAGGTGTGGTAATTTCCAAGTCAGGATCACTGAGTATTATTCTTTTATTTCGGACTAAAACATTGTAATATTTTGCCACTTATCACATGTAGTAACTTAGGAAAGAGTTTCCTAGTCTGAAAGGAAATACAAACTACTAGATAGTGTGATTAAGTGTAGGTTTCAGGTCTACAACAATTAATTTATGCTAATGTTATTATCCAAAATTTTAGTGTTAAAATTGTGTTCAATTCTATGAATTTGTATGAATCTCCCATTTGAGTTAATGTAATGTATGAAGTGGATATTGTTGAGCCTCAACTTTATGCTATCCAATATTCAAACTCCTGAAACACATAATCTACACAACTTGGACATTTTTTTGACAAAATGGAACATGTGTCAAACTGAATTATTAAAAAAATATCATTTAAAACTATAGGGGTTATTACAATGGTATCAGAGCCATTGATACTACTAGCCAATGGGTTTTAATGCCAAGTGTTAATAGCAGGAATTTCCCTACCAAAATAGTGGGTTCCAATAGTGTGCTTGCATTTTTTTGTACTCGGAAGTTGGGTTAGTTCACTTTGGGTTTTCTTTCGATGAGTGGCCATCACTTAGTCTTTTTCAGTTGCATCATGTGTCAATTATTTTATTGGTTAAAATGAATTCTATGCATGAGCTTTTAATATAATTAATGCAAACATTTCAATACTATGATAAGAATTTAATGAATTTGTTAGAGCATTTTGAAAAGCTAGATTCCCTTGTTGCTAAAGAAAAGAAAGAAAATACTAAGGTAAAGAAGTATACCAACATGGGAAAAAGGGAAATCAGTAAGAATGATCTTAGAAGAAGAAATATTTTCTTCTCATGCAAAGGACCTTGGTAACTTAATCACCAATACACAGGCAAAATAGTAGAGACTAGAGGAAGAGCCAACAGTCACAAGTGAGGTGGTTGGAAAAGAGATACAAGAGGTGGAAGTTGTTCATGATGGATATGACACTTCTAAGAATGAGGATGAAGCTAGTTCTTCAAGTGCTTCTAATAATTAAGTAGAGTACATGATTTTCACAATAATGTTGGAAATGAACAATTGACTATTTTGGAGTTCACTAAAACAACAAATGGGGTTGTAGGGACAAACAATCAAAAGAATGATTTCCATAATGTTTCCTTCTAGTCGAGTAATACCATGGACATTGAGGGAAAAGAGTCACTTGTTTCTTATACAAGAGAGGTTTTCACGAGTCTATATGTTGGTGAAGTAGATATTGTAGTTGATAAGCATTCTGAGGAGGAGGTGAATTTATTTGAGGATTAGGTGCTTGATCATAACACTGTCCCATCATTCTTACATGAGGATTGCAAAGCATTAACTAGTGAAAACAATGATATTGAGGATGACATGGTTCCTACAAATAGAAGAAGAACTAAAGATTTATTGTATGGAGAGCCATATCACATTGATGAGCTTGATCAAAGACCTCTTGCATTGCAAGATTTGAAGGACCAACTTGTGGTTATAGATGAGAAATTGGTGCAAGTGCTAACAAGGATAGATAATACTCACAAATATGTTGAAAATATCATCTAGAAAGATCAAATTGAGGAGAGGAAAAAGGGAGTTGCAAGTGGAGTCACTCATACTCAATTGTGCATTATCAAAGAGGCATTTGAAATGATGAAATAATATTACTTGCAATTGCTTATGGACATGGATTTGGATTGCAAGTATGTTGAAGATAAAGAAAAAGAAGTTGATGATCTTTGCTTACAATTGAGGATGACCCACTTTTTTTTATACAAAGCAAAAAATTATATTCCTTTTGAAACCATGGATCAAGAAAATAAGGCAAAGGAATTTGGAGATTAAACAAATTATTGGAGGAATTGATGAACTCCATAAGGGTGAAATATTTTATAATGATTTTAACACTTCCCATATTGGAGAGGTTTAGTATGTTGATAGAGATTGGGACCTTCGTGAGGATCAGTTCTCACATGAAGATGCAAATTATAGCCATGAGATAGTTGGTATAATAGGTAATGAGGGTGGATTTTAGTATGATGCAGTTCCTAGGTCAACAACTAATGGTGAGTGTTTGTAATTAGAGGAAGGTATGCATGAAAACCTATGAGAACATCCTTGAAAAAAATGAAGAGAGTAAGGATTCTATAATTGTTAACATCAACCTATTGTCTTTGTTTGGGGGTGATATACTGCTTAGATATGTAAATAATGATGAACATTTTGGACTGAAAGGTTATTTGTATGAGAAACATGAAGATATCAATGAAAGGTACATGAACTATATGATAATTCTTTGATTGTGAACAAAAGACCAATACCTTCATATGACTTGATTCCTCGTGAGATGATAGATGAAAATTTTATGGATGACATTGGTAAAGTACCTCATCTTGTTGATATTCAAAATTTTATGGCTGAGCAGGAAATGGTTTTTGTTGGCCCAAGCCATTCACGTGATATGATGTTTCATAATGGTTTCACTATACCTTATTTCATGAAAACACATAACAATAATGGGCATCAAATTGAGGAAGGGTGTTCAGAATTGGTGCTTTGGTATCCTACTTACACATTAATGTGTAAGGGCTATTTTATTATGCTAATCATGATATTTTTCAAACATTGCATTAAAGTTAGTAGTTGATTTCATGGAATGGTGTGCACGTGTTTGTCACTATATCATTTTGGAATTTGAATACTGATGAAGCCTTTCCAATTTATAATAGTAGAGGCAATTCCAAGATGGTGATAAAACAGATTTTTAGACTTAACATTCTTGACATCAGTTGCTATTGTGATTAGGAAAAATCAGAAATTAATGAAAAATAAGCATTTAATTAGTAATTCTAAAATCCTAATCAACTACAAAGCACAATGAAAAGCATGAACATTAAATAAAATGAAACACTATCACCGAATTCATGTTTCCATTGGATGACCTTTGTAGCTCTTCTTCATTTTTATATGATATAAGTGTTTCCCTCAGATTATATGTATGCAACAATAGCCTAAAGATTATGGCAGTTCAAAATATCGGAGAAAGTATTATCTCAATAACATTGTAGCCTATATTCTCCAGATATCAAAATGATAAATGGCAACGGTATTTATAGAGAGGTGAATTCAAAATGGATGAATAAGATTAACTAATTTTTATTTCAATGAATGATCGAGATTAAATGAGTGTCCTAGGCATAATAAGATTGAAAGTGGAAGAGCAAGTGGAAATTAACTGATTTTTCAACAAAATATGTTAGTTTGAAAAGGAAAATTGTATAATTACATAATAGAAACATTATTTAATTAGAAGAGGAAAATGTGAGTTAATTTTTTTATTAAATAGAAATTTAATTCAAAAAGTGATAGAAAAGATAAGTCATTTAATTGTCATAAAAATTTAATTAATTTGTGACAGAAGATGCCAAAAGTGAATAATTAAATAATCATCATAATTATTTAATTATAGTGGAAAGTGACAAATAATTAAATAAATATAAATTTATTTAATTATAAAAGTCAAAGATATTAGTGAGGCAATTAAATAAATAACAATTTATTTAATTAATCAAAAGCATACATAGAAGGATAAAATGAATTAATTAAATCATCTAGATTATTTAATTAATAGAAGACTTTGTGACATTAGATAATACACAAGCCTAATGATAATTTTTAGGTGTCTACAGTTGCAACGACCTTGAAGATGTATGTGTGAGTATGTTTGGTGATAATCCTAGGATTTGGGATCCAGATATAGTTTTCAGGGTTGAGATGTTGATTTATAACTAGAGTAGTGGACAAAATTTTAGAGATGGTATCACTGTCCACTTGTCAATCAGCCTACATAGGAACTTGCATGATAGCATTCAAATGGAATGACCACCACCTCTAGCTCAAAATTGGAGTAATTTTCAGATGGTGTTGATTAGTAGGGGTAGTTGGGTTATTGGAGGAGTTCTTTTGATCATTCCTACACTCGCATTTCCTATGTTTTCAGGGGTAATGATTTATGACAGTTGTTACCTTAGAATTTCTATGCAGTTTATGTCAACATCAATTTATGGGTAGATAGACTTCAAGCACTTACAATATTTGTGGAAATAGGTTGTGGGAGTATTTACAAAACTTGGACATTTATTACTAAACCCCACCAGCATCAGTGATGGATACTACAATCAATTCGAGTTGTTGATGGATATATCCATAGATGTTATTGTGGTGATTGCAGTCGATTGGATGAGCTAGTGTGCTCGATATGAGCATATTAACATTTGGAAATTAGGTGTTAGTGAGAGGTTATCAGTCTATGGTCATGATAGCATTGACAAGATGTATGATTCTAGGGATGGCACTATTGTTATCGGCTTCTGATTAGGGACTGATTGGTATCATTTTCAAGATACTGTGAGGAGATATGCTAAGGATTACTCTTGGGAGTTGAGTAGATTATATTTTTTGTTCGCTAGGATCATGTTAGGAAATGGGATTTCAGTTATGGACTTCACTGGGATGCCTTGCCAGAAGATTTTCATAATTCTAATTTCAGTCCTCACAGGTATTTTGGTTCAGGTGTTGGTGATGTTCACTTTTTGGGGCATGATGATTTTACCTTTTTTTATCATAGTGCATCGACAACATGGTAGAAATTTGTAGAGATTAACTTGGGACCTCAAGATTACATGTGGGTTCAATTGGTTTCAATCAGATGTTATTGGGGTGTATTGACATTGCTTGAGGAGAAGCAATATTTGGGAAGGGTAGACTATAATCTCCCCATTTTCAGGTTCTCTTGAAATGTAGTTTACACTAACCTTGTGGTTATTTTTCAACATGATCAAAGGATTTATTTGATGATTCTAATGAGCTCAGGAGGTTTGGAGGACTCATATGCCACTTTTTGGGGTATTTTTTGCTTTTGATGTGCTCTCCAAGATCCCTAAAGAGGGTTTCTATTTATAGTAAGTCACATGGTTGGATCTAATTATCATTATTCTTCATTAGGATCACTCTAGTGTAGTCAATTTCTAATGCCAATGCATTATGGTAGTTTCGGTAAAATGAGTATTATTTTACTAAGGTCGCTAAATATTATTTAAAATATTTTAAAATAACCTTAGTGTTATAGATCATCGAAACTAGGATGAAATGTTTTAAATCATGGATGCATAAAATGGGGGCCTTGTGTGTCAAATTATCATTATTTTAATTAAAAGGTCCTTTTTGGAGCTAAAATGAAATTCTAATTGTAGTAACGGAAAAAGTAAGCCTTTTTCCTTACTTGGTTTGATAATTGACATTAAAGTTGAATGGGTGATGTCTTGGAGTAGTTTTGTAATATGTTGTACACATTCACACTATTCTAGGACCTGTATTTGACTAAAACATGCCTTAATTGATCCTTTGCAAGGGTATTGTAAAGTGTTGTAACACACTTTCACACTTTTCTAGGATGTATTTACTTAATTAAGCCTAATGGACCCCTTCCTAATTGTTTACCTTGTTTAAGTGTTGTAAAGTGTTATAAGCACTTTCACACTTATCTAGGTGGTCTTAATTAATTGTGGTTAATTGGAGTAATTAACCCCATTTAATTCAAATTTAGGCCTTAATTTTGAAACCTCCTGAAGATCTATCCTTACACTCATAATTTAATTAATAAAATATTTCATTGGGAAAAGTTTGGTCCTAGTAAAGTGTGCTAGAACCCATTTTCCTTTGATGGAAAATGGGTCCTCCCTTAATAGGACCCCCATTTTTTAGGTGATTTGGAATGGTAGTTTAGCTTTCTTTCAATCCCTCGGGGTTAGGTCCTAGTAAACTGAGCCAAGACCCATTCACCCAAGGTGGCGAACGGGTTCTCCCTTAATGAAACCCCCCTTTTTGAATTTGATTTTGGTGGGAATTTAATCATGTTTCTTTCCAGATCTGGTGCCAGCCTTAGTTGTTTGAATTTCGGGGTTAATCTCCTAATTTAATATAAATAAGGGGTTAATTCACATTGTTTCTCCTAGCAAACTTATGTGACTTCATGAGATCAAGATCAAGAGAATTATTGAGCATTTCAAAAGCACTCATAAGGAATTTCAAGGCATATTTCAAGAGTTTATTGCAACAATTCAAGATCATATCATCATGACAAGGTTTTAATGCATTCATGCATGTGGTTGAGAAAAGATAGTTAATTTTGCATTGAGGGTCTATTTACAAGCATCATTCAACATCCAAGATCTACATTATTCATGGCCACTACATGTTAGTTTGTAGATTTTTTCACAAGACATCATCCAAGATGACATCAATTACATTATTTCATGTTCATGCTTCATTCCTTTATTTCATCAATTGGTTTAATTACCTACAAGTGGTTTGACTAAGGCAAACCCAGATTCACTAAAAAATAAACAAGTTTTTCTTCCCTTGAGTGTGTGATTGCAGATTTACAAGTTGAAGATCAAGTTGAGCAAGATTGTCAAAGTTGCAAAGTTGCAAAAGTTGTCATTCAAAGTGCAAGATCGTGGAAAGAGCTCTACAAAATTACCTACAGACTTCTAGAAGTTGATAAAAGGGAAATTGAGAGTGCAAACATCAAGGGAAAAGACCCTGAAATTAGTTTTCTAAAACCCCAAAAGGACCCATTCGCCACTGAAGGTGAATGAGTCCTTTACTACTCAAAAACAACTTTCTGGCCAGGTACACAACTTTTTATGCTCTAAAAACTTCCCCCATAGTTGCTATAACAGTTAGATATCATTTTTTATTGTTATTTTCATCCTATTTTACACATAATTGAGTGATTAAGGTATTAGAAAAATCAGTGGTAGATCCTCTTGTTCATGCATTTGGTTCTACCCTATTTTTCCCCTAATCATCTTTGGTGAACCTGATGCATTGAACATTGTAATTTTCTAATTTTTTGAGTCTCTCACTGCATCTTAAGTTATATTTTACATTCATTTATATTTAAATTTTCATTGAATTAAGATCTCATTTAGGGTTACTTGTTTTGCATTGAAATCTTGCATATCATATAGGGTTTAGATTTGCATTGTTTTGCATCTTTCTAAATCTGAAAATTACAAAAACAAATAAGTAATTTTGCATCTCATTTAGATATCATACAATTGCATTTGAAAATTAAAAAATTACATTTCAAATTAGGCCTTGCATTTCATCTTTTCATTATAATTTTACATTGAATTTCTAGAAAATCTGAAGTTGAAGTTCATTGTCTCAATAATAGAACTAAAAGATATAATTGAGAACTTGAAAATCATTAAAAAATAGTTTAAAAATACCCAACTAGTACCCATTCACATTTATTGGTGAATAATTCCTTGATCAAGTTTGATTTGAACCTTTTGGCAATTGAAAAAGCATCAAAATTCACTCTAAAATTGATAGAAAAATCTCATAAACATCCAACTAGGACCCATTCGCCCTTACTAGTGAATGATTCCCTGTTAGCTACTACTTCATTTTCAAGACATTAAAATCTTAGTTTTTAGCTTCTGTTTGGTGCTATTACCTTTTAGTTTCAGTTTCCTAATTTGTTTTTTCATCAATTTCATTGCATTTAGCTTAAATTTCTTCATTTTAATGCATTGTTAAAAGTTAAAAATTAGATCAAAACATTTCATTTTCAGTTTACGGCATTGTGTAAGCAATAAATTGCATTGTTTAGACTCTAAAAAATTCATTCATTCTAAGATATTGCATTATCCCTTTGCTATTCTAGGGTTTTCACATTGGGGTTGTAAAACTTGCATGAGATTTACAACTTGGTGTCCTATTTTCAATACTATTATAAGATGAAGTTCGAGGATCGTGTCATCTTGTGACATCTCACTCACTATGGATCTTGGGTTTCCTAACTCTCTTTTTGATAGTGTTGAGAATCAACCCTCCATGGCTCATAGTTTGAATACTTCATTTCCCATGACATCACCTCCTACAACCAATGCCCCTAACATTACCAACACCGTCCCTACCATTACCACTTCCACTCAAGCTTTGAGGTCTACTCAAATCCAAGGTGGAATTCCAATCCCATCCTCCATGATACCAATATCCATTCCTACATACACTACTAAAGAACCTACAACAACATTCCAACCTACAACAACATTTCAACCCACAACTACCATTCAACTAACCACAACAGTCATACCTACTAGCATCGTGTACACTTCCATAGGTATTCCCATAGGAAAAGCTTCAAGCACAATAATACCTCAGCAATCCATCTTCAATAACCTACAATTCACTAGCCCTCCGTATACATACACTACACCACCTTATTCCCCTCAACCTTATAACCAAAATGACCCTCTCATTAACTCACTTTTTCAAACCATGACATCCCTTCAACAACAAGTGGCAACATTACAACAGAACAATAATGGTCAACCTTTGCAATACATCAAGTCCACCCCATTTTCCCTCGACATATTAAGAGCACAAATACCATAAGGTATAGAGGTCCCTCACTTTGAGAAATATGGTGGGAAAGGAGATCTTGTAATCCATGTTTCCACCTTCACAACCTTGTGTAGTAATTTCATCTTTTAGGATAAACTATTGGCTAAGCTACTCCCTAAATCTTTAAAGGATATTTCTCTAGAGTGGTTTTTCTCTTTACTGAACAATTCAATTGGTTCATTCAATGAACTTATTGATTCCTTTTACAACCAATTCCATATTCACATGGGTCCTAAGATGGCCCTTTTTGATTTAATGACATGCAAGAAAAAAGAGGATGATAAAGTGACTAATTTCATAAGAAGATATCAAACACTTTATTCACAAGTGAACATTAAGATTCCTGATGCCAACCTTCAATGAATGTTCATTTCCAACTTACAAGATAAAATCCAACAAAAACTTGAAATTTTGAGGTTTCCATCCTTCACACAGTTATGTACAACCCTTTGTGACCATAAAAACTCGATTGGTGGTCGTGATATGAAAAATCCCCCTAGTCATCCTAAAAAGTCTGAATCCACAACTCAAAACAATTATCAACTATTCAAGAAACAAAATAAGGGATTTTTACAACTAAATCCTCCTCAGACAAGTCAAAAAAATAATAATCAAGTGGCTGCTATAAAAAAAACTTTTGGGGATAGAGAGAGAGAATTCAATCCCTTACCAATACCCTTCACAATATCATGTTGCAACTCATTGACAAAAACATGCTTACCTTACCTCATGTTAGAGAATGAGATCCTACTATACCATTGCCTAAAGGTTTTTGAAAAAATTCTTATTGTCATTACCATCAAACAAATGGACATAGTATAGAATATTGTAAGCATCTTAAACATCTTGTGCAAGAACTTATTGATTCTAATCACTTACAAATCAAAGTTGTGAATGATAAAGGTAATAATTTTGTAGCTCCTTCTAATCAAAATTTTCAAATCTTTACAAATCCCATGCCTAGAATGTTTCATTTTTCAAAGCTATTGAAACAGAGACTGATGTGATGAATGTTGACATGAATGATGAAAATATGAATACCATCGAACAACATCCCACAAATGAAGTGATAGCATTTATCGAAGCTAGACCTCGTAAGGGCTTGACTAGACAAGCTCTTGACATTGCTTTCTAATAAAATGACAGACCTTAACATGCACCTAATGGTCCTATTTACATAGCTGGCCAAATCAATAATAAGCTCACAAATGGGATATTGGTTGATCCCGTTTGTGGAGAGAATGTGATCATAGAAGAATTCTTATATGTGCATGAGATATATCAAGAAACATATGATAACCCGAAAGCATGGATCAAGACACATAACATATTTTCTTTCCTACGATAGGCTTGATATATCTCCCTTTAAAAGTGGGACTAAAAGCATTAACAGTCTCATTCTCCATCATTCCACAATTGGACCAATTTCATGTGAAGCTAGGCTATCCATGGCTTCACTCCATGAATTTCATCCCTTCGGTTGTGCATAAATGTCTAAAGTTTCCATTTGACAATGACATCTTTACTGTGCATCATAATGGATTTAATCCTACCTCGACAAAAGGGAATTTTTCACTAGATTACTTTTGGCCTGAGCCTATGGAGCATATCAAGCCTTGTGAAGATTTCTTTTTCAAATCATATCAAAAATTCAAGGAAAAGAAAATAGTGAAACTATCCCTTTGAAACATGCCTCAACCTATGACCAAACCAACCATCCTTGATGATACAATGATTGAACCAAAAACATTTCCAACTATACAAGAACAAGCTCTAGAACAACCTCTTGCAATTTCCCACAAGAGACCACAAGATAGTACAAACAATCTCGTTGTCCCTCTTAGAGTCAAACAAGTTTACAAATTCAAAGAGAAAGCGGTTGAGAAACCTCATGTTGTTTCTTCTTATCCTTCCAAGGTAGAGAACAAACCTATATTGACAAACCTTCTCTTACAAAAAAGAAAATTGACAATAAACTAAAAAGAAATCGAAGTGCTAGAGAGCATAGACGTAGACGTCATGCTATTTCTCGTAGATTGCAAACTCAAGAAAACAACCATGACATAGAAAATCAAAATCCAAACCTACCTAAATCAATGCATTATGACTCTCAACCCTCACCACAACATAAACAAGAACATTGCATGCACATTGTTATTCGACCTCTTGATGTGATTAACTTAGACGATGAAATTGATATTGCAAAAATTGATGAACAAGTGCATGATGAGTTGAATACATTGTTTTCTTTTTCCATGAGCTTAAATGAAAAATCTCCTAAAAAGAGTGTTGAACTTGGTGCGTGTCCTAGTTCATCATTTGATGTTTTCCATTTGACTAGTTTCCCACCTTTCGTTTATACTGACCAAGATTGGGAGCCTGATGACCTACTTTAGGTTGACTCACCTATGCCTTACTAGTCTTTTTCTTTTTCACTTTTATTTATGTGATTGCATGTGCGTAATGTGATCCCTTGTGTCGTTTCATTTGATGTTCCTTTCTCTTTTGTGAATTCTTCTATTTGTACCTTCATTCTTCTATGTGTCATAATCATTTTCCATTTGTCTTGTGTTTTCCATTTGGGGATGATGCAAGGCATTGAGACATTTATGTCTCTTCCATGTTGACCCAAAAAAAATTTCTTTATCTTTTTCATTTGTCTTGTGTTTTCATTTTGGGGATGACACAAGGCATCAAGAAATTCATGTTTCTTCCATGTTGACCTGAAAGGTTTTTGTTTTTTTTCACTCTCTTTGTGTCATTCTTCTAGTTTTGTGAGTATTTGGGGAATGATGATTGTTCCATACTCTATTACAACATTGTAGCAAAAACATAATGACCCCAAATCCATAGATTCCCTATGAATTTGTGGGGGAAACCCTTCTTTCCTATTTCATGACACAGCTTATTTCAGAAACATATGACTTGGCATAGAGTTTTCTGAGGAAAGCTCTCATGTCTTAGGACAAAAAAAATTGCTACTTTAAAGAAATTGCTCACAGTAATGGTGTAGCAACCACTTTAAAGTGAGGGCATACATCGATGAAATATTTTGGAAAAAATTGCATGGAGTTATTTTCCTTTTTCCTTGTGATGTGTCCTCTTCTCGGTGGTGTCATTGGGTTTGATTTCATCCAAAAGTGTATGATCTATTGCTATGGCATGATGCGAATGAGGCATCCCATTGGCAACAATTTGACACTTTTGACTTTTCCTCTCTTGGAGACATAGGTACAATTCTCCCTAAGAGGAAGACCATTACACAAACAAAGCAAAATCCCATTTAACAAAATTTTTACATGACAAAAGCATTTACAAAAATCATTTACATTGTGATGCCTTATTGAAGTTAGCAAGAGGATAACTTTGGTATGGTTAGTATGATGGGAAACTGATACACTGGCATGAATTTATCATTATATAGTGGGAAGCTAACACATTAGCATGAATTTCACACTAAACCACTTCTTTGGGAAAACTCACCTAGTGGAAAGATTGAGGTTCCAATACCCCAGAGTGAGCAACACATGTTATGGAAAAACAACCCCATTTCACATCGTGTTGAAACAGTTGTGCTTGATCCTTTGTTTTTGTTTATTTTTCTTGTCCTTTGATAGGTTATGATCATGTATCTTTGTTATTTTTGCATACTTAAGTGTCTTGGATGTATAATTTAGTGTGAGTTTGACATGGGGTCATCCTCTCACTAAAGTGGGGGAAAAATGTAGTAACAAAAAAAGTAAGCCTTTTTCCTTACTTGGTTTGATAATTGACATTAAAGTTGAATTAGTGATGTCTTGGAGTAGTGTTGTAATGTGTTGTACACATTCATACTATTCTAGGACCTTTTTTTGACTAGAACATACCTTAATTGATCCTTTACAAGGGTGTTGAAAGTGTTGTAACACACTTTCACACTTTTCTAGGATGTATTTGCTTAATTAAACCTAATGGCCCCCTTCCTAATAAAATTTACATAATGTGTACCTTGTTTAAGTGTTGTAGAGTGTTATAAGGAAATTTCACACTTATCTAGGTGGTCATAATTAATTGTGGCTAATTGGAGTAATTAACCCCCTTTAATTCAAATGTAGGCCTTAATTTTGACACTTCCTGACTTAGATCTATCCCGACACTCATAATTTAATTAATAAAATATTTCATTGGGAAATGTTTGGTCCTAGTAAAGTGTGGGAAAACCCATTCACCCTTGATGGTGAATGGGTCCCCCCTTAATAGGACCCCCATTTTTCAATTGATCCGAAATGGGTTTTTAGCCCTCTTTCAATCCCCGACGTTAGGTCCTAGTAAATTGAGCCACGACCCATTCACCCAAGGTGGTGAATAGGTTCTCCCTTAATGAGAACCCCCTTTTTGAATTTCAATCTGGTGGGAATTTTATAATGTTTCTTTCTAGATCTGGTGTCAGCCTTAGTTGTTTGAATTTTGGGTTTAATCTCCTAATTTAGTATAAATAACGGGTTAATTCACATTGTTTCTCCTAGAAAACTTATGTGACTTCATGAGATCAAGATAAACAGAATTATAGAGCATTTCAAAAGAATTCATAAGGTATTTCAAGGAAAATTTCAAGAGTTTATTGTAACCATTCAAGATCATATCATCATGACAAGGGTTTAATGCATGCATGCATGTGGTTAAGCTACGATAGATAATGTTGCATTGAGGGTCTATTTAAAGCATCATTTCACATCCAAGATCTATATTCTTCATGTCCACTACATGTTAGTTTGTAGATTTGTTTCATAATGCATCATCTAGGGTGACATCAATTACATTATTTCATGTTCATGCTTCATTCATTTATTTCATCAATTGGTTTAGTTACCTAAAATGGGTTTGACTAAGGAAAACTCCTATTCACTAACAAATCAACAATTTTTTCTACCCTTGAGTGTGTGATTGTAGATTTACAGGTTGAAGATCAAGTTGAGCAAGATTTGGAGCAAGATTGTCAAAGTTGCAAAAGTTGTCATTCAAAGTGCAAGATTACCAAAAGAGCTCTACAAAATTGCCTACAGACTTCTAGAAGTTGATAAAATGGAATTTGAGAGTGTAGAAATCAAGGAACAAGACCCTGAAACCAGATTTTTAAAACCCCAAAAGGACCATTTGCCACTGAAGGCGAATGAGTCCTCTGTAGCTCAAAAACAACTTTCTAGCCAAGTACACAACTTTTCATGCTCTAAAAACTTCCCCCGTAGTTGCTATAACAGTGAGGTATCATTTTTATTGTTATTGGCATCTCATTTTACACATAATTGATTGATTAAGGTCTTAGAAAAATTAGCGGTCCATCATCTTGTTGATTCATTTTGGTGGACCCTATTTTTCACCTCAATCATTAATTAAAAGTGAATTTTAAATAGAATCTTCTAGAGAGTGTGGTAGGAAAAGTATAAAAGGAGGATATAAGAGCTCATTTGGATGTGTGAGATTTATTCTATTTCTCTAATTGAAACCCTTGTGGTTTGGAGATTGAACCTAGCTCATCTCAATCTTTGGGGGATGGAAACCCTCTCAGGAAGATCAATTTCAATGGTGAAATGATTCCACCTTAGCTGGTTTGAGGGAAAGATCACTCGGGTCTTTCAATTGTGGAATAAGGAAAATTAGAAAAATTTGGAGATAAATGATAGACATTTTGGCCTATTGGAGGTTCATATTATATTGTATTTTGTGAGAATTATGGGGACAATTTTGGGCGCCATATTGAGGAGCTTCTAATCTGGTCATGGTATTTGTAGTCTACATATTTGATTTGGGAGGTATTTTAGTTTGCATATCTAAAATTGGGTTTTAGCATTTGCATTTTCTAGTTGGGACATGGTGTTTTCTAAAGGTCATTGTTGTGAGAACTTCCTATATGAAATTTATAGATGCAAAAGGGAGGTGTTTCATATTGGAGTTCCCCTGTGAGCATTGAAGGAGGGATGTGGCAGTCTGAAAGGGGTGTTCCTGGTCTAATAAACCCTAGCACCAACCATTGACAAGGTCATGCAAGTTGTGAGGGATTTATGTTAGGAGCTAGCATGGTTTCTCAAATTAAACTCACTGAAGATATCTAATGATGCCTAAATAATCACCTTCAATCACATTCTAGAAAGTCTTAGGGTTTTTGAAGGTGATGCCACAACCATTGAAGAATCACCTGGGTGTGGTAATTTTTAGGTCAGGATCACTGAGTATTATTCTTGTATTTCTGATTGAAAAATTGTAAATTTTCTACTACTTATCACCTATAGTAACTCAAGAAAGAGTTTCCTAGTCTGAAAGGCAATGCAAACTACTAGACAGTGTGATTAAGTGTAGGTTTCAGGTCTACAATAGTTAATTTCTACTAATTTTATTGTTAAAAAATTTAGTGATGTTCAATGCTATGAATTTGTATGAATCTCCCATTTGAGTTAATGTAATGTATGAAGTGGATATTGTTGAGCCTCACCTTTATGCTATGCAATCTTCAAACTTCTAAAACAAATAATCTACACAACTTACAATTTTTTTTTACAAAATGAAACATATGTCAAATTGAGTTATCAAAAAAATTATCATTCAAAACTAGAGGGGTTATTACGAACTAATTCAATTAATTAGAGGGTTTCTTTGAGGAAAATGGAAAAAGAAAAAGGGTCATCCAATTGCTTCATGGATTTATTGTATTCGACCAAAACACAAAGGGGGTTTATTTGATCCCATCACACAAGGTATTTGCTTCATAGCTAAATGGATTAATAGATCTCTTCATGGAGTTACAACATGGAAGTCTCTAGTTCACAACCTGTTACTTTATTTAGGATAGCTTCCATGTTTGGAAACAGGTAGTTATCCTTCAAGGAAGATACATTTAGATTTCTGAATTCTACACATACTATGATATACCCATTATTTTTCCTCATTGGGACTAAATTATACACCAAGACGGAATGTCTGATTGGCTTTATGATTCCATGATGTCTTAATTTCATCATCTTTTGTTGCATCTTAGGTGCCAATATTGGGTTTATGGCCTTTTTTTTTTCCCTAAATGGCTTAGCATCAGGATTGAGAGGAATTTCTCACAAAAAATTCTATTGGTATGCTTTCAAATCATCATATGACTAATAAAAATATTATACTTCTTAATAAAGAAATAAGCATGGTGCTCACACTTGGACTCATTGCTGCTAAAGCCAATAATACTGGGAAAGAGGTTGGGTGGAAATATATAATTATTATGGTAAAATACTTCAAACCTCAAGGCTCTAGATATTTTTTAAGCAACTTGTCTCCTCTTCTTAAATGGAAAGGACATGATCTTAGTCATGGCATGATTTTTCTACTTCATCTATTTGTTGGAATAGATTGATATGTGTTCATGAGAATCCTCTTGCAAGTAATGCTCAATTACATAGCAAGATCTTTTCACATAATAGTATTCAGGGATATTCAGGAGTTCACATAATTAACTTGGAAAAGTAACATGCAACTTAAGCATGACTTCAAACTTTCCAACGTTCTTTTTAATAACATTGACAAGGTGCAAGGTGTTGTTCATTTATATCTTTAATTAAAAATTTCTACTCCCATTTATTGTAATTCTCTTAAAGATTGGATGTGGTTTCTAGGCTACAAAGTTGAAAATTTACCTCTTAAACTCATCTACCATAATTTAATCCTCCCTCCAATCCAAATATAGCCAATATTAAACTAAGAGTCCAAGCATGGTTTAGATTGAGCCTTGTTATGTAGAAATCAAAAGTTGGAGCCAAAGCTCAATTTCTATCATGGAAGATTATTCATTATAAAATTGTTGTGGGATAATTCCTCTCCTTTCTTCCCAATCACTCCACCAAATGTTGTTTTTGTCACAAGTTAGAAACAATTAAACATGCTTCTTGGAATTGCAAGCATAATCAACAAATTTGGAAAACAATCATGACAATTATTCCCACCATATTTAATAAAAAATTAAAGTGGAAATCAACTTTTTTAGGGTTGCACTGTTCATGGAATATAAATTTAGAATATTTTCATCAATTTATCCTTCTACATATTTGGATGCTCCAATGTAAAGCTACTTTTTTTAATGGGCTTCCTCCTATGAAAGTGATTATGCAAGTTATATTCTCTAATATTATTTTTTAGTAGTCAACTCTTGTGAAAGTCGTGAAGAAGAAACACAACAACAATTTAGAGCTTCAAACTCAAGTTTCTAAAGGGTAGTCTTAGTTGGAAGCTATTTCTAAAGATCAAAATGGGTCTCTACTTTCAATGTTTAATATCATTATGGAAGAGAAGGTGTTATGTACTATTCAATAAAAGTGATTTTTCTATTATTGTTATGGGTAATCTTCTCTAGAAATGTTCCTTTCAGCTCTCTTAAGATGATATGTTCTTCTTTGTAATTCTTAGGTGTATTTTGTTTGAACTTGAATAGTTACTTTCAGGCTGATAATCTTGGAAGTGTCTCCTTTAGATTTTAATTTTCTATTATACATTCATTTTCTTCTGGATTCTACTTCAAAATAAGGTGCTAACGGTGGATAATCTTTGCAAACGGGGATTACAAATCCCTAACAGATGTTACCTTTTCAAGAGTGAGGTGGAGTCAACAAACCATTTGTTTCTCCACTGTCCATTTGTTGCTACAATCTAGGGAAAATTTTTAGCCCTCTGGAATATTTCTTGGGTGTTCCCTCTGTCCATTGAAGATTTCTTTTCACAATGGAAAGCTCCATCTCAAAATCCTTTCATTCAAAGGCTATGGGATTTTATTTTCCCTTTTGTTGTTTGGGGAGTGTGGAAAGAATGTAATAACAGACTTTTCAGGGATAAGGAGATGTCAGAGACTAATGTTTTTGAAAAAAATAGGCTTATAAAGGAAAAATTCAATGTTATTCCCCAAAAAGCTCTTAATCTTGAAGTTATGGTGTGCACTCCCTATGATCTAATGATAGCCAAGGATTGGAATATCAAAATGGATGTTTCTAAGGCATCCAAGCCAGTTAAGAAAAGCGGGGAGGGTGTGCATTGGACCTTTCCTCCTAATGGCTAGACTAAAGCCAAGTTTGATGGCGTTGTGAAGGGAAATCCAGGGATGGCCGGAAGTGGAGGTGTGTTAAGGGACTCAAATGGTAACTTTATGAAAGCTATGGCCATATCCCTAGGTCATCAAACCAACCATGTGGCAAAGGAAATAGGAGCTTTTCAAGTTTTAAATTTAGCACATAATCTAAATATAAAATATTTATGGCTTGAAGGGGAGTCCAAAAACATCATTGACTGTCTCCTAGGTAGGACCCCTCCCTCCCAGTCTATTAAGAATTGGTTTGAAGAAGAAAAATATATCTTAGACAAGTTTGATAAAGTTAAAATCTCCCACATCCACAAGGAAGCTAACAACGTGGCAAATTACTTTGTGAATGAGGGGGTTAAGAGGGGAGGTTTGAACACGTGGCAAAATTTCAAGGACTTGGGAGCTAAAGTCAAGGCCTTATTAGATTATGATGTTATGCATGGGAAAGAGGAAAATATATTTAATGATGATAGGGAAAAGGGATAAGTACATCAAAATCAAGAGATTTGATGGGGTCGTGTCAAATAACTTAGCTAGTAAGAAAAAGAGGTATGCTTTGTGGGTTCATTAGAATGGCTTTGTAAATTTGCAACAGGTTTTCGGTGCTGGTAGAGATTGCAGTGAGGTGCATACGAATATGGGGGGATAGGAAAATAATTGATCCAAATAGCTACGAAATGCACATGAGGAATGCTAAGGTCTGGAAATAGGTTGAGTGAGGTGGTTTGGTTCCATTCCTAGAAAAAATTCATGGGCCTAATCCTATGGCTACTGACTACTTTGAGAAGAACTGGAATAATGAATAAATAATCCTCTTTGGGAGAAAGGTGAAACTAGATGAGAAAATCATAGGAGAGGTGACTGGAATGTCCCTAAGGGCATGCAGTTTTATCATGATAGAAGGTTTTGAGACGAGGCAGTAATCAAATTCCCTAAGAAAGAAAAGGAGAAAATGAAACTGATCAAAGTTTCCAACAACTATTTTGAAATCGACACCATCAAGGAATTTTGGAGAAAGGTGCTTTGTGTCATAATGGAGTATATTACCTTGGATGGGAGATTCACCAGAGTTTATGGGCATCATTTTTCTATCCTTACCCACTTCCACCATAAGGTATAGATTTCTCTGCCTCATTATTTGTTCTGTTTGTTGAGCAATAGCCTTGAGGACCACAAGAAAAATCCTAGGAGATACCCTATTCTTCATCTGGGTCTTATTAGGTTAATCTATGAAAATTTCCAAAGCCTGTCGGCTTTATCTAAACTGGTTGCCTCCATGACGTCTGAGGACTATGATACAGAAAATGGTGGTTTAGACAATCATTCTAAGCCTAACCCAAAGAGATTTTTTGAATCCCATCTATCCCCTATCCTCTTTGGTAAGAAAACCCAGCTTTGTAAACCCCAACTTGCAAAAGTTAACCCTGATAGTTACCCAGGCTACCTGGTTCCTTTAAAGAATCCCGCTCTTAAGGGTTCCCCTACCAATAAGTTGGTTTCCTACTTTGTAGATTCTCTAGAGGACAAAACTAAGAACCATGAAGTTAGAAGAAACTCTATCTCTACCCCGCCTTCCTCTTTTAGAGATGATGGTACCATATTTCCCAGCTCCCCTAACCTGGATGATTTTAACCTCATTTTAGACTGGGGTCGGTCTAGAGATATCCTTTCCTCTACTAGAAGTGGCATTGGTGATATTTTTAGGGTTATGAAATGGGCCTATCAAGAAATTAATGATCTTAATCTTAGAAATAGGGTTCTAAAAGGAAAGTTGGAGGAACTAGAATTGAAGTTGTTTGCTCTGAGCAATGAAGAAGAAAAATAGAAAAATAAAAATACTGGAACGAGAGATTATGACATTGAGGACAAGTATAAGACTATGGAAGTTGAAATTGTTAAAATAAAAAACAATATGAAAACTATTATGGAAAAAAACCATAGAATGGCAAGGCACAATGCCATTATCATCAATGCAATGTCTAAAAAGTTGGAAAAGTCGCAACAGGGCTCGTTGGTTGTTGATCTAGAAGAGGAAAAGGATAAAAGAAAGAATGAGGACCAAGGAATATCGAACAAGACCCATGCCAATATTAAGAGGAAAGCACCTCCTACTACCTATATGGTCCAAATCTTAAAGAGGGGGGTTCGAGAAATGAACGACATGGAAGCTGAGACATCAAAAAATTTAAAGTCCCAAGTTTAGTCGCTACTGGAATTTTGTCTGGTCTTTTTGGGTCTTTTTTGTGGCCCTTTCTTGCCTTTTTTTGGTGGCTATGGCTTTTTCATTTTGCTGTCCTCTCTACAACCTCTCTATTTATGGGGTCTTTGATGATCTTGTCTTTTTTTTGTAAACTTTGTGGTTTTGGGTCCCTGTAAAACCTGTTTTTTCCTCTTTCAAAAACATATATATATTTTTCCAAAAAAAAAAAATCTAGTAGTGCATGCTTATTGTAGTTGGAAGCCATAATTGGAGTCTCTTTTGCTTCATTCTAGTGAGTTGGGAGTGTGTACTATAGAAATTCTAAGACCCCAAAAATCAAACAATCTAACACAAAGCTTTATTCTCAATATTATCAAATACATTTCAATGAGATTGATGTATACACTCAATGTAATGCACAATAGTTATTTAATTCACCATAGGAAATTCTATCACATGGTTGGGAAATATGTATTTATTTTTGTAAAAGTCATGACTATTCACATTTTAGTTATGATCATGTGTATTTTGATGTACTACCATTCTTATAAATACATTGATATTTGCTATTAGAAGGATCATTGTATAAATTTGGGCATCATGAAAGAATGAGATTATCATCTATCAACTAACTTATAAGCATCTCCATGGTTAGGTTTTGAATCTAATTCAAGGCCCTTTTTTGAAGTGATTGGATGCCTCTACAAATTTCATGTATATGTTACATGTCAAACTATTAGAATGCATCAAAAGAAACATTGTTTGTACTTATTTATAAAATAATGAGCTTTCACAACCTACATGATCATTAGATTCGCATGAGGATAGAAATGTTATGTACAAGTTTATCATTGGTTCTATTAGTATATATGATTTATTTAAGGAAATAAAATATTAAAAGAATCACAAGCCTGCAAAGTACAGTGGAGAGGATCTCATAGTTGACTACCTTAGTTTTATGTCTCTAAAATCATATGGATAATTTCAAATTATTCTTACTTGGTAAGGCCCCTATTTATAACTAAGGTTTCAAGTCCACATCATCAAATATGATGTCACATCAACATGTTTTTTGTTGAGGTGTCTTAAAATGCCAAAAAGAGGGTAGACCAATAGTTGTGCAATGAGTCATATTTTATTCTAGTGCAGTAATGTGGTATCACATAATTTGTTTCTTTTTAGATTTAAAGAATATATTTCATTAAATTATAAGTACTTATAGACAACACTAACAACTTTCAACTCACAACTACTAATGCTATACTATTAAAAACATTGGCATTAAATTTATAATTGCTATCACAACTATTGGAATGTGCTCAACTATTGAGTCCTCACCCCTAATGGATGGTAAATTACTTAGTTTGAAGGCTAGTTATAAATTTTTTTTGCATAGAAGTTTTTCATCTCATTTATATGATGGATTGCTATGTGGAGGTTTAGGTAAGAATTTATTACTTTTTAAAATTTCGAGGTAGCATGTGATTGAATGAGTGAAAATAATATTTTGATGAGAGATATAAAAATTGAAGGGAATTTTTAGTTTTGTATAAGTTTTGGAATATTTTATATTCTCAAACATTAAGTGTTGGTGTGAATATGGCATCTTACTTATTCTTCTTATTCACATGTTAAGTTTACTTAGTTCCTAGGAATCTTTATATAGGTCTTAGTTTCCATTAGATCTTATCTTATCTTAGGTCATTTAATTCTTGTGTCCTAGGTCATTTAATATTTATTGAGTTAATTTTCTCATGTTATAGGATTGAAACACATGTCATGATCTTGTCTAATCCCATCCCTCACCTTTTCTATAGAAGCAAGGATCTTGTACATTGTTGCATCACATAATATCAAGGAAGCTATTAACTTTCCATATTCTCTTGTTGAAGGTTATCTTTTATTTTGTAGGTGATATTGGGGTGTGTGAGCTAATTTTTAGCTCCTACATGATGTAGACAATGAACAATGTCCTAAATGATATCATGCACTCGAATCAGGTATACTAACATCATTTCCTCTCAAATTCATCCTCTTTTCACTTAATTGATTAAATTAGCCTAGCTATTTAATTAATTACCTCATTTTCATCTAGTAATCTAATTGACCTAATTAGGTTAATTCATCCCATTTCATCCTATTAAATTGAATAAATCAAATTATTTAATTTAATCCATAAAGTCTTCTTATTTAATTAAATAACCCTAAGTTATTTAATTAAATATCATACCACTTCCCCATTCATTAAATCATTTAATTTAATGAATATCACTTTTAATTCTTCTAAATCCCCTAATTGTATGATTAAACCTTGTTTAATTAGCAATTATCTAATTAATCCAATTCCTCCCACTTGCAAAGGAATATTCCAAAAGAATATTCCTCCTTTGCACAATTTAATTTAGTTTTAATTAAATAAATAACCTTTTTCCTCACCCATGAGAATATTCTCTAGAATATTCTCTCTCCTCCAATCATTTGAAAAAGGGAATATTCTCACTTGGCTTCTTGAGCAAGCTAAACTTGAAACCTCTTGAGCAATTTAACTTTTAAACCTCTTAAACATGTCAAAAGTGTGTTTGTTTGGAAGGAATGAAAACCCTTGATTAAATCTCATCTTGAATTCTCACCCATTGATGAGAATCCATGATCCATGCCTCCCATTTCCTCCATCCTTGGCTGTTGATTAGCTTTTCCAATCTCAGCCCTCCATTTCTCATTAGCTTTCCTATAAATAGAACACTATTTGGAGACAAATGGATCCATCTTTCAATTTGCAAACTTATGTTGTTGGAATTACTCACACTCACACTCATATTTGCTCACATTTAGCATATTTTAGTTCATTTTTAGCTACATATTAGCTTCAAGCTTCAATTAATGGCTTCCATGCATCCATTTAGCTTGTTTATAGATTAGGGTTTAAATCTTTTAGCTTGGAATCTGCTTAGATTAGCTTAGCAATTGCACACTTAGATCATTTTTAGCAGAAAATCATGTTAATTTAGCTTGCATCATGTTCAATTTAGCATAAATAATGTTTTCATCCACATATCACAATGGTTTTATTGATTCTCTTCAATAGAATCAATTGGAACGGGCTCATTGATCATGAGATTGGGAAAGGGTCGTTGTTCCACATCAACACAACACCAATTCTGAAATGGGATAAGTTTTAAATGGGTTAGAATAGACATTTAAATGCTTTCACAGTTCTTAATGTTTAGTTTAACTTTCATTTGAATGATCTTGTTTAAGATTGATTAATAGTGGCTACGTTATGCTTCGATTCTTCATGAATCAAGTGTAATCAACCCATAATAGCATCCTCAGTCAACACATGGTATCAAAGCTCCAAAGAATATTCTCTCTCCTCCAATCATTTGAAAAAGGGATATTTTCACTTGGCTTCTTGAACAAGCTAAACTTATTACCTCTTGAGCAAGTCACCTAGTGACTTGTGTGTGTAGGTCAAAAGTGTGTTTGTTTAGAAAAAATGGGAACCCTTGATTAAAATTCTCATCTTGCATTCTCACCCGTTGATGAGAATCCATGATCCATGTCTCCTATTTCCTCCATCCTTGACTATTGATTAACCTTTTTGATCTCAACCCTTCATTTCTTATTTTCTCTCCTATAAATAGAACATTATTTGGAGACAAATGGATCCATCTTTCAATTGAAAACTTATGTTTTTTAACTAACTCACACTCACACTCATATTTTACTCACTTTTAGCATATTTTAGTTCATTTTTAGTTGCATATTAGTTTTAAGCTTCCATTAATGGCTTCCATGCATCCATCTTAGCTTGTTTATAAATTAGGGTTTGAATATTTTAGCTTAAATATCACTTAGATTAGCTTAACAATTGCATATTTAGAACAATTTTAGCATAAAATCATGATAATTTAGCTTGCATCATGCTAAATTTAGCATAAATCATGTTTTCATCCATTTCTCACAACAGTTTTATCGATTCTCTTTAATAGAATCGATTGAAATAGGCTCACTGATCACAAGATTGGGAAAGGGTCGTCGTTTCACATCAACACAACACTAATTTAAAAACAGGATAAGTTTCAAATGATGTAGAATAGACATTTTGATGTTTTTATATTTAGAATGCTTCATTTCACTAAATGTTTAGTTTATCTTTAATTTGAATGATCTTTTTTGAGATTGAGGTTTAGTGGCTAAATTATGCTTTGATTCATCATGGATCAAGTGTAATTGACCCACATTGATAATCCTCAGTCACATTTTGGGGCTAGAAGGAGGGAAAACTAATAATTTAACTAGTTTCTATCTCGAATTCCATTCATTTTCTTTTTTTTCAGGAAACAATGATACCCAAATCAATTATAGCAACACACTTTGCAAAGTGTCACCATATAGTGATGATATCCCAATATGAAACAATGACACCTATTAAATGCACTGATGCTGATTTAAAAAATTGCGATGCTAATTTAATATCGAGGTATTGAAGATTTTAAATGGAGACACCCCAAATTCACTAGAGTAATGCATGGAAATTTTTTGATGCTATTGTGCTCTATTCTTTCTGTAGAGTGACACCCATTTTCACTAAAGTGATGCTATCGCAAATAGTGACGCCCAGTTTGGGTAAGAATTTTTACAATTTTTTTTTTAGCATATGCTTAACTTTTTTCGATTTATCAAAATAATAACACACTTCTAACATTGTTATGTTTTTTTAGACTAATAGGGTTTTGTAGGTTGGATGACATGGAGCTAAAGTGAAGAAAATATTCTTATCTTAAGATTTCATGATAGTAACAAGCATTTGACACTTTGGAGCAATTATAACCCAATTTCTTATGCTTTTTACGTTTTGTTCTAGGACCTCACTAAATTTCATTTGGGTTTAAAATGAATGCTCAAACGGGACTAAAATTGAACCTTCATCCCATCATTGTCTTTTGGGTTTAAAATTGAACAAGGCAACTTGATATTTCATTTGGTGCATCTAGCTTAGGGCTTAAAATTTGCAACTATTTGCTATGTTTTGTGATTTACACTTCTGTTATTGAATGCAAATGTAATTCTCTCTTTCCATTTGGTGAACTTGAGAAACAAAAACATTCCTTAAGACTTTGTATAAATCACCTACATCTTTCAATATAGATTAAAAATGAACCCCTTGCGAGTGTGAGAAAAAGGTGTGGCATGTGTTCTCTCTTTGTTCATACGAATGGAGATGATAAAACTATGGATGTACTTCCTTGCTATTTTTTATCCATAGAGGGCATGTCTCCCTACTTCGAAAGGAGGGAATGACCCAAGTGATAATGAGCTAAATCCAAGCTCTTTTGAACCACTATATAAATGTGTGGTTGCAATGAAAATTATGATTATCGAGAAGTAGTACATGATATCTCTCCCCTAGTATCTTTATGATGCCAAAATCCCTTGTTTTAAGAGTTGGGAGACCTCTTGAGGGAGTTTATCATAGTACTCCTTAAACTGGAGGCCCTTACTATGAACCATTGTTTAGAATCCAAAATCCTTAATACTTGTTGGTGCAAGAATGGTCATTCTAAAGTCGCCCCACATTTGTACTATTCATTATTGAAATAGAAAAATCCTTTTGATCTTTGTATTTTAAGGATTTTGAGATTTGGTGGTTCTAAGAAGTGTGTTGTCAAATCTCTAATTGTTCACAATGTCTTAGTGTTTGGAGAAATACGAGCGGGGACTCAACAAGTATAGCCATTTCAAACCTAGATTGTAAATGATTGTGATTCAGTTTGATACATTGCTTAGTTCTAAAAACATTAGAAAACATTTATCCTTAGATATTTCTAAATATCCCAATTTATATCTCAATCCATACTTCCCAAAGACAACATAGGCAATTATGGCTTCAACCTCATTATTTTCATGAAATAGACATTGTGAAAGTTATGATGTTTTTGACATAAACATTTAGTTTGAAAACTTAATCAAGACAAGTGTTTGTGGTAAAATAAATTCACTTAAGCAAGATAAACTAACAATTGAACCCCACATAACTATTTGGAGACTGGTTGCTCCCATTGAACAACCTGATCTTCCAGGTGCTATCATTCAACCAAACTTTGAACTCATTAACAAACAAACTGACATCATCAGTAGTTTGAGAAGCTTCACTTTTGAAACCAAAGAAACACCTACCCAGTGGAGAAATGCCACAAACATATTATATGAAGAAGAGGAACAAGTTGATATTGAGGTTGGAAGGCCCATATTACCACCACCCATGTGCCAATAAATATCTTCCTTTCTTCCATAGACTTAGACTTTCCTAAATGATCTCATGTAAAATCAGAATCCCTAAAAGAAGGTTTATAGATCGTCATTTCAAACTTAGGCATCTTAGTTCAAAGGCAATCCAAAACCCCATTTCAACACTCTACCTCAACGGAAACAAGTTGTTAGTAAACTTTTATGAACACACATTGAGGAAACATCCACACATGTACATGTTCTTTATGAGTCAAAACCTCGGTCTTTTTCATGATAATCGACCTATCTAGAACATTGGGTCCTTTTCATGGTCTTGAAATCCCCTAAATGATCTATCACACAATCAAAATCCATAGGGGAAGATCTACAAATCGCCATTATATACATAGGTATCGTAATTACAAGTTTGGTAGGAAGTGGGTCTTAATATTGTATCAAAATCATAACCTCTTGTTAAGGAACCATTATGCTTGACCTAGGAGGAACCAAACAAGTTTACATACCCACATCTACCCTCTCATTTAGGCCAACATTACTCTTTTGGATTTGAAAAATTTAGAGGTTTCACATCATTCTCACTACTTTGGTCTTGGAAAACAAAGGTTCATTTTAAGTCAACATTGGGTCAAACATTTCATTCACCCCTTCATCAAATTCCATCCTTCACTTCACCAAACTTTGTAAAATCTTAAACACACCACTTTTGGACTTAAAATCTATCAAACCAACCCCTAGCTTGCCTACTTTGTATGAGAAATGTATCCTTTTCCATGAATTTAGACAAGTTAGTTATCATATTTGAATTGGTTCATCTTGAAGGTCACAAGTCTACCCTAAAGATTAACAAGGTCATTAACATCCTTTATCCCAACATCAAAACATCAAACTTAAGTCAAAAGTGTTGTCCCAAAATGTTTACAAAGATCACCTCCCACATCACCCATATTTTCATCCCCATTATACCATTGCTCCCAAAATACTTAGAGTGTCTGTTTTACCTAGATTTGAGTCAAGTAGAGAGTTCAAACATTACAAATCTCAACACAACTCTCCCAAGGGTGACACAAAATTATGGTAAAGATGAGATCTCAACACGAGAGAATCATGGAGAAAAAAAAAGTTACATTTACCTCAAGTGATCCAAATCCTTTAGAATTTGATCTGAGAAGTCAAGTTACACCATCCAAACAACCTTCATCCCCATCAAGACCATATGAGATAGAATATATCAGAAACAATCCATTTGAACTCACTAGGGAAGAACTCATGGAACGTCAAGCCTTTGAAAATGTAGCTCCTATCTCCCCATCATTTTTTGAATAGAATTTAACATAGGGCTACATCAAACCTACATTCACAGTATTGCAACAATCCTTTCTCAAGACTTTGTTCATGCTCTCTCACTTGAAAGAAACACACTTGTGGGTACACTTTAAATCAATCCCCCACCTACAACAACCACTTGGACACCTACCTTTGGTGCTCCTCCCATTCCCAAAGATCCTAAATAACCATACACACCTCTTGACCTTCATTACTCCACCATGAATTACACATATCGAGGAAATCCCTCTTCATCCATACATATGAGTACCACAAGTTTGCCTACCATCACTTAAAGCAATGTGGATCAAATATCTCAAAACAACATGCAAGGGTATATCAGTACCATACCACAGAGTTAACCCTTAAAGAAAATAGGGACATCCTTACCCAATCCTCTAATTGGTTCATCCATACCATTGGTTTTGCAAAAAACATCCATCCCATCCATTATCAACTCATCTCAAAGAAATCCTTTGGCACCAAATCTTGTCAACACAGGTAATAGATTATCTACATCCCTAGCAAAAGGAAATCCTCAAGACATGGGACAAGGGAAAATTTTAATCAATGGACTCAAGGTCCTAGTGTGTCATTTCCATTGCATAATATAATGGCACCATCCTCATCTTTTCCCACAATCCCCTTTACTATACCAAATCAAACAGTATCTCAAACATACATTCCTCCATTGTAATCTACTATCTTACAAGGAATGTTGAACTAAGGGAATCCCCAACATCTCATCACCAATCCATTACCCACTCAAAAAATCAACACCCACAATCCTTTACTGATGTCCCAACATCCACCTGATCCCTCATTGGAAGTGCATTCCTTAGCCTTACAACAAGCACAACAAGCCTATCAACAAGCCCTAGCAGCACAACAGTAATAACAACAATAGCAACAATAGAAAGCAGCAACACAATAAGCAACCTTAGCACAACAACAACAAGAATTAGCCTTAGTAGCACAACAAGCAGCACAACAACATCAATCTCATCAAGTAGCCTTAGTAGCATAGCAAGCAATACAACAACAACAAAAACAACAAGAAACATTAGTAGCACAACAACATCAAGTCCATCAAGAAAAGTTAGCAAAACATCAACAACAAAAGGCCCAACAACAATCCCTAGTGGTGCAGCAACAACAAAAAGATCAACAATAAGCCTTACTAGCTCAACAGTATGCCCAACAACAACAAAAAGGTTCCTATTATAATCCTCAATCGAACATCATCAATCCAAACACATTAGGAACATATACATCAATACCCCAATCACCTTCACTTAATCTTACACCACTATACACCCCATACAATTCATCCATCATCCCACCATATATTCCTCCACCCAACCAGCAAGATGATCTAGCATTGCAATTTAAGGCGCTCTCACAAGAAATGTAGGACCTTTGCATGGGCAAGCCAAAGAAGCGCCATACACAAAACTTGTGTCCATATCCATTTGATCAAAATGTCACAATGGTACCATTCCCTCTTGGCTTTGAAATCCCCAAATTTTACAAATAGAAAAGGGTGAGGAAGTCCAGTGAACCATATCAAAGAATTTAGCGTCATGTGCGTGGAGGTGGCTTACAATGATTCATATTTGATGTGCCTCTTCCCTTGAAGTTTAATATGTCCTACTATTGATTGGTTTTCTCATTTGCCTCTTGGTATAATTTTTTTTCAAGAAATTACTAATAAATTTATTAATCATTTCTCCTTCAATCTTAACATGGATGCCAGTCTAGAGGAATTATACACTTTTAGGCAAAATAAAGGAGAAAATTTTGCTAATTTCTTACAACGGTGGAGACAAAGAGCTAGTAAGAGCAAGTGGCATCTTCTCAATGAACAACAAGTGGGAATCATCGTCACCAATCTAGATCCAGATCTATACTTCCACTTGAAAATGTAGTGCATCACATCATATGACAAGATTGTCACTAGAGCCCTTAACATCGAGAGAACTCTAATTTCATACAGAAATACTCAAGCTTACAAATACAACAACTCATCAACTATTTCAAATGACAAGCCTCGTGTTTGGGCTAAGAAAAAGAATGTGAAAAATGATGGTGTGGTAGATGCTATGGTAATCCTAAGTGCTTTGAGGACAAACAACAATCAAGTTGCTAACATCCAAGCAATTGTGCAACAAACAACACCCATGCAGAACAATCAAATCAATAACATCAAAATACAAAGGAAAACCCTTAACAAGAACAACTACCCTAAATGCAAGTACACAGAACTATCTGAACCCATCAAAACTATCATGAAAAAATTGGTAGAGTCAAATTTGATCACACTTCCTAAGTTTTAAAACTACCAAGAACCACAAGAGAAACCATCCTGGTACAACCAGAAGGACCTTTGTGATTTTCACAAGATTAAAGGATACAAAACAACAAACTACATGAGGCTCAAAAATATTATCCAAGACCTCATAGATAATGATACCATATTTGTCAAAGTACCATTTGGGAACCAATATCTTAAGATATACAAGAACCCTATTCCAAATCATAACAAGAGCCCTATTCTAGATCATACAAGAACCCTATTCCAATGTAGTTGCTTCCTATGATAGCGTCATCACTATTGTCACCATTAAAGGGCATAGTGTAGAGTGTGGAGTCACCACCCAACATGGTAAAGTGACCATCCAAGGAGTCCCACCTCAATCTAGGGCACAACCTACTCTGCCAGCATCAAGTACCAACAAGTACAATCTCTTGGAACAACTAAAAAATACCCCTACACAATTATCATCCTAGAACTATTGAGACTATCACCTGCACATAGTGAAATATTAGAGAAAGCTTTATCAGAGTCATTTGTTCCTGAGGATATTGATACCAATCAGTTTCAAGCTATGGTAGGCCATATCGCTAATCATCTTCTCACCTTCTCTGAGCAAGACCTATTATAATAGCCATCTCATAATCGTACTTTACACCTTGAGGTTATCATTCTTAAGAACAAGGTCAAAAGAGCCTTAGTAGATGGAGGTGTTGGATTGAACATTTTCTCCCTTTAGTTGATAAAAAATGTTAGCTATTCAAAGGATACTATTGTGAGGACAAAAATTACCACCATCAGGGCATACGACAACCAAGAACATGTATCACAAGGTATTATTACACTTCCCATCCAAGTAGGAAAGTAGGCCATCTCATTGCAGAAACTACATGTCAAGTGTTGGACCTTGATATTCCATACAACATACTACTTGGTCGACCCTAGATCCATGCTTTACAAGTTCTAGCCTCGATTTATCATCAATGTGTGAAGTTTCCTTTTAGGGCAGATAAATCACTATCCATGGAGATCCTGATCCTTTTTACTACTACAAAAATCTTCAAGCCAAGTTCTATAAGATACCAAAAATACCTAAGAATGATGAAGGGCCTACACCTTCCACCTCATTTGTTGACCCATCATCCCTTGCATCCACCTCAGAAGAAAAAACACCTATTGTGTAGAACATACCTAATATCAAAGCAATAATCCAAGATGATGGTTGTGGGAATTACAAGCTAATGAAGAACATGTTTGTCTTAGGAGAGCTACCTACTTCTCCTCAATCTCATGGGAAAACTACAGCTAACAGAAAAGATCCAGAAACTATCAAGATGGTAGCTACTACCTTCACTAAGTGGGGGGATTTGAATCAAGAATATTTCAATGAGGATGATATCTCTAAACTCCTCTATCAAGATGAATGACTTGTCCTCACTCTTCCCATGGAAGATGATAAAAAAGGCTTGCAACTAATGAAGGGGATGGGATATAAAAAGAATGATAATCTAGGACAAAATGATAATGGTTTACTAGAACCCATCGTTTTTGAGAAACAACTAAAGAATCTAGGCCTAGGTTGTACTACTAGCAAGGTCACCCTTATTGGCAAAGGTACTTCAGCTAAATAGGCTAAGGATTCCTCTTGGTTACGTACATCGTGCGATACAACCTTAGATGACTTTCCCATAGATGTTTTTGACTTGTTTAATAACAATACCCTCTTCATGATATCTATTACATCCTTTACTCCAAACAATAGACCAACTAAAATATGCCTAGTATATCCTCAACTCATTGACATGGACCAACAAGGACTGCAAATTCTAGATTTATTCGAAAATGAAGAAGTGATCTTAGAATTCATGGGACTCCATGAAAACTTACCATGGGTAGATCACAAAGCAAGTTTTTGCATAGAGTTGGACACAGGGGCGTACTATGGGGAGACAATTGAATCCTTCAATCACAAAATTGATGAAATGCAACTAGCATGTAGATCTTCGAGTGAGAACCACACTATGACACTCTTTGATCCAAAAATAGTAAAAAGAAATGACATATACAAGGGTGAAAACCTCTTTGAGGTTCCCAAGGATGAGGGATTCAATCTCCCCCTAGTGCAATGCATCCAAAGAAGTCAGCAGTGCTAGCAGAAAAGGCGACCCCAGTCAATGTATGAACAAATGAAGAACCTAAGATCACTTTCTAAGTCGAATCCTTTTTGGATGAAGAACAAAAAAATCTAGTAGCCTTCCTGAAAGAGTGAAGAGATAAATTTGCATGGTCATACATAAATATGCTAGGGCTTGATCCAAAAATACTTGTGCATCATTCAACAGTTTATCCTGAAGCCAAATCTGTAAAGCACAAATTAAGGAAGATGCACCCTTAGATAGCACTCTTGGTCAAACTTGAGTTACAAAAGCTTCTTGATGTTGGATTCATCCTATCAATAGATTATCCTAAGTGGGTTTCAAACCTATTACTAGTCTCAAAAACCACTAGGGACATCAAAATATGCACTAATTTTAGAGACTTAAACAAGGCATGTCTACAGGATGATTTCCCTCTTCCTAATATCGACCTCATAGTAGACTTTGTTGAATAATCAAGATACTGAGAGTGGGACGGTGAATTAGTATCTTCTTAAAATTATTGAAAAAATACCATCCAATTACTCCAATTCATATAATAGTAAAGATAAGCAATAGCATTAATAGAACATGCAAGCACACAACACATGAACACTAGGATTTTTACGTGGAAAACCTAAAATGGGAAAAACCATAGTGAGGGTTACCTCACAATATAGTATAACTAGTTATAAGATATTACAAAAAGGGTGGCTCACTGCTAGGACTCATTGTCCAAAATGGAGGCTCAATTCCTACAGAGATACAATGAAAAATGGATTACAACCAGAAAATGAACTGATAAAGTAAACCTATCAAGTCTTGATTCAGTTCCTTTGATGCTCAATAAACTGACTTAGCACACTTCATCATTTTTTCACTTCTTCACATTCACAATTCACAATTCACACACATACTTCACAACTTCCTACATCATCCTCAAAACTATCCAACATATATATTTGATTCATCCAAAAGCATCAATTAGATCAGCCTAATTAGATGCAACCCTTATTTGCCAAAAATGATCAATTGTCAAATTCAAACATTTACAAAATATTTCCAAAAACATTCCAAATGTGTAGCATGTAATACTATATTTGTGTGGACCTAAAATAGGTCACACATACATCTGCACAACAAAATTAATTTACCATAACACCAACTATCCATTAGATTGGCCAGAGATGGACCTAATAGCAAAAATACAATAATAGAATAATGCCAATTCACAATACGAGAACCTGAGAACATAAGGTTCTGAACACACAAACTTCTAACATCCAAAAACCATTTCCCAAAACCGCAAGCAATAATAATCATCAGTGGAGGATTGCAAACCAAAATATTGGAGGATAGTAACTACATACCAATTCAGATACCGGTCCAAAATACTAGATCAAGCTAGAACTTAACCTTGCAGTTGCAACTCATATATCATGGTGACATCAATGAAAACAAAAAAACTTTATGAAAAGATGTTCTTCATTCTTCCAAAAATCTCCCCCTTTTTCATTGATAGCAACATGTGCCAAAAAAAAATTAAAAAAAGAAAACTCCTATCCTCATCACAACAATCTCTCCCCCTATGTCCAACACACTCCTTAGCATTCTCTCCAATGTACTCTCTCTCTCCCTTTCTTTATTACACCATTTTCTCCATCTTTGACATCAAGGACAAAGAGCAGTCTAAAAAGGAATATGAAAACTAAAAAACATTACTCAAAGCCTTGAATCTCCTTAAGAATATCTTTCCAAGCTGCCTCTCCACTCTCCCAACTCCTTTTAGTAGTAATCAAATTTTTTTTCAAGGATTCCAATTCCACCAGACTTTCTTTTGCATCATTCAAATTACCATGAGTCAAATTGATCTGCTCAAATTTCTTTGTATTTTCCAAAGCATTGGAAATCGAGGTGAACTCCATTCTTACAAGGTCACCTAACTGACCAAATATTCTAATAATGTCCTACTTTTGAAGAATAAAAAATTTATCTGTTTGAGAAAAGATTGTATTCTAGTTTGTTTTGTCTCTATATTTGGATGCATTATAGGTATTGGAGACAACAAGCAACTGAGACTCAATGGAGTCCATGAGATTCTTAATGTTTTGAGTGGCATCTGGCCTCTTTAAGCAATAGGAAAGTACAACATTTTCCTCAGACTCACAAGTTTTAATGGCTTCCAGATTCTTCTTAACATTTATGTGTGCCATATCACACTTATCATGAAGTTCCAACAACCTTTTCTCTACCAAATTCTCCTCAACATCTTTCTTTGTCTTCTCACCAAGTCTAGAGGCATACTCCTTAAAGGATTCCAATAGTATCAAATTCTCTATCAAAGTGAGAGATGTATCCATTGAAGTACTGGGTGTGGACTCTTGCAACACTTTAATAGCATTATTAATAAGCTATGTTCCTTTCTGGTGGGTTTCCAAAATCTCTCTTCTACTAGATGCATGCAATGCATCTCCTAACACCAACTTATGCTTAGGAGAAATCTTGTCTAGGTCTACACAACCTTGAATCATGGGAAGTTGTAGCAATTCCAAAGGAATCACCAGCTAGAATTTGATATGCTTGGATAGCAGTCCTTTCAAAACATCATCACCAGAGAAGGATTCTCTGGGAGACCTTTGAGATTCTACAACTTTCCTTTGATATTCTTCATTCTTCTCGGAAGATTCCCCATTTTTCTCTTCTTCCTCTACATTTTATTTTTCCTTTTCCTTATCTTCTTCTTCCTTTCCATCTTTTTTTTCCATCTTTGTCTCTATCTCCTTCTCCATGCCCTTCACCTTCATTTTTATCTTGCTCTCCTTCAACATTAACTTTTTCTCCTTTATCATGCTCCAGAGGGTCAACATCATTCTTCTTTGGATCAGCATCTCCCTCATTTTGCTTCTCCATCTCCAAAGGATCATTTTCAGCACCTATATCTTGAAGGATATGTACACCAATTATTTATGAAGGGATGTTTGTATCACCTGTACCAAAAGGAATGTCTTCCTTAACCTCTTGAAAAATTTCTTCTCCTATCTTAGGTGCAGAAATAGATGGGAGTGCACCAAACATGTCATATTTTCTGGCCACATCTCTGATGGCTTCAATAGTTTCTTTCTTTATCTTCTTTATCTGCTTCTTGTCTTTTGTCATCAAGGCGTTCACTCTTTTCTTCATCTGAAACGTCTTTGAACATATCTTCTTCAAGGTTTCCAAATCATTCAGGGTCAAAGATGACCTAAGCTTCTCAAAAGCTTTATTTCTTATCTTTTCTTCCAACTCAACGGCCTCTAATCTTCTCTTTACCAAGGCTTCCCACATTTTCTCAAGAACATTGTTCTTGAAATCATCCCAACTAACATCTAAATTGATAACATACTGAATAATAGCTAGAATCAAGGTCTTTTTATCCACTCTATCCATTTGATCATAATACTCTACAGTTGGCTTCAACATATCTTCAAAATGTAACAGGGTATTGACCAATGGGCCTCTAATCTAAAAGGGGAACCATGTCCTATCAGAGAGTCTTTTTGTTCTTGGTCCGGAGATGCTTCAATTGAAACTTTTTCCTTCTTCTATTTTGATTACATGAACACCAAAGTCCTATTCTTCATCTTCTTCAGAGGATGACACAATATGAAGTCTCTTAGATCCAACACTAGCTTCCTAAGAAGCACCTTCACTAGAGGATGTGCTTCCTCTTCTCTTTCTCACCAACTTAGCTGCAGGGTCCTCCTCCTCTTCCTCCTGATCACCAGTGATGCTCAAGTTCTTTTCCCTTGAATATTTTTCTTTATTTCCTCTTTTTCTAGGTAACATCAAAGGAATTTCTTTCCTCTTACCAGATCTTGTATTGGGTCCAGAAGGAGCCAAGTCTTTTCCTTTATTAGAAGCATTGGGTTCTACCTTCACCATAGGGGTTGCAACTAGTTTTGAAGGAGTAGTCATGTCGAATCTCCTTGGTCTTGATGATTCTCCAACCATCCGCTCTTTCATATCTCTTCCTAGTGCAATATGCTCATTAGTGAAGCCTACCTCTCTAAGCTTTTTATCTACGTTCTTTCTTATCAAAGGCTCTCTATACTTTAGGTGAACTTCCAATGATTTTTTTTCATAGGTGCCAAATCTTTGTTCATTGGTTTCCTTAGGAATTTTCAACAGTGCTTGCACATAACCTTCGGCTTCACTCTATGTAATCTCATAGCCCAACAATTGAATCCATACAGTCCGAGGTTCCATAGCTTCAATCATGCACTCATCAGAAGAGACATGAAATATGATATCATCTTTATACTTCTCAACAATATTCTTTGGGATCCTCTCTCTTTCATTCATATTTCTTTTGAATACAACAAAGAATGTTGTCAAAGCATTTTCCTGACTCTTTAAATCACCCAAACTATGCATATAATAAAAAATTTGATGGGAAATCAATTTGGATGTATCCTAAATCATCACATCATCTCTTCCTAGAAGTTTTCTGAGAAAGTAGAACAAAAAGCACACAATCATGGAGCCAAATTTAAATGCATACTTCTTCTCTTGAGTCATCTTCAAGTTCTCAAACAACTGCTACTAGAGAAGTTCACACAAATCATAATCTACACCATTAGCTGTCATGCCATAACCAATGTATATAGTTGTAATAGATACAAAATTATCTTTATTCATGAAGTAGATCTTGTGTCCAATCATTATTGCAGCATAATTCATGGTTGGATTAGTGATAAGCTTTGTAGCAAGAGCCCTCTTGTCATATGTAGCACTGGTAAGTTCCATTACTACTTCATTCTTTACAGAATTCAACACAGGTACTAGTACAGTATCACAGAGTCTAATAATAGCCTTAATCACATCCTTAGAGATAAGGTGAGCTCTATTAGTCCACAAGAATTTATCATGAATTCTGTTGAGAGTTGATTTTACATACTTATCATCAACAGTGGAACTGAAGTTAGGAAATTGATTCCATCGGTCTAATTTCTTTGAAACTAGGTTTGTATACTCTGGATTAACCAAGAAATTATCTCCAATGAGCTCATTATGCCACATATCAATCAATTTACTATGATCATACTCCTCATTCTTCACACAGATATACATTCTCGTGTCCTCAATCAACATAGCCCCATATGAGATAGATGAGAAGGCACCCAAAGGGTCGTCTTTGAAAACCTTCATAGAATATTTCCTATAGGATGGTCTAGGTATTTCTGAAACATTAACGACTACAAGGGTTCCATTCTTCCACAAATCGAGCTTAAATGATTTCAAAAAATGATTCACAAAAACCCACAAAATCACATATGAGTAAAATATGTTTTTCCTTCATGAAAAACTAGAACTAGGGTTTGCATAGCTCATGCTTCAAATTGCCTCAAGAATGCTACAAAACGCTCTCCAATTTATTCAAATCCACAAGTGATTAAAATTACTTTGCAAATACACTTTCTAAACCAACGGTCTACCCTAATTCACATTAAATGTGACAAATTTCAAAAAATTGATAAAAACCCTTCTCTACTACACTGAGAAACCCTAATTTGCTCCACAGAAGAACATGTCTACATATTTTCTTCCAATTCCTTTTGCATAACCTTTGTCTATGCACTGTTTAAAACATTTCTTCATGCCAAATACTGACATGCCAAATATCTAGGGGGTTCAAACAATTTTCTGTTAAAGCTCCCCCTAAGACCATGCTAGGTCTAATTCCTGGAGGAATTGTCTGCACCAGCTGAGGGCACAAACACATTAGGTGTCTCAGGCTCTTCTTTCTTCCTTAAAATCTTGTTCATTTCTTGTTTAACCTCTTATTTGTCAATTTTCTTCATAGGTTCATTCTTCTTTACTGAATCAGACTACTTTCCCTTTTTACTTCTTCAAACCCTTGAAATATGTCTGGGTTTGTTGCAATTGTAGCAAACAACATTCTTCCGATATGTCTGACCTTCATTCACCCTTGATTTGCACTAATTTTCTTTGTGTCCAAACTTATTACAAGTATAGCAGTACCCAACAAATGATTGATTCATTCTACCTCCATTAAACTAATTCATCATAGCTCTATGTCCAACTTTCTTGCATGAAAAACATTGTCCAAAGAAGGAACTAGCATATTGGTTTATTTTACTTCTGCACTTTGTTGCCCTATGACCAAATTTATTACATGAAAAGAAAACACCATTGAAGGGTGGGTACCTTTGAGAATTTGGCTATCAGATAGGTGGTCTTCTAGCAAAGTTCCTTGGATTTCTCGTTTGGTCCCCTTTATCTTGAGTCTTCTAATTATCTTCAGTGCTTGGTGTCTGCATATCTTTTGAGTTTTTACCTACTTCCATTCCCAAACAACCTTTGTCTTTAGTTGGTTTATGTCCCGCAATCAACTCATCAAGATTTTTGGGGATAGATTTGAAATTATTTTCACAGAGTTTTTCTTTCTCTACATCTTCTTTTAAATTTACCACATCTTGTTCAATTCTTGTGCATTCATCAGTCTTGCTTTGCACCTTTGTATTCAGACAATCTTCAATTCTTTTCTTTTCCTCCACTTGCACCTTCAATCTGATAAGATCTTCATTATCCATTTTTAATTTCTCACACACTTCTCTATGTCTTTCTTTGAATTTCTTCAATTGCTCTTTCAATTTCTAGACACATTCATTTTCCTCATCAAGATTTTCTTTCAAATCTCTATTTTCACTTTCAACCTTGTCAAGATCTTCAAGTGTAGCCCGAAGTTCTTTATCATCCATTTGTTCAATCTTTAAGATCTTCCTCAAGGTCTTAGGATTCTTTGGAGGAACCAAGCTCTGATACCAATTGTTAAATACGCAAGATACTGAGAGGGGGGTGAATTAGTATCTTCTTAAACTTATTGAACAAATACCCAAAAGGGGAAAAACCATGGTGAGTGTTAGCTCACAATATAGTATAATCGATTATAAGATATTACAAAAAGGGTGGCTCACTGCTAGGACTCACTATCCAAAATGGAGGTTCACTGCCTATCGAGATATAATAACAAAATGGCTTACAACCAAAAAATGAACTGATAAAGTACACTTATCAAGTGTTGATTCAATTCCTTTGATGCTCAATAAACTGACTTAACACACTTCATCATTTTCGCACTTCTTCACATTTGTAATTCACAATTCGCACACATACTTCACAACTTACTACATCATCCTCAAAATTGTCCAGCATATATATCTAATTCATCTGCAAGCACAAATTAGGTTGGCCTAATTAGATGCAACCCTTATTCGTAAAAAATGATTAACTGTCGACTTCAAATATTTACAAAATCTTTCCAAAAACATTCCAAATGTGTAGCACATAAAATCATGTCGGCATGGACCTAAAATAGGTCTCACATACATCCGCACAAAAAAATTAATTTACCATAATACCAACTATCCATTAGGTCAACCAAAGATGGACCTAATAGAAAAAATACAATAATAGAATAATGTTTGTTCACCATACGAACACCTAAGAACATAAGGTTCTATACACAACCTTCTGACATCCAAAAACCATTTCCCAGAACTACAAGCAACAATAATCATCAACGAAGGATTACAGACCAAAATACCAAAGGATAGTAACTGCATACCAGTTCAGATACTGGTCTAGAATACCAGATCAAGCTAGAACTTAACCTTGTAGTTGCAACTCATATATCATGGTGACATCAATGACAACAAAAAACTATATGAAAAGATGTTCTCCTTCATTCTTCCAACAAAATTAACAGCTGGGCATGGAATGTTGTCTCTCATGGATGGTTTTTCGGGCTACAATCAAATCATAATCACTAAGGAAGATCAACACAAAACTACTTTCACTTTTCCATGGGGAACCTATTGCTGGAATGTAATGTCACTTGGGCTAAAGAATGCAGGAGAAACCTATCAAAGGGCCATGACCCTCATCTTCCATGACATGATCCAAAAAATAGTCAAAGATTATGTAAACAATATTTTGGAAAAATTAAAGAAAATAAGTGAGCACATACAAGTCTTAGGACCCATCTTTGAAACTTATTAGATTCATCATCTCACAAAGAGGGATAGAAATTGATCTAGCAAAGGTAAAATCCACACTAGACATGGAACCACCACAAACACTAAAGTAGATGAGAGGGTTATAGGGAAGATTGTAGTCCATCAGGAGGTTCATACCATAGATATCAGATATCAAAAACTACCTACTAGCACCTCTATTTCTCATTCCACCAATACCAAACAAACCACTGATCTTGTATCTCATCAACACTAGCAGCACTATGAGCTCTTTTGGCACAACATGATGAAAATGGAAAGGAAAGAGCTATTTACTACATCAACAAGACTTTGGTGGGATATGAAATGAACTATTAATCTATTGAGAAGGCATGCCTAGTAGTAGCTTTTTCTTCACAACATTTTAGGCACACATGTCACATCAAATCAAGCTCATTGCAAAGATCGACCCATTAAAATACATGTTATCTAAAGCAACTCTTATAGGACGAATACTCAAATGGGTGATGATCTTAAAAAAGTTCAACATCTAGTATGTAGAATGCAAGGAAATCAAAGGACAAGTGATTGCAGAAAAACTAACAAAAGCACCTATCTATGTAGAGAACCCTTTAATATCTGAGTCCCCTAATGAATCAGTGTTCCTTATCAATCCCACAGCTCATTGGAAGATATACTTTGATGGATCGTTCACCCAACATGTATTAGGAGTGGGTATTTTTTTCATCACCCCCCAAGGTGATTTCATTCCAAAGTCATATAGGCTATCATTCCCATGTACTAACAACATTTCTCAGTATGAAGCCCTAATCATAGGTTTGAGGATAGTAGTTCAATGGAAGATTCAAGAGATGAAATTCTATGGAGACTCACAGCTAGTTATCAACCAAGCTAATGATGACTACCAAACTAAGGAAAACAAGCTTACTCCTTACAAGAAGATGGTGGAAAGTCTTAAGGACCTTTTTCGTAGACATAAATTTTGAGTAGATTCCTCGTATGAACAATAGAGCAGCAAATGCTATGGCAACAATCGGGTCACTGTTAGACATGTCGAAGAATGTCCTACAATGCAAATTCTTTATAGAAAAACTTCTCGTACCAACTTTCGAGATCCCTAAATCTGAATTTATGTGTCGTTGTTGGTCCTAGATCCTGTGGTATCATGACATATTTATCTACCTAAGTAGAGGAACCCTCCCATCCGATATCACCTCAAACCTTAAGAAGACCTTTGTTAAAAAGACATCCCAATTTGTGATCCTAGGTGATACCCTTTACCACCGAAGCATCAAAGGGACATTACTATGATGTCTTAACCAAGAGGAAGACTTAACTACTTTAATAGAAGTACATGATGGCATATGTGTTTCCCATTCTAGTATTATGACTTTAGCTAAGAATCTGTTGAGGGCTAGGTACTACTAGACAACCGTGGAAAGAGAAGCCCATTAGTATGTGAAGAAGTGTGTCCAATGTCAACAACATGGAGATATGATTCATGCTCTAGATCAAGAGCTACAACCCATGATCACACCTTGGCCTTTTTCACAGTGGGGGCTTGACCTCATAGGAAAGATCACCCCAACCTCATCCAATGCTCACAAGTTTATCATTACAACCAGTGAGTATTTTACCAAGTGGGTTGAAGCCATTCCTATGACTTACATAATGGGGAAGAAAATTGCCAAATATATCCTAAACTATTTAATCTATCGTTATGGTGTTCCACAAACCCTCATATCAAATAATGGAACCCTTTTTAAGAATTAGGATGTCAAGGAGCTCTATAAATATTCAACAACCAATAGTTTCAATTCTCTACCTCCTATTACCCCTAGGGCAATGGTCAAGCTAAGGCTACAAACAAAACCATCTTGAAAATCTTGAAGAAAATGATCAATGAAGTTTTCTTTGACTAGTATTTGCAACTAAAACTCACTCTCTAGGCTTATCAAATTGGTATCCTCACACCAATAGGTGCTACCCCTTTCTCCCTAGTCTATGGATCCAAATCTAGCCTTCCTATTGAGGTTGAGCTCCCATCATTGTGAGTGTCATTATAGAACCTAATCACAAATGGAGAATATAAAGTATCTCAGCTAAACAAGTTAGAATTCCTAAAAAAGTGTCATCTCAATGCTCTCAATCACTTGCAAGTATATCAAAAGCAACTAAAATGGAACTATAACAAGAGGATCAAATTTCAGTCTTTCCAAGTAGGGGATCTTGTCTTAAAGTAGAATCAAAAGAACCTTCGAGATCAGTACAACAAAGGAAAGTTTGAGCCTAACTGGTTGGGTCCCTTCGCCATCATAGCAAGCTATGGATCAAGAGCATACCAATTGTCAACACCTGAAAGTGAACCCTTGCAGGAAACAACCAACAATTTACATCTTAAAAATATTTATGCCTAGTCTTGAAAGGTGTAAATCTGAAAATACAAATTTTTTTTTATCAAATTCCAAAAAAAGGATTGAAAATGTAAAGAAAAAATTAGTCCTCTAGTGAAAACCACTTCAGTGGCACTTTGGGCAAGTACCTCGATGAAAACCTGGCAAACAGGCACCTTGCGTATAGAAATCACCTCCATCTATTATTGGCTTGTTATCCTATCATTCCTTGCATCGCCATCCATTGCATCCTTGCTCCATCACCTGTCTGCATCCTTATCATAGCTTGATGTTGTGAAGTATCACGATCACTTTAGTACTACTTGGCATATTCTAAAGGTCATTTTGTCCTACCTATATTGAGGTAGTCTATCACATTTCACGCTGAGGACAATTCGTTATGGATCATATCAGGTTCTTGTATATCTTAATGGTCATCAGAAAATCCAAAAAACATTCATAAAATCTCATCAAAAATCTCAAAACATTCATAAAACATTCATCAGAAAATCCAAAATAAAACATAAAATCTCATCAAAAAATACCAAAAGCATTCATAAAATCTCATCGAATATCCCAAAACATTCATAAAACATTCATTAGAAAATCCAAAAATATTTGCAAAATCCAAAAACATTTAGAAAATTGTAAAGGAAAAAATCCTAAACATCTAAATCTCATCAAAATCTTAAAAAGGTCAAAACATCAAAAAATCCCAAAATAGTACCCTTGTCGAACTATGTCATCTATGAGCTTGAACATAGGCAAATCCATCATTGATGTGCCCCTAAGACACCCTAGGTCGGTTCTTTAGGAGTTTGCCATAATAAACTGGCATTCTCTCAACTGTTCATATCTCATTGTTAATAAGTCGAGTCAGTCAAACTACATGGTCTTTGCATGTATAACTTAGGAAAGGCTTATCTTTGATCAGCCCCCAAGGCCCCTAGGATAGGTCTTTAGGTTAGGGTCTTGGTAAAACTCAAAAAATCCCTAAACATCTAGATAACTCATAATATCCCTAAACATTCAAATATCAAAAAATCACAAAAACATTAGAAAACATTCAAAAAGACCTAAAAAGCCTCAAATATCTTTAGAACAAACCTAAACAACCTTAAATAGTAAAAAACATAAGCATTCACATAAACTTTAGAAAAGACCAAAAACAACTACAAAACATGTCCAAAATACCAAAAACAGTGAAATATTCCAGAAAATCCAAAATCACCCATCCCATCTTGCTTTCTCCCATAATGAACCTTCATCCATAATAAATCGATCGTCACCTTCAACCTTTGGAAAAAAAAATAGAAAACAAGTATAGGAAGTCATAAAGTGCAAACCTAATCATCAAAATCTAAAGTCTAGATCATAGGAAAATGCGTTAGTGAAGTTTCTATCAATAGCTTATCATTAGCATCATCATCCTAACATCAAACAACCATTTGATCAACATGTCTAGGATGTATCCTTCCTACAATGGATATTAGTATCGGGTATCACTTTAGCTAAATTAAACTAGGCAAGAGATATAGATAACACTGACTATTTGTCTTTGATCTTTTTTTACGATTTACTTAATGACCCATTTTGAGGACCTCTCGATGATGTCAGTCTAAAATGATTTAGATAGAAAGGAATGGGGCATCAATCATTATCTTTTGTTTGTTGTGCTTGGGGATACTCTTGTAAAATAATCTTGGCACATACTTGCTTAGTTGTATGTAGGAAGGTTGTTTGGGGTATGTTGTTGACTATTGCGAATGCTTTGGTCCAATATATTCTAAGCTTCTAACTTACATTCCAATGAGGTTTCCATATTTCAAGGTGTGAACAAGAACTATCCTATCTATTTTTCAAGTCAAATTCCATTACACTAGATAATACGCTATCCCGGTTATTAATACCTTGATGCATCATGTCTGTGTTAGATCAAACAATAAGGAATGACGAAAAATCCCAATCCTGAAAAGTGAGAAAATCATCATCATGCATTTATCATCCTCATCTTGAATTTCTCATCACCATCTCTAATAAAGCCTTAGTGGATCATAGACTTGTTGGATCATTTGAAGCAATCATCAAAATCAATGGTCAATCATTCTTGTTTCTTCTATCTTCTCTCTGCACTAACCCGGTATCATGAAAATCAACAAAAACATCATCCAGTACATCCATTGTACATCCAAAAATCATTAGCATACATAAAACTTGCATCATCATAGCATATCACATCATACATTTTGCATTGTCATTATCATTTAAGTTGTGATGAATAATATATTTGTTATTCTAAGCATCTTAAATCGTTACATTGCATATTTCATAAACATACATCGCATATCATATCATGAAGCATAAACATCTGCATTATCAATCCATACATCCATATGCATACATAATCATAGCATAACATCTGCATATCTTATCATCCATCCCATGGCATATCATGAAAAGATAATGAAAAAGAATATAACATTTCATCCATTACATCTCATGTATCATCGCATATCGCATAAGCATAAGTAAAGTGCATCCATACATAATAAAATATAAGCATCTCATATCATAAGCATGAAATAAAGTGAATACATCACATCATAAGCATACATCACATATCATATCGTGAAGCATAAACATCTGTATTATCCATCCATACATCCATATGCATACATAACCATAGAATAACATCTGCATATCATATCATCCATCCCATGGCATATCATGAAAATATAATGAAAAAGAATATAACATTGCATCCATTACATCTCATGTATCATCGCATATCACATAAGCATAAGTAAAGTGCATCCATACATAATAAAATATAAGCATCTCATATCATAAGCATGAAATAAAGTGAACACATCACATCACATCGACTCCATATCCATATCACATATATCAAAAAATGAATTTCATGGCACAATATCTGGATTATATTGATCATAAATACAATATCCTCGAGGCTATAAAAAATGAGCCCATGAATGCATATCGGTGTGAAAGAATGGAGCAACAAAATTCAAAAGGTGTCTATACAAAATCAAGCTAGCCTTGATGGTTGCTCCCCTCTCTAGCCTACCTCTCTAGTCGATCCTCAATCCTAGGCTATGCATCGCTCTATTGTGAATAATCAAGTTTTCTTAGTAGCGTTGGCACATCACTATGGTAATGCATCCTATAATATGTCACATCGGTCATAACCTCTCCATACAATCTCATGGATACAATCCTGCCCTAGGTAGCTAATGTAAGGGCCTCTAATTGTTGTTGCCACTTGATCTCCTAGTCCCTCTCAGTAGTCATAGTCTATACCTACTATCGGGCATGATCTCTCTCTACTATAATAGCAACAACTTGTTGTCTAGCCTGGTCCCGCTTTACAGTGATCACTAAAAATCTGCTAGCGGGGCTGATCCCACTCACCTATCAAAACCTACACCTACTGATACAATTGCTGAATCTAAATATCTCTGGCATCAGGTGGTGGTGGTTGTACAAGTTGTTGCTATACAAGTTGTTGTTGTATGGGCTACTACTAACCAGCAGGCTATTGAGGAGGTTGTTGTACAATTGGTGGAGCCCCTAAAATATTTCCATCTTAGTCATCCTAGCCACCTTGTCCCTATCCCTATCCTCTGCCCCTTCTTTCTCCTCTCCCTTTGGGCCTCCTACGAGCAGGAGCACCTGCTGGATCTATCAAACTCTAGGGAAGTATAAACCATGCATGATAAGCAGGCATTGTCTACACGATCGCCTGACCTTGGTTGTATGCACATTTTTGTTCCACCAACTTCCTGAAACCCTCCATGACCTTCGAAGCTAGAATAGTGGATCCCCATGTGGGAACCTCTCAAGCAGACCTCACAAAAATTTCTCTGTAAGCATGATCCAACCTATCTTGCTACTCATCAAACTATCGCACCACTCTGTCTAGTAGGTATCTCTTGATGATCGTATGCTCTTGGCCCTACATATATCAAGTCTATCTAGCAAAAAATAATTGTTGAGCATCATCATACCACCCTAACATCTATAGCAAGGGCCATCATCTGAACACCGTCATGTCATCAAGTACCCACCACCAGTATGGTAGCCCAATCTGTCCAGTGTGCAATAGAGTAATGGAACCTCTGTACCACCAAATCATAGGATCATTTGGCTTGACATCAACCATTTGTACTATTGGTTAGAGCACAACAATATTCTCTCATGCTCAAATGTGACACAAGGTCACCCCTGTGCCAATGGCTCTACCATCACAACAAACAAAGTCATGCATGTCATGATATAATGAGGCCAAAATCATTGGCCCCCATGCAAATAGAGTCCTCCTATGAAGTATCCTATTCCATGCTAAGCCCCACCCTAGGATGAACCCTTTGCTCCAACGATCAAGAACGACTAAACCTAAAAAAGTGGCTATAATGATTAATCGAAATGTGGACACATGACCTCTATATGACTCAAGGTCAATCTGAGAAGTGACAAGAATGATGGTATCCATATCCATCACCTTGTGATATGCATCATATCTAACATTAACATCAAAAATCACTCGCTCACCATGTATCAACAAATTCAGAATCTTCCATATGTCCTCTAAGGTCATCATCACCTCACTAGTGGGAAGGTGAAATGATGAAGTCTCACTATGCCATCTCTTGCACAGATCAGTCATCATAGCTAAATGAGTCCAGACGATAGGCACATATGCAATGTACCATAAGTCGATATCTCCTAGGTGCTCCTGGCACAACTTGGATGAACCATCCAGTCTCTCCAAAATTGTGGGTTTGTGCTTACACAACATCAGTGGTGGAATGAACCCCTGCACCCACAAAGTGCATGACATCAAAAATAAATTTTTTTTGACTCAGTTTGGAATTTTCAGCTCAAAAATCACAATAGTGTCACTATATTTCAAACTCCAAATTGCGATGCCTAAAGGAATTTCAAATTCCAAATCACAAATCATGTCGCTAAAGACATATGTGTTACTATTTAAACTTTGGAAACCCTAATCCTAATTTTCAAATCGGGAGGTGTGTCACTATATACATATGCGTCATAATTTAAAATTAGAAACCCTAATTTTAATTCACGAATTACATTTCCAAACAAATATGTGTTGCTATAAATTGCTTTAGCATCGTCGATTCTCAAATGGTCATCACTACATTGTGACACTACCAACGATTAAATTTCAATGTGCAATAATTGCATCAAAAGGTTAAATTTCAAATCAAGTTTTGAGTTCCATACCGATGTTCTTGAGCCTAGAATCCGCTGGTACTCTTGAACTTGATCGGAAATGTGTTGTGGGAGCTCTCGTTGTGCCATTTCATCAAAAGGTCAGAGCTCAAATTGTAAGAATTCCTTAAGTTATGTGCAAAAATGAATTGAAAGTGACCTCTTGGCTTATTTATGCTAGAAAATTAGGGTTTTTTGCCCTAATTTAACCTTGAAACTAGGGTTTATCATCATTTTCACCAATTTTTCCAAGATGGAGCTTATTTTGCATTTTTTTTTGCGTTTTTGGCATAATTCTTGAGTCTTAGAGCCTTTCTCAACCCCTAGGGCAGCTTTTCACCTTTATTGATAAATCAACCCAAAATTCAAAATTTTTGCCCAATTTCTTGATGGGGCAGGGAATCAGCTTTATTCTTCCATTGGGGCATCTACAAAAAAATAATAATTAATTTTTGATATAAGCAATAGTTTTAATCTGAAGATCATCAGTCTTTGAACCGAAGTAGTAGTGTTATGCCTTCCATAACCACCCCATTTTGTTTTGGTCAAAATGGGTCCCCCTTTGTTTCTTTTGTCATTGGTGTTCTTGTTTGGGTCTTGTGAGTTGTTTAGTTTTCTCCTAAGTCTTGGTTTTGTTTATTTTTTGGGTTCAGGTTTTAGACTAGCATTAACACTTGTTACTTTTAAAGGTTCAATTTTCATTTTGTGTTTCGATCCCAATCCCCACACTTTCCCTTGTCTTCTTCTTTGTGTCGAAGTCGGGTTTCAAATCAAAACCATTACTTTGCACCCTTCAAGGTATAAGTTTCTATTTTTGACCCGATCCCAACTTTTGTTTTTCTCCCTTGTGCATTTTTTCTTGTGTCAGAATCGAACATCGGACTAGAACTAGAAACAAGAACTTTTCAAACTTCTTGTTCTTGTTTCCATCCCGATCCCAACTTCTAACTCCCTTTGTGTTTTTCGAGAATAGACTTTGGGCTGAGACTTGCACTAAGAACTTTTCAAAGTTCGTGTTTCATCTCTCAATCCTATCCCAACTCCTGCTTTGTCTTGCTTGTTTTTCGAGTTTTGAACCTCAAAACCTCGCCTAAACTTTGCATTTATTGAAAGTTCGGTGTCATCTCATGTCCCGATCCCAACTCCTGCTTACCTTAGTTCTTGCAACTTGCAGTTATGACTTCCACCCCGGTCCTGAGGCTTGACTGACCCACATTTAATGTCTAACCATTCGCACATGCGAATAGGGTTTTATTCCACCACTCCTCAATTTCCATCCATTTTGGCTTTCAACAGTTTGACAAAGTGAATGAGAGTGACATCGAGGGTCAGGGTTTGAGGAGGTGCTTTGATTTCTCTTCGTCCTGATGAATTCTTAACTGCATTTGGAGGCAGGTGTTTTTTCCTTGTGTTTCTCACATTTTTTCTTTTGTTTTTGTTTGTGTTTGCTTTGCCCTTGTTTTCACGTGTTTTCTTTCTTATGTTTTTTTGTTTTTCTTTTCTATTATGGCTTTCTTGGCACCCATTGGTGCATTTTCTTTTGTTCTCAAACCCTTTGATTTGGTTGCCCTTGTGTCATTTTTGGTTTTTTGTGTTTGAGGTTTTCCCTCATGTTTTGTTATGTTTTTGTTTAAGGGATTTTGTGTCTTGTCATGCCCTAGCTCTTTAGGTTTTTGTCATACCATCAAGTCAAAAATGCATTTGAATTGACAAATCTAAAGTTTTGACCATTTTAATTAAAATCTTGATCCCAAAAACAACCCAATCCCGAAGGCACAATTTCAGGATATTGTTATATGTATTTATGCCTTCATTTAGTCTTGTTGTGTTATTCATGATTCCTACATGTATTTCAGAGTCAAGAATCAAAGCTACACTTGGTTTTTTACCATTGGCTAAGTCTAGGTTCCTTCACTTAACTCAATTCCAATCCTCGCATTACCATCAAGATCAGGTACTGGATTGAGACCTAACCTTTGACATATCATTAAGTATCGTGACTTCATGTCAACCCAATTCTGACTTCTGACATAACATCAGGATCAGGGCTCAGAACTAACCTTTTCCATTACGCATACTGAAGGACCGGTCCATAGCAAAATCTCGATCCCAATTCTTGATATCTTACTGGGATCAAAACTCAGGAAGTTACTTTCACTCGATCCTTACTATAGATTTGATTCTAATTCACAACCTGATCCCAACTTATGAGTCATCATTGGGATTGGGACTCAGAGAGAAACTTTCATTGGTTGCATCTATTAACTACCACTACTTGGTGAGGACCCAATCCCGATTCCCAAATACATTGCAGAATCAGACCATAGGTTGACACTAAACTTGAACATCACTATGGGTATAGGTGCCAAGTCAAGACCCGATCCTAACTTCTGATAGAGTTTAGTTTTATGCTTAAAATGGTCAGGTTCTTGGTTCTGTCCTGAAATAAAAATAAGAAGATGCTTAATTAACTTGTTGGATGGGGTTTTTGCTTGAATTAATGCCAATTTAATATAAATTCTTCTGTTAAATTACTCTTCACATGTCTTTTCTTTGCTTGATAATTATAAGTAGTGCCAGATAATTAAAAAATGTTTGACTCAGAGGAGGAAGTTCCCACTGAAAGAAAATCAAAGGGAACAAAGGCCAAGAGGTTAAAGCTAGAACAAGTGCCTCTCACAATGAAGTATAAGTTCCAAGGGACCCCAATACCATCTAAGTTTGGGTCTGATGTCACGAATATCACTGATACACTTATGGGGCACATTAATTTGGATTAGTTTCGCAAAGATACCTTTTTAGAAGATGCTACCCCAAGGGAAAAGAGGATTGGAGAATCTGGGTTAGCTCATGTGGTTATTTTTCCTATTGTTGTACAATATCTTGAATTTATCTTGACTATTGCACAAACATACAATCCCACACAAAGGCAATACATTAATTCACAGGGTAATGTAATAATTGATTTAACCATAGCAATGATCAGACACGTTTTTGACCCTCCTTATCCCAATCTCAATATTATGAATGAGGCTAAGGCACTTCAACTCTAGGAAAAGGATGTGGAAGGGAACAAAAAACATATCAACAAACGGTGGCTTAAAACAAAGAAGAAGTCATTGAAGAAGTTGCAAACTAATCCCAAGAAGTTAGATTTTTCTAAGGATATAGGGGACATGATTACATTACTGGCCAGAGTATTTGGAAAACAAAACTCTCATTACTTTGAACAGTGGTACAACTGATTCTATATGGAAAGCAATACTTAGATAAGGGGAAGATTATTTTAGATGATATTCATGACTAGCTCCTGAAAGTAACAGAAACCAAGAAATTTTATATGTCGTCATATGTCATTTATTGTGCTACCAAGATGGGACAGTTTCTTGGGTTGAATACAAAAGGGTCTATGGATGATGGTCTAGATCAAAAGAAGGTATGAGAATATTATGACCAAATAGAATTGAAGAAGGTAGAGAAACACTTCAAAAGAGTCAATGCTGCATTTTTGTATGTTATTATCAATCAACTCACACATGGCATTGGTTTCAGATTATCAAGAGAGGCTATGGAATTCATTCGAGAGTGGGGATATTGGTTTATTCAATACTCCAAGTCCACTTATTTCAGATTTTTTGGTTATGATGGTTACCCATTCAAACTACCAAGATGTTGTAATGATAGATGGGTCTTCATTGAGTTTGCTCGTCAGGCCACTGAGGTAAATGCCAAATTTTTTGCACAATATAAGACTATTTGTCATTATTTCCCAATGCAATTGGGGTTTTATTCTTGTTATTCTTCAATAATGCCTAAAAAAACAATAGAGGAATTTCAGTCTCTGAATTTCTAGCAACATACTTACAAGAAATTTTTTGATCCAAGGAGAAAAATGAATGGGTTGTATTCTTCCCATTTTCCCCATCATTATCCACTTCTCGGGGACTTTTGGGCCAACCTTCAAGATCAATTTGAAGTGAGGAAAAGGGGGTATGGAAAATTAAAAATTCCCCAAATGAGAGATTTTGAGGTTAAAATGGATATTCCAGAAGGAACTACTGATGATGGGATCACACTTGATCCCCTATATGAAATGGATAAAGTGGCCAATATGGATTTGGAACCCATAAATTGGATGGAAAAAGAGGAAACTAAGATCCGTAAAATATCATGGGTAGTGGTGGACAGAAGTTTGAAATGGATTAAGCTTCAATTAAAGCAACTGAGGGGTAAGGATTCAAAGAAAATAGGTTCTAGAAGTGAACCTACTTCGTCCATGGAAATAAAACAATACAAGATATTGGATAAAGGTCTTGCAGTAGTGGAGGCAGCTACAGAAGAGCCTGCCCAAATAGAAGAAGTTTCATTGAAACAGATTGATGATGCTTTGAAGAAAGCTAAAGTCACTTATGAAGCGGCTACTGCTAGGGTTGTTTCAAGTCTTGGTGCCACACCTTTAGCTACTGTACATGTCTTGGAGAAGAAGCTACTAAAAAGGTCCTTCTATTGTCCCTTTACAAACTGAGGATACTACTCTTATTGTGCCATCAACATCAGGAACAACCATTGTTGGAGAGGAGAGGTCCCTTGTAATCAAAGTAATAGGCTCTCCTATCTCCTTGGACTCTGAGAGAACTCCTTCTCAGGAAGGAGAAAGGGTAGAATGGGAGGAATACATGGAGAGTGTTGAAGAAGAACCTGGAGAAGAAGAAACTAGATTTGATCTTGGAAGCCTATATACTGAGGAATTTGAATTCAATGAAGTTTTGACTAAAAAAGAGCAGGAGGAAATAATAGAAAGTGTCCAAAGATTAGCTATTGAACAACTGGCTCAAGAATAAGAAGAAAAAATAAAGAGAATTGAAGAGCTAGCCCATGAAAAGGAGGCTGCTAAGGAACTGAAGAAAGTTAAAGGAGACGCTCTTGCACTATAATTGGAGCAACAAAGGAAATTTGAACAAGAGAAAGTTACAAAGGAAGAACTCTGTGCAAAAGAATTGGAACAGAGGTTGAAAGATGAACAAGAGGCTACATGGAAGGAGGAAGAAAGGAAGAAGATAGAACAAATTAGAGCCCAAAATGAGAGAATGGAGCATGAGAGGTTACAAAAAGAACAAGAGGAATGGAAAAAGGCCTCTTTGCACCAGACCATTAAGGTAATTTATTCTACACCTCTATCAATAACACCTCCCAGTGTTCAACAAGTTACTACTTAACCAACTCCTCCCACTTGGCTCAAGCTAAATCTAGAAAAGAGACAAGTGCAAGCTCAACTAGTGGCATGGGATGAAATAGTAGCAAAGAATGATAAAGTGAAACTAAAGAAGAAACCTTGTGTTGTGCATTCCAAAAATTTGATTAATGAGGGAGATTTAATAATAGAAGTTGCTACCCCTATTACTGACAAGGATGATAGAGAATTGTAGGTTGAAGATTACAAGATAGGCACTATCAACCTGAGAAAACATACAAGAAATCAACAAATAAATTTGATTGATATTGTTGCCACCACTACCAAATCAAGGTTGATGAAGGATGGGCAAGCTAAAGATGAGCTTAAGGCTCAAGTTGGAAAGATGAAATATTTTCTAAATTAGTTGATTACATCCACACCTAAGCAACCAAAACCATCAAAGATCCCTCTTTTGATGAGCCACAAGGAGGTGGATGGGTTGAATGAGATGAAAAATAAGTCCACCTAGTTTGATAATTGGTTCAATCTTTTCAGGCTTGACATGGATAAACATCTGGATGAAGGTTTTAAACACTATCATGCATGACTTTCTTTAGTTAAAATAATAGAAGAATGTATAAGGAAATGGTGGGAAGAGGAAAAAAATATAAAGAAATATTTGGGAAAGCTAAAAGTGATCGCTAAAAGTTCTAATGAACAGTTGGTCTAGTCACATATTTTGGGTGACGAGAGCGATGTGTATATTTCAAAGGCTATTGATATGTCTGTTTCTAAAATACATAATCTCATTGAACAAAGAATAACTATGCTCAAGGGAATTCATGAAATATGGGAACAAGCAGGTATCTTTGAGGATATTATTGCAAAACTCATTGATAAAACTTTACCTCCAGATCAAAGACTTGAATCATTGGGAGAAATAAAAGATGCTTGGGAGGTGAGACTTGATAAAATAATGAAAAAAGGATGCACTACTAAGTCGAAACTAAAGGATAGGCTACTGGACATCAAATGATATGTGATGGGAAATCACAAACATCGATCAACTAAGGGAAATTGTTGTTGCAGTGAAAAAATTTGAAGACTCAAAGTTTAAAGCTGACTAGGTTGATGGACCTGATGATGATACATTGAAACATATTTTTTGTAATTATGATGAATATCATGGGATTCCTCATGAGGATGACACGTAAAAAAAATGTTTTAGGTACCTTTTTGGATAGCAGCACTTAGTTTTTGAGTAGATGGACGACTCTAGATTAGTTTTGGTGAGTCAGATATAAAGCATAGTGATTAGAAAAGGATAAAGTTAGAACTCATAGTCAGATTTTAATTGAAGAAGAATGTGGCATACCTTTTTTAGCTCCTACAATTTCAGCAGAGAGAACACTTGGAGTTAACTTGGCATCCATATAATTCTGGATTGAGACCCCAGATTGTGGATCTTGATTTTGATAGGAGAGATTGGTGCTAATTTTGTCTATAATTCAGAATTCTATCCTCATTGTAAAGGTCATCTAATTGAATTCAGATTGATTGCCTAGAGAGATTAGATAGGTTTTTTTAGTTTTTATAGCTTTTATGTAGGATACTCAAACACTTTTACAATTTTAATATAAGTAGTTTTATTTCAAAAGTTTTTAAGTTTAACAATGATGTTGATAAAAAATGGTCATTTGTATGCTAGTGCACCTTGTTGTGCATAAATGTTTCTTATTTGATAGAAATCAATAGAAGACTTCAAATTTGAAACCATTTTATTACATTATCTATGAATGAGTTTTCTTGATTTTTGTTGATATGGTAATTTTGGTAATGAGCTTGTGGTATTTCATTATTACAAAGGTTTTAAAAAAAGTGATGATGAATGGTTGTATGCTCTGAATTTGTACTGTGAATGGATGCAATGGTATGGATTATTTCATAAATTGTGTTGTTCTATGGTTTTAGTTGATTAGGAAAAATGCTCATTATAGGAATTTCATGTTTGTTGCCCCAAGCCTTAGTCGATCTTTTATTTTTTATTTAAACCCCCAAATGTTAAATTACTTCATACCATCTAGTTTGTACTCATTTACCAGTAGGCCCCTTGAATATTATGATTGCATGGACCATTGAATGATAACATTACAATTGAGAACCAACTACAGAGACCTTGGAAGATAGGTGGTTTTAGATCATTCTTCTTTTTCAAGAGAAATAGAGTAGAAATATTATGTTTTAACGTTGTTGTGTTACTTTTGACCATCAACAAAACTGGTACTAGAAGGAGGTCCCAAAGGAACAAACTAGAGCGAATTAGGTGTTTTTCACCAAATAGGTTTGATATAGTTTTTCAAATTTGCTACTAATCCAACACCATTAGTTGAACTCCAAACCCTGATTAGACCTAGGGCCCGTAGGGTTTTGATCCTTCCACCATTAACACTACAACTTACTTCTCCTAGATTTCAACCAATACCATAGTTGGCACAACCAAATCCACCACCACCCATGGAATTCTTTGTAAATAATCCTTCACCATTGGGAACTATTCTTGGTGGAATACACAAAATTCCTAAGAATCCAGATAAATTTTTCCCTAGGTACACCCATGGAGAGTCACGAAGTGCTAAAGAGCACATACATGCATTTAAAGATTCTTGTACTTGGGCTCAAATAGCTCATCATGACATTTCATGTAGACTATTCCCCTATTCACTGGGAGATATGTTGACCCTATCATCTAACACCACCAATTTTCCATAATAAGGAAGGAACCACATGAATCATTTCCTATGTTTAACACATGATTCCAAAGGATGTACATGCAGTTACACAAACCTTATTTAGTCACTACGAATATCACCATCTAAGTGTACCTAAAGGCCATAGACCTGCTAATTGGCTTATTTATGCAAAGAACCTACCTTGTGCCATAAATTGATTCCCTTTCTATGGTGTATCACCTAGCCAACAAACTGCAACAACAAATAAGTTCACAATCAGGTGGTTTAGGAGGGTTTTCCCTCCCCTAAGATATCCTTAGATTCCTAATCTGACCCCTCTATTCAATACAGTCCCAAGGATGTCCCACCCTACCTATGGGCCTTTGGCTAAGTTACAACCTCCACCCCCACAACCATGAATTAAAGGTGGGACTTTAGATTCCTCCCGAAAACTCATAATTCCTATAATCATGCTAGAGGATCTAACCCCATGACTCACCCATTAGTTGTAACTACTGCAGAAAGTGAGCATACTGCTCATTTGACAACAAAGTTAGAAACTCTAAAGAAAAAATTATCCCAAGTGACCAACGAGATGGCACAATTCAAGTTTAACCCCCTTTAAAACCAAAATCAAGGAGGGTATTCCAACCAAAATAAATACTCCAACCAAAATACCAACCAAACTCAATGGAATTTTCAAAATAAAAACTTCCCCAACCAAAACTATCAGAACCAGAATAGGGGATATAACCAAAGACCCAATAACAATGGGCAGTGGAATAATGGACCAAACAATGGGGGAGTTGCCCATAACTATCAAGCCAATGAAGATAAGCCACACACTACTAACGTTGTAGATCTAAACTTCATGACTAACTAGTGTAGGTTGCATGACACTACAACACATTCTAAAGTTAACTGCTCAGAGATGGAAAAAATGGTTAATATTGCACAAGTTGATTCCCAACCATCGCAGGGTGCTCCCAACAAAGGTGGTGGATTTGTAGATACAACCATGACTTTTGAGACCTATGATGCGTGATCTCCCTTCCCTAGGCAAGAGGAAAATGAACCAGAAGTGGATACATTTGACACTCAGGCTTTCCAAACCAAGGGAGGCCATTTTCTGAGAAATCAAAACAAGGGGCCATTTACCACATCTACTCCTCCCAACAATATGGTTCCACCTTAAAATGTTGACAAAAATCTGCCTCCACCAAAAGGCCCACCAGAGTTTCTACATTCATTCCTAAATATCAGATGATTGATGACATGGAATTCAATTTCATTTCAAAAATATCGAAACAAAAGACCTCTCTGTCATTCTTTGACATTCTAAAGTGGTACCCCACCCAACGCAACATCGTGTTGAAGGATTTGGAAGAGTCAGATTAGTTGAAAGGAAAAAATAAGGTCACTCCAGCTATTGACATGAATGCAGTCCTATATAGAGGTAAGACGAGGACACCCCCATTCCTTTTAAGTCTGAGAATCTTCAGAAAGAATCTACATAATTTCCTTTTGTATTTCAGAGCCTCGGGTAACGTTATGCCTTTTTCTATTTGCAAAAATTTGGGTTTAAGTCTAGTTTACACTCATAAGGAATTAATATAGTTAGACAAAGTTGAGGTTAATGTCATTGGAGAACTAAAAAATGTGCATGTGCAGATTGGATTAGACCCAAAAGTCTAGAACTATATGCATATTCATGTTGTTGATATCCCTGAAACATATGACATGCTACTAAGATGGGACTTGATGAAGAGTATTGGAGGTTATCTCTCCTTGGATTTCTCACACATGTGATTGCCATGGAAAGGGCTAGCAACTCAAATTAGGATCGAAAGTGAACCTCGTCTAAAACATATGATCACAAAGTATGATTGTCCTAACGAAGTAGCCTATTTTGAAACCAAGATAGGAGTGTATAGGAGGGAAGAAATTTTGACCTTTTCAATATTTAATCCTAATTGTGCACAACCTTTAAGTAGTGACCCTATGACCACTCTCAACCAACAATTTTTAATCAAAAAATTTCAACAAGATAGGCTGGTTTTGGGAGAGGAGGTTGATTTATGGATTTTGTTACTCCCAAGCTGGTGCAGGGTCCATTACTAGAACTATTCTAAGTTGAAATGTCAACCCTATATAGATATTTTGAACCATGTTTGTAAGTCAAGAGAGACATGTGAACACCACCCCAAAACATCTCCAAATTAGTTTCCATTTGAGGCTAGAGATGCGACTATTCTAGCAAGGACCAATAGGACCCAAGAAGAAGTCTCCCCCCAAACTAGACAAACTCAGATCCTATTTTTTGATCTACAAAATAAGACTTTGAGGAATCTCAAAAAAATTATGATACACCCACCCCTGATGTAAGAGAGGGGGACCACCACATGCAAGACCCTAGGTCACAGAGGGTCAAGACATGAGAGGTTTCCCTAACTTACCTTAGCTAAGTGTAGTGTTTAAGGTATGGGGATGAGAATGATGAGGATTATAGAACCCTGTGACCACTCGTCAATCCCAAGTTTTAAGATGGGGCTAAGAAAGTCAATTTTTAGGTCCAACTCTATACCTCAGGGAGCTCTTTGTCCAAGGACTTCATCACGGACTTTGGATGACAGTGCAACACAATGGCATCTTGAAAGCATGTTGTAGTCCATACGGTCAGAAAGCGTGTTGTAGTCCATACACTCAAAAGGAGAGGGGTCCACTCAAGGGACACACTGTTTCAAAAGTAAGGTCTAGTCAGGCTTCCCCCAAGCTATATGAAAAGAAGCGATTGGAATGAGTCTAGTCGGGCTGCCCCCAGGCTAGACGTGAAATATTTCATTCGTTACAAATGATTTTGAAGAAAGGGTCCCTAAGGAACCCACCATGAAGAAGAAAGGGAGTCCGCTCAAGGGACATGCAATTCAAAAGCAACCATTCACCTTAGAGTGATCCGTCATCAAGGGATCCTTTCAAAAGATGTTCACTTCATCAAGGAATTTGAAAGGAAGGGAATGCGAGGGGAAGTCAAAGCAATTCCCACTTCAGAGGAAGGTCTTCAAGTCCTTTATTTATGAACCTGTGATGAAGGAAACACATTCCGCTAGGTTTCCAAGTTGAGAATGCAATTCTAAGGGAAAAAAAAGTTGTAAAGACTTTCAAGAAAATATTCGTTTGGCAACGAATTCATTTTCTGAAAATTGAAGCACTAAAGAAGAGAACGTTGTTACACATAGGAGGGAAAACTCAAGAAAAGAAGAGAGAAAGATAAAGGGAAAGTGAAAGAGAAAAGGAAAATACAAACAAAGGACATGGGGGGATCTAGTTTAGCAGGGTCAAATCCATCCAACCTCATATAGTAATAGATAACCACAATGCAAGGTGAAAGATCAACAATCCCTAACTATATCAAGAAGAATGCATGAAGAAAAAAGTAAAAATAAAAAATTGGGTCATCATGGAAGGGAAGCCTAAATGCTCCCAACGCTTTGCATCGTCCCAAATTTATTGAAAATCAATCACAAACATGGAAGAATGATGGTGCAACTAGAAGAAGGCTTACAACACAAAAACCATTCCTGTATCCAAGCACCAATAGGGGTGACAAGGGTCATCTAGGCACATATAGCATGAGTATGGGGGAACACATCACAAAACAAACAAACACACAAGATCAAGAAAAGGGGACCTCCTCCTAACACTGATTGGAAGAGAGGTCATCAACTTCCCAATCTAGATCCTCATAAGGGGAAGGAGGATGAGCTTGCAAGGGTGGAATGTTAAGAGGAGGAACATTTGATCCTCCCACAACAAGGGCCAAGGAAGAAGGCCCCTCAAGGTTCTCTCCACCGAGCTCCTATGGAGTCAAAGTCAGCGATTTTGTGAAGATCAACGATAGGGCCAAGACTTCATCCATAGAATTAAACATGCATCTCGTAGGAGCATCATGGTTATCCTCTGTGGATGACACAGGTTGTGCTTGAGATTCACCATTAAGTTTGTTGAATGACTCAGGAGTGGTGACAAACTTAGGGGAAGTTGGGATTGGTTCTATCACAAGGACATAACAAGTCATCATGGGGCCACCTTGTGAAGAAGGTGGAATCCTCTTACATCCTTCTTGTCTGGAAGGACCAACCTCTACCCCTTTCTTTGTGGGAGGAGATGAACTCCCCACAGATGAAGCTAGGGGTCCAGAGGAAGAGGAGGATAGAATTGTAGTAGACACGATCGAAGTGTTAACCATGTCCATGGGCTTAGGGAATGGCTAAATATCTAGGATGGAAATCAACAAAGGCGACTCCGCTAAAGGAGCAATAAACACCTGTACTCGTTTAGGGTTAGGCACGTTTGTGCTAGCAACAGAAGCCGAGAGAAAATCAAGTTGAAGAGAAATAGTTGGAAGGGAGGAAGGAGACGCAACAGGAGGTCCTGGAATAGGAGTGGTTGTTTCTTCCTCCTTCTAGTGTGAGGTGGCCTGCTCGGCCAGGAGATCCTTTCACTGGCACTTGTATGAGCATGTGCAAGGCAGTTTCTATGGCTCTTGGAGTTAGAAGCTGGAGCTTGCGAAGGGATAGGAGGTTCCTGTTCGACCATACGAATATCCACTATGGTTGTTCGGGCAGAGGAACGGGTTCCTATATAGGAGCAGGGGGAGTAGGCTAAGGAGTGATAGGAGGAGTTGACTCGAGAGCCTCAGTAGCGGGCCTCTTTCTGTTCACTACCTTAGGAGCAGGAGCAGTAGGAGGTCGTGGATCAGATTCTTTGCGAGAACCTTTCTTTCTACCATATAAGTAGTACCATGGTCCTAGATGTTCATTAGGAAGGTCTGTGATTCTAATCTTGGGCCTATGCCAAGGAGGAATCATCAGACTTAGAGGGTAGACATCAAGCTTTCTCATCCAGTACTCTTCCCAGGAAAGGGGAGAAGATGGGGCAATCTAGGAAAAGGTCATTTTCTCTTTACCTTCACGAGGAGGAGAGGGAGCCATTATGGGTTTCTCCTCTTTCTTCAGGGAAGGGGGAGCAGATGGTATAGCCTTCTCTTTACCTTTATGGGGAGGAGAAGGGGCTAATGTGGACTTCTCTTTCTCTCCTAAAGAAGGGGTAGTCGTAAGCGCAGGCTCCTTCTTCTAGTCTCGGGAAGAGGAGGCGACCAATTTTTTGGTTGCAGGAAGGGTCAACTTTGGCTCCCCTTTGCCCCTAGTTTTGTACTTCACACAGTTCTTATAAAGTAGTTCCATTCTCAAAGGAAGTGAACCAACCGAAGAGGGACAAAAGTGATCTAGTGAATATTCGCCATGAGATACGAAAGGCTGATATCTGGTGTCGTGCATGTAGGGAAAAATTTAGACACTCATGAATAACAAATGCAACCCCATTCATGGAAGCCAACCAAGGAATTCCTAGCTTCACTCTAAATAGGTTTGAATCTGGAATAACGTTGAAGACCATGTCAGTAGTCCTAGGTCCAAATAGGATGGACAAAGTGATCAAGCCTTAAGGTTTAAGACTCATACCATCGTGGGTACAGATGGTAGATTTTGTTTCTCCATACTTTTCTTTTTGCAATGAGTTCAATACTAATGTTTCTTCGGTAATAATATTCACATGGCTTGCGAGGTCTATCAAGACTCCCATCACAATGTTTCCATTGATGCAAGCAGGAATGTAAAGAGGTGAAGGCTTGTTGTTTAAGGGTAGATCTTGTGTTGTAAACATAATATCCAACGAATCGGGTGCAGGTGGAACAATAGAAGTTACCATGACCATGTTTACATAGGCCTCGAGTTGAGGAACAAAATCAGTGGGATCGATAATCATGTTGGTAGAATCTGATGGAAATAGATCCATGTATATTTGCAATTCACTGTTAGCTTTCACCACTGATTTGTTAGTGTTTTTTTTGTTCCCATCGAGACAGATGCTATCATCCTTGATGTGGTCTTGTATCTCATGATGCAACCGCATACAAAATTTGGTATCATGTCCATTAACACGATGGTACTAACAATAGGTTCTCCCATCATACCAATTGGGGTAAGGTTCCCTCACAGGCTTAGGGGGCAACAAAGTTATGATCTTATCCTTCAACAAATTTTGCAAGATGGAAGTGTAAGATTCAGAAAACTTCATGAATTTTCGGTTAGATTTGAGGCCATTGTCATCAACAACGGCTACTACATTCGCAATGGCTTTACCCTTTCCAGAGATTAATACGATGGATTTCCCTTCAGAGCGGGAGCATGAGGAAGATCCCCTAAACTGAGCAACCATCTGTTGGTATTCTCGTAAGGCTGCACACAAATGGGTGAAAGAAGGGTATTTCATAAGGGAAAAATTCTCTTGCCAAGGCCTTTTTAATTTCTCTATGAACACCTTCTGCACGTCAGAATTGGGCAGCTAGTATGAGATTTGTGAGATAAGTGCTTGATAACACGCAATAAATCAATAATCTTCTCATTGTCTCCTTGCTTACATCGGACGAGATCCGAGAAGGTTATCTTGGGCCTGATGTTTGCTTGGAACTGTCTAAGGAATTGATTAACAAGTTGATCGAATGAGAAAATAGAATTATCAGGCAAGGAATAGTACCACTCGAGTGTTGTGTCCTTGAGAGATCAGGGAAATAGTTTAGCCATCAAGGCATCATGATGGAAGATGTTGATGCAGAGGGAATTAAAGGAAAAAACATGTGTTTATGGATCCCCCTTACCATCAAAATTTTCAAATTTAGGAATCTCCATTCTATGAGGGAAGGGAGTGTTCAAGATAGCAACCGAAAACGGGCTATGTTGAAAGAAAGGCTGGAAAATAGGTTGGGTAGAGGCTTGGGAAAGGCTCACTAACTGACTCTTCATCTTACCCATATTTTGAAGTAGAGTATTTAGAATAGGGTCATTAAAAGATAAAGGGCCAGAGGAAACTCCTCCAAAGCAACCACCTGTATGACTTCCACTAGAGCCACTACCAGAGCTACCGCCACCAGTAGGGCCACTACCACGACCTCCGTCAGAAGCACCTCCATTTGCACCACCTCTACTACCGAATCCACCACCACTACCAAAGCCTCCACCACTGAAGGTGATAGAAGGGGTAAAGCTAAAGCCCAATGGGACATAAGCACACTATGTGGATGTCTGTGTGCTACATGGGCGTCCCCAATAGAAACACCTCCACTGACACACAAAATAGGCTCCATGTGGACCACCAACAACAAGCTTAAGTAAATTTAAGCCTCTGACTTTGGTTTTCTAAAGTGTATAAAGGAAAAAAGGGGAATTGCGCCTATGGTGGAAATTCACTCTTATACACTTGCTAACCTTCCAATTCCCAAGGGGTTGCTCAAAAATATAACCATCTATAAAACTGTTGATTAAGATCAGGTGTAGGAAGTAGTTTAGACACATGTTTTAAGTCTGAGTGAAATATCTAATGATAATCATTTACAACAGTCTCCTAATCTTGATATCTTGAACCAGTTTGAGTTGCCACCTATTTCTGGAAAGCAATCACCCATAGCTAACCTAAGGAAAGAAATCCCATCCCAAGAACAATTTTGGACCCTCAAATTTGATGGTTCCAAGTCTAAAATAGGGAGTGGAGCTGGAATTGAACTAACAAACCCAAAAGGGAAATCCTACTTTTCTTCTTATAGGTTGTAGTTTGGCTACACTAACAACGTCATAGGGTACGAAGCACTTGGTAGAGGACTGATGTTTGCACATCAAAAGAAAGTTATAGCTTTGATAGTCGTGGAGATTCTAAGGTAATTTTTAAGAAGGTTCATAGATAATACACATGCCATAACAAGAGGTTGGTTGTGTATAGGAACATGATATGGAATTTTATAGAAGACTTTGATGCTTTTGGAATCAAATTGATCCCCAAAGAAGATAACCAAATTGCAAATGCACTAGCAGTTGCTACTAGTACCTTGGAACCCATGGAGGATTCCAAGTTGAAGAGATTCTTAGTGGAATTAGTCTTGATCCTAGCCATCTCAGACAATGTCCGAAATTTCTAGGTTTTTGATGATGATCAACATATACTTTCCTTCTTGACAAGTTCAAATTTCTTTGAGGGACAATATCATTGATGAATTTGATAGAGATTAGGGAGAATGGGATCTGAAAAATTGTGATACTAAGGGAATAATTAATTTGAAAACCAACATTCCCAAGGGAATGGTAGCATTGGAAAGAATCTTTGATTATGATCCCCAAGCCCATGAAATATTGCCTATAGATAGTGATGGAGGGAAGAATGAATCATATAATTTGGCAGATTTAAGGCTAGAGAAAAATATTTTCATTGGAAAAACCTGCTTGAAAGACATTTGAGATAAAATCTTGAAAGTTTTGAAAGCAGCTATTGCAAGGATTGCTTGGGGGTATGACGATCTAAAATCCTTTGATACTTTGGTAATAACACACACTATCCCTTTGAAACCTGGGGTGAAGCTCTTCCATTGAAAACAACACCCAGTGAATGCCTTGATTGAACCTATAATTCTAAAAGAGGTATAGAAGCTATTGTTGGCAAGAATAATTTTTCCAGTAAGGCATTCAACTTGGGTTCCAATCTGGTCCCTATTCATAAAGAGTGGGGAAATCAAATTATGTGTCGACTTTAGAAACCTCAACAAAGCTTCAGAGAAAGATAACTACCTGCTTCCTTCTCTTGATGAGGTGTTGCAGATAGTTAACAGCTCGCAGATGATGTCATTCCTGGATTGCTATTTAGGATACAATCAAGTGCTGGTTAACTATGAGGATAGAATGAAGACTACTTTCACTACCAAGTGGGGGACAATTGCTTACCAGAGGATACCCTTTGGTCTTATTAATGATGGAGCCACCTTTCAGCACACAATAGATGTTGCATTTAAATACTTGGTAGGTAAATGTATTATCATTTACATGGATGATCTAACTGTATTTTCATAGAATAGGGAAGACCATGCTGCAGATTTTTCAAAAGTTCTTGGAAAATGTATAAGTTACGGTGAATCCCTTAACCCAAAGAAATGTGTGTTCAAGGTATCAGAAGGAAAATTATTGGATCACATAATATCAGAGAGAGGGATATCAATTAACGCTGATAGAGTGGAATCCATTATGAAATTGACCATGCTTGGAAGCAAAAAGGAGATGAGATCTTTCTTCAGGAAGGGTATGTGCAAAATCATGATGGGCCAAAAAGTGGCAATATGATGGGTATGTGGCTGATGTCTTTTTTTAACCCAAAATTGATGAAACAAAAAGGGTTTTTAAAGGAGATTCTCAGCTTCCCACCAATATAAATTATGCTTTACTTTGAATTTAATAAATAATTATTATTCATTTTCTATTTGAATTACGACTAAAGCCCTAATTGATAGGTTGATTGAAAAACATCTATAACTTTCAAACGGTATCACATTTTTTGAATCTAAAACATGTGTCACATTCTATGCTTCGCATACTAGAGGATCAAAAAAAGAAATTGAATTTCATGAAGTTTTGACAAAGTTAAGGTGGTCAAATATACGAGTTTTTATATTTTTTAAAAGTTGTAATAAAAAAATCATAATTAATTATTTACTTGTAAAAAAATTACAAAAAAATATGCATCACATCAAGACATGAGTCCTCTACTTATATCTAAAATATTATAAAAAGTATTATCATTTTATTGTTGTTAGGGTGGTCAAACAGACAGTTACTTCTTATTTTTTCCCTAAAATTTAAGTCTTGCATTGAAATTTCAAAATTTCACCAAAAATATTTTAAAAAGTAAATAAATAAACCTAGTAGTTTAGAAACTACATTCAATTTTATAAAAAATATTTTACATATTTTTGAAATAATATAGATAAATTATTCAAATTTTTGCGTCAAGTTGCCTAACTCTAATTTTTTTGCCACTTAAGGACCTATTTTTTCCATGATGATCCTACACATACCCGGAAGATAAATTTCATAAGAAATTTCATAACTGGGTTTGCGGAGATCATCAAAACCCTCAATGCAATGATGAAGAAGGATGTGAATATTGAATGGAGCAATGAGGCTAAGGTTGCCTTCTCTTAGATCAAACAATCTATTTCAGAGGCATTGGTTCTAACCAGTCCTGATTATCTAATGCCTTTTTACATTTATTCTTTTGTATTTGATCATCCGTGTGTTATTGTTTTAACACAGCAAAAGGGTGAAGGGGATAAGAGGCTGATAGCCTTTATGAGTTCTCCATTCAATAATGTTGAAATTAGATATCCACCCTTGGAAAAATAGTCCTTCACACTGGTACGAGCAGTTAAAGTTTAGGCACTACATTCTTTGTAGTCAGATCACCGCCATAGTTCCTAACCCTGTAGTGAAGTCCCTTCTTATGTAGAGTGAGCTAGGAGAAAGAAAAGGAAATTGGATGGCAATCCTGCAATAATTTGACCTTGAAATCCACCTGATGAAGCTAGTCCAAGGAAAAGGCTTGTCTAAGGCTATGGTTGATGTTGACACTAAGATTACTTTTCAATAGTACATTGTACAATCATTCACAAGTGATCCTTGGTACACATATCTTATTTTCTTGCTCCTAAATGAGTACCACTTAGAGGAGAGCATTGGGACTAAATATTTTTGATTATATGCTCAAAGGAGGAGCCTTGTACAAGAGAAATTTTGAAGGTGTCTATCTGTGCTGCCTAGATCAGTAGCAAGAAAAATAGGCTATTTTCAAGTTTCATGGGAGACATGGTACTGGGCACGGTTCAGTTGATTCTATGGCACATCGAATTTTGAGATCGGGTTATCATTCACCCCACATGTTCCACGATAATCATCAACATGTTAGGACATGCCATACATGTCAAACTTTAGCATCTAGAGAATGCAATCCGGCAATCCCCTTGCAACCAATATACGAGGTAAGACCATTTTCCCAATAGGAATTAGATTTTGTTGGGTGATTAATCCAAATTCATCTGTAGGTCACAAGTTTATTTTGATGGCAATGGTTTATTGTACACATTCGACTAAAGCTCAACCTTGCAAGAACAACACCACTGATGTCGTTATCAAGCTCCTTAATGAATATTTTGTTACTAGTTTTGGAATACCGTTTGCCTTGGTATGTGATAATCGCCCTTCCTTTTCTTCTGTTGAATTTATTGAGTGGGTGTATGAGCATAAAATTGTTTTGAAATACTCTTCTAATTACTATCTATAGGGGAATGGAGTAGCAAAGTCTACTAATAAAAATTTATTGGAGGTAATTAAGAAGTTATTAGAGAGTAATCTTAGGGACTGGCACACACAACTAAGATTTTCCTTATGGGTAGATAGGACCAAAATAAAAGAAACCTTAGGAAACTCGTTATTTAAGTTAGTCTATGGCCAAGACCCAATAATCCCTATTCATCTACAGATACCCGTTCTTTGGTTCATGCAATATTTTTACTCTAATGATGATAGGATAGAAGTCTGACTAACTAGTTTGCTCAATCTAGAAGAACAGAGAGATGTTTCTCTCCAGTAGTTTTCCAAGCATCAAGTTGTTGTCGAATGCTGGTTTGACAAAAGAGACAAAATTAAAGCCTTCAGAATATCATACCTTGTGTTGTTATGGGACAAAGCCAGAGAAAGGAAGGTTGATCACCAAAAGTTTCACCAACTTTGGTTGGGTCCATATGAGATTGTTAAGATCCTTGGTGAGAATGCCTTATGGTTAAGCACCTTGACATGAGAATATGTCCCATTTTCTGTCAATGGATAGTTTCTCAAACATTATTTCGGCCCATGAAGGTCGGATCATTTATATGATTGTATATATGTAATTAGTTGTTTTCTCATTTTTTGGTCTGTTCATTTGTTTTTTTGTGTTTCCTTTGTTTAATGTTTTTGTTTTTTTTTTCTTTTCCTTTTTTTTTCTTTTCTGGGACCTTCATTTTCTCCATTTTGGAGTGAAGGGATAGATATTCAAAGTATAATAAGGGTGATATGATAGATAATTTTTTTTACATATTTTTAGGTATTTTTGTCAAGCTATTTCATTTCAATACTTATGTTTTATTTCCATTTTAATAACAGTCTAAAAGGTTAGGAAAAAATAGGTATATTGTAAGTGATCTCATAAACCATGGTTGAATCTATCACATACTAGATATAATATTCTATTTTCATAAGGGCTTATTTGTCTTAAGGTGATTGTATTCATGATTTAGGTGAAAAATCTAAGTCCTTAACACTATCATGAGGTCCATCATAGTTCTCAACTTGAATTTTAGGTTATTACATTTGAGTATTGAGAAAAGTTAAGAAAATAATTTCTCCAAGTAAAGCTCATTCAAAAGAAAAGAAAAGAGAAGCATAAATGATGGAAAACACAATATGATAAGGGTAATTCAAGTATCTCTACTGGGGCTATGCATTCCTAGCTAGCAGTAGAGCAATGCTTTGAGGGAACTAGAGGTATCTCCATCAGGGCTATAGATGCCTGGCTAGTAGCGAAGCAATGCCTAGGATATCATTTCACGACAGTTAAAACTGTTCAACTCACATAGCTTGAATCTTAATATAGTTTTTCAAGGATAGGTAGAGTCTTCAGGGAAAGAAATGCACCATACATGCACACACTTAGATTCAAAGTTGTTATTGATAATTTACATTTGATATTTCAGCTCAACCTTGTTTGTTGTAACTAATCATGCTTGAGCTAAAACATTCATAAACCAGAGGTTTTGGACTACTAAAGTTCTCAATATCTTGAAAATGGGTAAACCAATTTCCCAGTCGAGTCACCAATTATTATGCCTTGCATAACCACCCCATTTTGTTTTGGTCAAAATGGGTCCCCCTTTGTTTCTTGTGTCCTTAGTGTTCTTGTTCAAGTCTTAGGAGTTGTTTATTTTTCTCCTAAGTCCTGGTTTTGTTTGTTTTTCAGGTTTGGGTTTCGGACCATCACTAACACTTGTTACTTTTAAAGGTTCAAGTTTCGTCTTGTGTTCTGGTCCCAATCACCATGCTTTCCCTTGTCTTTTTCTTTGTTTGTCGAAGTTAGGTTTCAGATCAAAACCATTACTTTGCACCCTTCAAGGTGTAATTTTCTATTTTTGACCTGATCTTCACTTCCACTTTTCTCCCTTGTGCATTTTTTCTTGTGTCGGAATCAAAAATTGGATTGGAACTAGAAACAAGAACTTTTCAAAGTTTTTGTTCCTATTTCTCAACTTCTAAATCCCTTTGTGTTTTTTGGGATCAGACTTCAGGTTGAGACTTGCACTAAGAACTTTTCAAAGTTCTTGTTTCATCTCTCAACCTGATCCTACCTCCTGCTTTGTCTCATTTGTTTGTCGAGTTTTAGACCTCAAAATCTCACCTAAACTTTGCACTTATTGAAAGTTTGGTGTTGTCTTGTGTCTCAATCCTAATTCCCGCTTATCTTCATTCTTGAAACCCGCATTTATGACTTCCGCCCCAATCCCAAGGACTGGCTGACCTGCATTTAATGTCTAACCATTCACATGCATGAACAAGTTTTTATTCCACTGCTCCTCAGTTTTTGTCCATTCTGGCTTGAATAGTTTGACGAAGTGAACAAGAGTGATGTTGAGGGTTAGGGTTTGAGGAGATGCTTTGATTTCTGACCATCCTAATGGATTCTTGGTTTCATTTGGAGGTAGGGGTTTTTCCCTATGTTTCTCTTGTGTTTTCTCTTTTATTTTTGTCTGTGTTTGCTTCGCCCTTGTTTTCACGTGTTTTCTTTCTTTTATTTTGTTGTTTTTTTTTGTTTTGGATTTCTTGGCACCTGTTGGTGTGTTTTACCTTTTTCTCGAATCCTTTGGTTCAATTTCCCTTGTGTCATTTTGGGTTTTCTTCATTTGGGGTTTTCCCTCACGTTTTGTTGTGTTTTTTTTTGTGGGATTCTTTGTCTTGTCGTGCCCTAGCTCTTTAGGGTTTTTCTGTGCCACCAAGTCAAATTGCGTTTGAATTGATGAATTTGAATTTTCAACCATTTTAATTAAAATCTTGATCTCGACAAAAATATGATCCCGAAGGTACAATTTTAGGATATTGTTACATGTATTTATGCCTTTGTTTACTCTTGTTTTGTTATTCTCGATTCCCACATGTATTTTAGAGTCATGAATTGAAGTTGCACTTGGTTTTTTTTACTGCTGGTTGAGTCTAGGTTCCTTCACTTAGCTCAATTATGATCCCCACATTACCATCAAGATCATGTATTAGATCGACACTCAACCTTTGACATATCATTAAGTACCATGACTTGGTGTCAACCTGATTCCAACTTCTAACATAACATTGGGATCGAGACTTAGAACTATCATTTTCCATTATGCATACTTAAGGACTAGTCCATAAAAAAATCCCAATCCCAATTCTTGATATCTTATCAAGATTGGAACTTGAGAAGTTACTTTCACTTGATCCTTACTAAGGTTTGGTTCTGATTCACAACTCGATCCCCACTTCCAATTCATCATCGGGATCAAGACTTGGAGATAAACTTTCATTGACTGCATTTGTTAACTACCACTACTTGGCGAGGACGTGATCCCAATTCTCGAATACGTTGTGGGATTAGACCACGGGTTGACACTGAAATTGAACATCACTATGGGTATAGGTGTCAAGTTAGGACCTAATCCTGACTTCCGATAGAGTTCAATTTTATGCTTAAAATGGTCAAGTTTTTGGTTCTATCCCACACTCGAAACTCAAAAATGCTCAATTAACTTATTGGATGGGGCATTTTTTTTAATTAATGCTGATATAATATGAATGATTGTGTTAAATTACTCTTTAAATGTCTTTTCTTTGCCTAATAATTGTCAATAGTGTAGGATAATTAACAAATGTATAACTTAGAGGAGGAAGTGCCCACTGAAGGAAAATCAAAGGAAACAAAGGCCAAGAGGTTAAATCTAGAACACTTTCTTCTCACAATGAAGTATAAGTTCCAAGGGACCCTAGTACCATCTAAGTTCAGGTCTAATGTCATGAATATCACTGATACACTTATGGGGCACATTGATTTGGATCAGTTTCGCAAAGATGCCTTTTTAGAAGATGCTACCCCAAGGGCAAAGAGGATTGCAAAATTTGGGTTAGCTCATATGGTCAGTTTACCTATTGTTGTATAATGTCCTAATTTTATATTGACTGTTGCACAAACATACAATCCTACTAAGAGGCAATGCATTGATTCACAGGGTAATGCAATAATTGATTTAACCCCAACAATGATCAAACACATTTTTGACCCTCCTCCTTATCCCAATTTCAAGATTATGAATGAGGTTGAGGAACTTCAACTCTAGGAAAAGGATGTGGAAGGGACCAAAAAACTATTCAAAAAATAGTGGCTTAAGATAGAGAAGAAGTCACTGAAGAAGTTGCCAACTAGTCCCAAGAGGTCAAATTTTTTTGAGGATATAGGGAACATGACTACATTACTAGCTAGAGTATTTGGAAAAAAAGAATACCTTGTATTTGAACACTGGATGTTTCCATTCATCCTACTGATTCTAGACGTAAATTAATTCTTAGATTGGGGGCAGATTATTTTAGATAATATTCATGACCAACTCCTAAAAGTAACATAAACCAAGACATTTTATATGTCGTCATATGTCATTTATTGTGCTGCAAGGATGGGACAGTTTCTTGGGTTGAATACAAAAGGTTCTATGGATGATGGTCTAGATCAAAAGAAGGTCTAAGAATATTATGACCAACTAGAGCTGAAGAAGGTAGATAAACACTTCAAAAGAGTCAACGATGCATTTTTGTATGCTATTATCAATTAGCTCACACGTGACATTGGTTTCAGATTATCAAGAGAGGTTATGGAATTCATTCGAGAGTAGAGATATTGGTTTATTCAATACCCCAAGTCCCTTATTTAAGATTCTTTGGTTATGATGGTCACCTGTTCAAATTACCAAGATGTTGTGGTGATAGATGGGTCTTGATGGAGTTTTCTCATCAGGCCACTGAGGTAAATGCCAAATTTTCTACATAGCATAAGATTGTTTGTCATTCTTTCCCAATGCAATTGGGGTTTTATTCTTCTTCCTCTTCAATAATGTCTAAAACAAAAATAGAGGAATTTCAGTCTTTGAATTTATAGCAACATACTTACAAGAATTTTTTTGATCCAAGGAGAAAAATTTATGGCTTGTATGCTTCTCAGTTTCCCCATCATCAACCACTTCTCGAAGACTTTTGGGTAAGCGTCATGATCAATTTGAAGTGAGGAAAAGGGGGTATGAAAGATTATTAATTCCCCAAATGAGAGATTTTGAGGTTAAAATGGATAGTATGAAAGGAACTACTGACAATGGGATCACACTTGATCCTCGATATGAAATAGATAAAGTGACCACTATGGATTTGGAACCCATAAATTGGATGGAAAAAGAGGAAACTAAGATTCGTAAAATATCACGGGTAGTGGTGGATAGAAGTTTGAAATGGATTGAGCTTCGTTTAAAGAAACCAAGGGGAAAGGATTCAAAGAAAAGAGGTTCTAGCAGTGAACCTACTTCCTCCACAGAGACAAAACAATACAAGAGATTGAAAAAGGGTGTTGCAGTAGTAGAGGCAGCTACAAAAGAGCCTACCCAAACAGAAGAAGTTTCATTGAAATAGATTGATGATGCTTTGAAGAAAGGTAAAGTCACTTATGAAGTGGTTGTTGTTGGGGTTGTTCCAGATCTTGGCACCACACCTTTAGCTATTATATATCCTAGAGAAGAAGCTACTAAAAAGGTCATTCTACTATCCGTTTACAAATCGAGGATACTACTCTTACTGTGTCATCAACATCAGGAACAATAGTTGTTGGAGAGGAGAGGCCCCTTGTAATCAATGTAAATGATTCTCCTATCTCCTCAGACTCTGAGAGAACTCCTTCTCAGGCAGGAGAAAGAGCGGAATGGGAGGAATACCTGGAGAGGGTTGAAGAAGAACTTGGAGAAGAAGAAACTAGATTTGAGCCTAGAAGCCTATATAGTGAGGAATTGGAATTGAATGAAGTTTTGACTAAAAAAAAGTAAGAGGAAATAATGGAAAGTTCCCAAAGATTAGCTATTGAATAGCTGCCTCAAGAAGAAGAAGAACAAATAATGAAAATTGAAGAGATAGCTCGAGAAAAGGAAGTTGTTGAGGCACATAAGAAATCTAAAGAAGAGGCTCTTGCACTAGAATTGGAACAACAAAGGAAAGATGAACAAGAGAAAGCTACAGAGGAAGAAATCCTTGCAAAAGAATTGGAACATAAGATGAAAGATGAAGAGGAGGCTGCATGGAAGGAGGAAGAAAGGAATAAGATAGAAGAAATTAGAGCCCAAAATGAGAGAATGGAGCATGAAAGGTTACACAAATAAAAAGAGGAACGACAAAAGGCCTCTTCCCAGCAGGCTATTGAGGTAATTTCTTCTACACCTCCATCAGTAACACCTCCTAGTGTTCAACAAGTGACCCCTTAGCCAGCTCCTCCCACTTGGTTCAAGCTAAATCTAGGAAAGAGACAAGTGCAGGCTCAACCAATGGCATGGGATGAAATGGTAGCAGAGATTGACAAAGTGAAACCAAGGAAGAAACCTCATGTTGTGCATTCCTCAAATTTGACTGATGAGGGAGATTTGATAGCAGAAGTTGCTACCCCTATTGCTGACAAGGATGACAAAGAATTGCAAGCTAAAGATTACAAGATAAGCACTATGAACCTAGGAAAACATACAAGAAATCAACAAATAAATCTAATTGATATTGTTTCCCCCACTACCAAATCAAGGTTGAACAAGGATAAGCAAGCTAAAGATGAGATTAAGGCTCAATTTGGAAAGATGAAATATTTTTTGAGGGATTTGATTACATCAACTCTTGAGAAACCAACACCATTAGAGATCCCTGTTTTGATGGCTACAAAGAGGTGGATGGGCTAAATGAGATGAAAAAGAAGGCCACCTGGTTTGATAATTGGTTCAATGTTTTTTAGGTATGACATGGATAAACATCTGGATGAAGGTTTTAAACACTATCATGTAGGCCTTTCTTTGGTTAAAATGATAGAAGAATCTATAAGGAAATTGTGGGAAGAGGAAGAAAATCTCAGGCAGTATTTGGGAAAGCTAAATGTGATTGCTAAAAGTTCCAATGAAGAGTTGGTACAGTCACATATTTTGGGTGACGAGAGCCCTGAGTATATTTCAAAGGCTATTAATGTGGTTTTTTTTTTAAAACACAAAATCTCATTGAACAAATAATGGATATGCTCAAGGGAATTCTTGAAATATGGGAGCAAGCATGCATCTTTGAGGATATTATTGCAAAATTCATTGATAAAACTTTACCTCTAGATTAGAGACTTGAACCATTAGGAGAAATAAAAGATACTTGGGAGGTGAGACTTGATAAAATAATGAAAGAAGGAGACACTGCTGAGTCGACACTCATGGATAGGCTACTAGACATCAGATGTGATATGCAGTGGGAAATCATAAACATCGGTTAGCTGAGGGAAATTGTTGCTACAGTGGAGAAGAAATTTGAAGACTCAAAGTTTAAAGCTGACTAGGTCAATGGACCTGATGATGATACATTGAAATAGATTTTCTAGAATTATGATGAATATCATGGGATTCCTCATGAGGATGACAAGTAAAAAAAACCTGTTTCAGGTACCTTTTTGGATAGCAACACTTTCATGACAGTTTTTGAGCAGATGAACCAATCCAGATCAGTTTTGGTGAGTCAGAGATAAAGCATGGTGAACAGTAGAGGACAGAGTTGGAGCTCACAGTCATATTTTGATTGAAGAAGCATGTAGTGTACCTTTTTCAGCGCCTACTGTTTTAGTAGAGAGAACACTTGGAGTTAACTAGGCGTCCCTATAATTGTGGATATAGGCCCTAGATTGTGGATCTTGATTTTGATAGGAGAGATTGGTGCTAATTTTGTCTATAGTTTAGAATTCTCTCCTCATTGCAAAGGTTGGATAATTGAAGTCAGATTGGCTACCTAGAGAGACTAGATAGTTTTTTTAGTTTTTACAGCTTTTATGTAGGATACTCAAACACTTTTACAATTTTAATATAAGTAGTTTTATTTCATTAAGTTTTTAAGTTTAACGATGATGTTGATCTAAACAATGGTCATTTGTATGCTAGTGCATCTTTTTGTGCATAAATGTTTCTTATTTGATGGAAATCAATTTAGAAGACTTTGAATTTGAAACCATTTTATTGCATTATCTATGAAAGAGTTTTCTTGATTTTTTTTTATCTATTAATTTTGGTAATGGTCTTGTGGTATTTTCATTATTAAAAAGGTTTTAAAAAAACTAATGATGAATGGTTGTATGCTCTAAATCCGCATTGTGAATGGATGCAATGGTGTGGATTATTTCATAAATATTGTTGTTCTATGGTTTTAGTTGATTAGGGAAAATGCTCATTATAAGAATTACATATCTGAATTGAAAGAAATTTGTATTCATGTTTGTTGTCCCAAGCCTAGATCGATCTTTTGTTGTTTATTTAAACCCCCAAATGTTAAATTGCTTCATACCATCTAGTTTGTACTCATTTACCAACATGCCCCTTGAATATTATGGTTTCTTGGGCCACTAAATGATAACATAGTTGAGAACCAACTATAGAGAGTTTGGAAGATAGGTGGTTTTAGATCATTTGCCTTTTTCAGGAGAAATAGAGTAGAAACATTTTGTTTTAATGTTGTGTTACCTTTGACCATCAACAAGTAGGTACCTCACTTTAAAGAGGGGCAAAATGTAGACACTAAAAAATTTCCTAAATGATATTATGCACTCGAAACAAGTATACTAACATCATTTCCTCTTTTAACCCATCCTCTTTTCGCTTAATTAATTGAATTAGCCTAGCTAATTAATTAATTGCACATTTTTTGTCTATTAACCTAACACATTTAATTGATTTAATTCACCCCTTTTTATGCTAACATTTAATCTCATTAAATTAAATAAATCAAACTATTTAATTTAATTCCCTAAGTCATCTTATTTAATTAAATAACCCTAAGTTATTTAATTAAATATCATCTCAACTTTCCCCCTTTTCATTAAATCATTTAATTTAATGAAAATCACTTTATTCCTCCAAATCCCCTAATTGTGTGATTAAACCTTGTTTAATTAACAATTAATCTAAATTTCCTCCAAAAGGGAAATATTCCCTCCCCTTTTGCACAATTAAACTTTGATTTAATTAGTACAATATCTATTTCCTCACCCATGAATATTCCAAAGAATATTCTCTCTCCTCCAATTATTTGAAAAAGGGAGATTCTCACTTGGCTTCTCGAACAAGCTAAACTTATTACCTCTTGAGCAAGTCACTTGGTGACTTGTGTGTGTAGGTCAAAAGTGTGTTTGTTTGGAACAAATGGGAACCCTTGATTAAAATTCTCGTCTTGCATTCTCACCTGTTGATGAGAATCCATGATATGTGTCTCCTATTTCCTCCATCCTTGACCATTGATTAACCTTTTTGATCTCAACCCTTCATTTCTCATTTGATATCCTATAAATTTATATAACACTTTTTGGAGACAAATGGATCCATATTTCAATTGAAAACTTATGTTGTTGAATTAACACATACTCACACTCATATTTTACTCACTTTTAGCATATTTTAGTTCATTTTTAGTTTCATATTAGTTTTAAGCTTCCATTAATGGCTTCCATGCATCCATCTTAACTTGTTTATAAATTAGGGTTTGAATATTTTAGCTTAAATATCACTTAGATTAGCTTAGAAATTGCATATTTAGTTCAATTTTAGCATAAAATCATGATAAATTAGCTTGCATCATGTTCAATTTAGCATAAATCATGTTTTCATCCATTTATCACAACGGTTTCATCAATTTTCTTTAAGAAACAGGCTCACTGATCATAGGATTGGGAAAGGGTCGTCATTTCACATCAACATGACACCAATTCCAAAATAGGATAAGTTTTAAATGGGGTAGAATAGACAATTTGATGTTTTTATATTTAGAATGTTTCATTTCACTAAATTTTTAGTTTATCTTTAATTTGAATGATTTTGTTTGAGATTGAAGTTTAGTGGCTAAATTATGCTTCGATTCGTCATGGATCAAGTGTAATCGACCCACATTGATAATCCTTGGTCACATTAAGAAAGTTATTTTTTCCTTTTGTTTCATCCATATTGGACATGTGAGGCCAAATCTATGAGGGTTTTAAGTTGGGAAGTGGTTTCTAGATCTAGGAGGTAGCTACAATTTTGGAATATTTTGGGTCAAAATAGACCCAACCATCACATCCAAGAGGTTGGAAAACCCTAAGATCAACTATCTATTTGTACAAATCAAAGATTTTTTCCCTATGAACTTAGAGAAATTTTTCAAGCCCCTGTCATTATTTTTGTTCTTCATTCGTATGAAATTCGTACCATATGACATTGTCATACCATCACAGGTATTAATAATCTATATAGTTAGTAGAAAGGAATATACATTCAAATCAACCATATTTCATAGCAAATATTATGTACAATAGTTTGCCTCAACCTACATAAGCATGGGTACAAGTCACCACAATTTTTTTTAAAATAACGTTAATTATTTTTTATGCTTGTTTAGCACAATAGTTTTTGGTGTTGATCATTGTTTGGCCCCCACCTGAGGTCTTATGTGCCTAGTACCATGGCTAAAGCTAGGGTGGCACGGGTACCCACCGACCACCACAAGTGGCACCACCATTTTTTGCTTGCCACCAATGGTGACAAGGTTTTTAAAAACCCACTACAATGAACGTGTTCATGTAGGAAACCAACCCATAGCCCCTAGGGGGGCCTAATTTTTTTTCCCTCAATCCCTAAAATTAGAACAACTAGAATGTTTCAGACATCTCATTTTTTTAAGTCTTCAAACCATTTTTGAAATGGTTTGTGGTTAAAAATATGCCGAAGCGTCTAGAATAATCGGCATCTACATTCATTGTATTTAGACGTTTTCTCGTTGGTAATGAAATTATAAATATATCCATTGCTCCCTCTCATTTCCTGCATTAAGCTAAGGCTCAGTTTTTTGTTAGTGAAGGGGAAATTAATAATGGCTCCTGCTCTTGCTGATTTTTCCTTCTTCTCACAGCCTTCCTTTGCGTCGGCATACAAGAAGAAGAATGACAAGGAGGATATAAGCGTAGCGATAGAGCGGTTAGAAATAGAGGCCCTGAGATCTGAGAATATGAAGCTGCAAAGACAGGTGGAGGAGAGCCAACGGTACGAAGCGGAGTTAATGGCGGAGTTGGAGAAGGTGAGGACGAGATTGCTCAAGGCGGAAGAAGCAGAGGAGCGGCTGTGTTCACAGCTCGGGGAATTGGAGGCAGAGTCCGTTCTTCAGGTACGGAATTATAATCAGCACATCAATTCTCTCAAACAGCAATTGGCGCAAATGCATGTTCTTCTTGCACAACATCAACGAAATTGCTGACAATGATTTTCGTATCAGAAAAACTAAAATTGTCGGTGCAAATTGGGAGATTTGACTGTGTTTTACAAGTTTTCTTAGCATGTGAATCTGTGATGAGGACAAATTTTGGTGAATAAATGTGTAATTTTCCAGTGTACAAAACGAGATCAACGAAGAAAGACGCTCGGGATTATTCAATAAATCTCATCATTTATCTTGTGGTTGTTGTGTTATTTTACTACTAAATTTTCAACCAGAGGAATTAGGGCTGAAACAGAGATCCGTACCTTTAGTTTGGCTGTTAAAACAGATAGACAATTGCCAGCTTTATTAGGTAGTAATGAAAAGAGAGGACTTGTGATCGCATTAGCGAATCAGGTTCCGGATTCGTAAGTGCAAGTAAACACTTGTATTAACTTAACTCTGGTTAGGATTTGGACATTTGTGGTTGAGAAATAAACGTATATTTTTAGAAGTCTCACGAAAAATGTTTATTGTTGTTTTCGAGTGCTATTATGTATCATTTCACGAGGGCCCACTTTTACTTTGTTAATTGAAACCCCACCAATTAATTTATGGCACCTCCTCCAAAGCTTAGTCGTCGTAGGTTGTTAGCAGTCGCTTTTGAGATAAAAGGCTGGGACGGATTTACTTTATTAAAGTGTTAAGAGTGGTTTAAAACAAGATCACTTTTAAAGATGAAATGATGGGATATGTTTATTTTATTAAAATAAAATTAATAAAATTAAGTGTTGGATCATTGATTAGTTTATGTTATACAAGGGCGATCTGAGTCAATCAAAAATATTTTATTTCGAGTTTTATTTCAGTTTTGGCATTTGCTCTTGGCCCACAGTTTAACTCGGTCTCTGCGATTGATGGACATTTTGGCCATTGATTGTCAAACTATCATACCTCAATTTTCACTCTACACATACGTTTCAATATTCGATGGGTTTAATCTCATTTATTAAATTATTGATTATGAAGTATGATATTCATCTTTTGACATTTCTCCATAAAGGTTGCGGCCACATAAAGGATTTACAAAATGCACAGATAAGAGGGGAATATAAATAGTTAATCAAATGATAAATTACATTTAAAATGACAGGGAGGAACGTAAAGGAAACGGCGTTGCCAATGAGGTGTAAAGTCACGCAAGCCAGTGGAAAGATGAAGGGGCAGGCTAGGAATAGAACAGTCTGCAGATATTAATGACAAAAAGAAAATGGCAAGTGGAGAATAGTGTGGAAGGGGGGACAGGTGTCAGTGAGCAATAAGAAAAATGCCCACGCTGGAGAAGAATTGGGGGCTGCGATGAAATAGATACCGAACTGAGAGGGGCGCACGGTATTGAGAAAGGGGTTTCGCATGTTCGAAACAATAAAGGAAGAAGCTACGCAGATGATAACAGAGGGTTGTGTAAAAAAATTGAAGGCGACATCGACCTTGTGAAGGGTTGAATTTGGTTTGTGAGGAGATTGCGATTAATGAAGGAGAATTGAATAACTCTCACATAGTTCAATGCTGGCCGTTTGGAAGCCAGAATTAACGCGTGGAAGTTAGAACGTTGTGAAGAGAACTGAAGATGCACAAAGGCAAATGTATTGATGTGTGGAGGAGGACAAGTCTGTGACCTGGATAAAATGTCAAAACTATTGGAGTACAGAAGGCGGGGGCGATATTGCTTGGACAAGAAGAAGTTAAAGATAACAGTAACATTTACTAGCTGATTTGGGGCCGCATGATGATGAAAAAAGGAGTAGCTGCGTATGAGTTGTATTAATTTGTATAAATTAAATTGCTGGTGGTGAATTTTACTTGAGGTGAATTTGTCATGGTGGTGAATTGTCCTGCGGTGAATTGTTGGCGATGAATTGTCTGGAGGTGAATATGTGTAAGTGTGAAAAGCCATGCAAATGGACATAGCCAACATAACTAGAGGGAAGTTAAAAGGTGTGAAATGTTAGATAAACCTGTAGAGAAGATAAGGTCGTAGTGGGGTAGGATGAGCCTAGTAGATGATGTTGGTGTATCCGATCAAGTAGGAAGACAAGAAGCCACGTAGGGGAGGAATCAATTCAAGAAGGAACGGGTATAGAAGTAGTTGTCGCTAGTGAGGACTGTGTGCAAAAATTGTGATAGAGTGAGGCGATAAAAGGCCAACTGATTGTATTTTTGTAATTAAATAAATAAAACTAAAGTTTGTTTGCAATTTTGTTCATCAAATTGTTAGAATTAAGGTAGAGCCTTGCCAGTGAGTTTGTGTTTGTCAAGGGTGGGTGCAAGAAGTTGGGAACCCACAAAATGTTAAAAAAGTGGGACTGTTTTTCCTGATTTTTAGAATTTGTCACAATTGGACTTAAAATTTGAAGCACCTACACACTGAATCTTTAAAAAGTTCAATAATATGAAATATAAAATTTTGATTCTAGTTTTCAAATATGTAATTTATTCTAATATTCAGATGATATAAAATAATTTTTAATACACATGTATAAAAGCCACTTTTTAAAAGTCACTTTTTTAGGACCATACCATGCATGTGTACGAACACCATAATTTAGCATAAATAAAAGTATTTTTCTAATTCCTTTTGGAGAAAGATGTATATTATAATGAAGATTGATGAAGATATTTTTTTATAATTTTTTTCATAATATTTTTTTATTTATTAATTTTTTATTAGCTTTAATTTCTAGCTTTTAAAACCCTTGTGTACGGACAACATAACTTGACCTAAACTTATCATTTTTTGATTTTTTTTTTTTCATTATGTAAAGAATTGTTTATAGATTGATGCCAAAAAAAATTTAACAAGAAAATTAAAAAATTAAAATTTATTAAAATAAATACGAAAACCTGACATTTTGAGTTTATGGACCTATTTCCTCATAAATTAATTAAAAAATAGAAAAAATACTCAAATCATAAAAAAAAAATTAAATATTTGAAAATTAGAAATTGCCATATATAATGGGTTTTAATTTCATAAAATAATTTAAAAAAAAAACTCATTAGCTATATTACCAAAGTTAGTTTTTTCTCTTGAAATTGTCATGACCTTGTACTTGCAAGTCTAAGTCTATGTGTTTGGTTACCATGCATTTTTCCACCCTAAATCCAAATGAAAAAAATGTCTTGTGAGTTTCAAACCTTTTGGAACAAGTACCCACTTGAAAATGGGTACCTATTCTAAAAAAGGAATGTGCATTTGTTTTAAAGCTAAAAAATGACACTTCCCTTGAATGTGGACCCAACTTCTTGCAGTTACCTGAATAGTTGTTTGACAGAGGGGAGAATCCTCTTGCATTAGTTAATATATATTTGATAATAGAGTGTTTCAAAATTGGTATGTGTTATAAAATATATAGTTATGAAGTTAAAAGATAAGATTTTCATGTTTAGAAAAAGTGTAAGGTCATAAAATTGTAAAGTTAATATTAAGATAGAGATATAATAGTTATTAGGTAAAATTGATAATAGTTGTGTATGACTTCTTCAACAATGAAAAATAAAAAATTGAATGTAAAATAAAATAGATGATTAGATGAAGGTATCCAATTTAAATACATAAATAGGAAAAATAATGCATATTTGTTATTTCTAATAATTTAACAATGTAAAATGAAACATTTCAAACTACTATTTTACATCCTTGAAATTGTTCTTAGATTATTTTTATACTTAGAAATTTTTATGTTGCACAAACTTCTCTAACATACATTCCTTTGCCTTGAACTCTTACCTACGATAGGAAATGGGAATAATCTTGGATTAGTTTTAAGCATTAATAATAGCTTTGTCAAACATTAGGGTGAATTCACATAACTCTTTAAAAAAATTTGTGCGAAGCCAAGCACTATTGATTGAAATTCTATTATTATAGGCAAGAAATCACCATATTCCACCTCTTGTGAAACTAAAAGAATTTTAAAAGGGGAATATCATAGAGAGTGAGAGTTGAATATTAGTGTAAGATCTTTAATTATTTGTGAGTCTTATTGCATTCAAGATCTAATAGAAATTTCATTAGTTTTG
>VDFB02270651.1:9578666-9581166 GCA_007258455.2 Sequoia sempervirens | reverse complement strand
TGCGCAGTAATTGTATTTGATTTTTCTCGTAAAACCTACATTCAATGAAAGAAATAAAAATAAATATAATAATCAAATTAAATTTATTTAAAATTATACTTTTTGGGAAGCTTATAATAAGGACTACATACTTGCAAAAAATAAATTTTAAATGAATTCATTTGATCCCCCAAAAGGTAAATCAAAAGTGGTTTTTTATCAGCATTTTGATAGGTGTAAAGGAGACTCTTTTATAAGTATGGTTTAAAACTAGCAAGGGTTCTATCCAAGGGGGTTTGATTTAAGGTAGTTTGATCAAACCGTCTTCAATTGGAATTCTTTAAATGGAACTTTTCAAGGCTTAAATCATTATATTTTCTAAAAATATGTGATTTCAGCAAAAATCAATTTCTCCCAGAAATTGTAAACCACTATTGTGGCAGCACTGATGTACATCAAGTATTTCTATTCTTGATAGATATTAAAGAAAGAACCTCATTGCTCCTTCAGGTACATCATGGCATATGCACAATTCCACCTTAGAAACTATTTTCATGGACTAATAGTGAGATTGAGAGTTTTTGTATATAATGGTACCAATATAGGAATATATAAGGACACTTGCAAGTCCATATTAGAAATCCTAGAGAAAATTATAGATAAAATTCAACACACAAGTGCATATTCCCCTAATGTTGTAGTTGCTATTCTTTCCCACATGTGTGAAGATGTTTATGGTGATGTTTCCATTTCTCATATTCAGGGTTTGGTGATAAAAGAAACCATTAAATCCCAATGTTTTCCATACTATCAGGATAAACCTAAGGTGAAGGCATACCAAGTTGCCAAATGTGTGGATGGTGTTATGACCACTTTGATCTACCCTCAGTTTCTTGCAACCCATGGTTGTTACCCAAATAATGACCAAATTCCCTTATATTTTGCATAGTAGTTTTATGTTGAGGCTCATTTGGGCCTCAAAGTCAACTACTATGACTTTCCAGGATATCTTGGTCAGAAGTCATTGTAGGCTTGTTGATAGGGACCCTTATGATCAAGAAGATCGGATGACCCTAGTTTATAGGGCATTGGTTAGTGAGAGGTCTCTTCCTATCTCCCCAACTCTGACCCCCCCAGCGGATCAGGTTGGCATTGCTTCCCAAAGGGAAGCAATTGACAATGTTTGTGATATTGCAGTTGCTATCACTAGGATAGCTAGTGATCGTGGGGGTCAGTATTTGATATCAAGACGTCCATAATCTAGACCTTCATTTACAACATAGTGTAGTAGCATTGACTGTGATCCTTATGCTATGGCAGACATCCCTACACCCACACAGTTGGATGTTCTTACAGGAGAGATGGCATGAAGTACTTTGATTTTTTTGGCTAAGGACCTCTTGGAGGCATATTCCTTCATCGCATAAGAGCTTGGGATCTCTATAGACTAGGTTAGAGGTCATCTAGGTACATATTTTCATTCACATTCAAGATCCCATCATTCTCATCACCTTGGGCCCCACACCAGTGCACATCAAGATCCACCTGCGGATCATTCAATTGCTACATAGGCTATTAATCCTTCAGTTGACTTGGAAAGGATGCAGTTTACAGGTTTTGTGGATTTGTTGATGCGTTCAAATTCATTGTCGATGCCATCTTAACTGATTAGTCCCCTTCACTCATCATTACTGTGACATGTGAGGGGGCCAGATGTAGATCATGGCATGCAACTCATACAGTTTATTTGGATGATTTAGTGGAGGTGAACATTGCAAAGGGATCATATTTTGTTCCACCTGATACACAATTACATGTGTATCTATATGTATGTGTGTACGTGCATGTTCAATTCATTTTTTTTTTAAATTATTTAAATTTAAGTTTTAACTAAATGATATATATATATATATATATTGTAGATGGATATACCTCATGTTACTCCTAGCCTAAGGTCAGATGGTATACATTGGCGTGATTCAATTGATGATACTATTGTCAGTGGACATGTGAGTTTTAAATATATATATATATATATGTGTGTGTGTGTGTGTGTGTGTACATAAATGTATATTTATATTCATACATGCATTCTTAAATAACTATATATATATATAATGTATTTAACACATTGAGTACAATTTTATCTCTAGGGCTTGACACATCCATCAGAGTAGGATTCTCATTCAAAGGGTCGCTCAACTAGGAGTCGACATAACGATTAGGCTATCACCTAGAGGTCCATTTGCATGGACATTTCTAGATTTTTACATATATATAGAAATTTGCATTTATGAGTTTTTGATGTTATGGTACATTTTATGATCTCTAGACATGCATTTCTCCTTGGACTTGATTACATATTAATTTTTAATCTGATATACACGTGTTTATATATGGAGATCATATACATGTGTTTGTCATGTTTGACATGATAGTTCACATTTGTCCAATTGATGATTTATGTTTGATATATTGACATGTGCATTTGCACCAAGACTTGATTACATACATTTGTTTA
>VDFB02270651.1:9552073-9578566 GCA_007258455.2 Sequoia sempervirens | reverse complement strand
TCTCTCTCTTGAACTCTTTTTAAAGCTCTTTCTCTCTCTCTCTCTCTCTCTTAATTATTTTTAAAGCTCTTTGTTTCTCTCTCTATCCTTCTCTAGAAAAGTCCTCTATCTCTCTCTTGAGTTAAGTCTTTTTAAAGCTCTTTCTCTCCCTCTCTCTCTTGACTTAAGTATTTTATGTGTAGAACGAGATCAACAAGCAAAAAAAATTCAAGCAGGAGTCGAGCCAAATTTAGATATTAGAGCAAGCGAGGCTGGGGAACACATAGTTGAAGATAGGGAGAAGGCTCAAGTTCAAAAAATGCATGTTGGAGAGGGGTCAGGATCGATTCCTTCTATTGGTATGTATGAGCATATGAATCTAGCTAAAGAGGTGAAGAGAAAAATTTCTTATAGAAATTTAGATCATTTACTTGAAATGGATATATGGAGAAATTGAAATATTATTCCCAACAACCTATAAATACTAGTAGAAGGTCAATGCATAAATCTGTAAAGGAAATAATCAATGCTCATTTCAATCATCTTGGTACACTTGAAAAAACTCAACTATTATCACTTTTACTTCTTCGTAATGAGATGAAAGAGCCATTATAATTGTTGGGTGTAGATTCAACACTGAATAAGAGGAAAGCTTCATGCCTAGGAAAAGATATTGTTGAAAATGTTTTAAAAAGTTTAGATTCCATTAGGAAAGGATCTTGATCAACAAATAAGGCCATTTCAAGAAGAGTGATGTTGAAATCTATTTTAAGTAAAAATATATCAAGAAAAAGACAAGTCTCTTCACTTTTGACTGAAATTGGTTTCAGTAGAAAGACACTAACAAAATATGTGAAAAGGAGAAAGGTTTTGGATGATAGTTCATAAGGAAATTGGGAAATTATGTGTAGAGCTCCCCACTCTAACAGGATTGAAGATTTTAGGAACTTGATCTAAACTTTTTGGAATGATCATACCCATCCATCATCAAATAGTAGAGATATTATTAGATAAAGGATTGGGCCCAATGATTATGAATATCATATAAAATATTGGTTAGAAATAACACAACATGAGATGTATGTGAACTTTTATTATTTAAATCCTCATATAAAGATTGGGAAAACAATGTTTGAAAGGTTAAAGTCATATTATGTGAATATAAACAAGGTTTTTATAACTTGTTGTCGTTATCATATTGAATTTGATCTCTACTATCAAGTGTTTTGAAAGATGAGAGAAGAAAGTGATGGTTTTCAAAATGCGCCTCCAAAACGGGTAAGTTAATGGAATCCATCCTATGCAATAATGCAATTAGTCAAATAAATTGTAGAAAAGTACTTTGTAAAACATGTGAAAATTTGGCTAAAATTTCTTTGAGAAATGAATATACTAACCCAACAAAGATAGTAAATTGCAAGAGTTACAAGTATGTAAAGTTTCAAACAAATTTTGGGAAGAATCCACAAGGTTAAACTATGTAGAAGATAAGTAGAAGTGGAACATTTATGGAATTTTTTTGAAAATTGATACAACCGTACATACATCATGCCTTTTTTGCTAAGTGGAAAGCACAACAGTTTCAAATATTAAGAGATACTTTCCCACCAAGAACAGTTCTATCAATAGTCGACTTTGCATTAAATTACTCTTTTGTACATCGAAAAGAGATTTAATCAGATTATTACTTTTTAAAGCAGATCACTATTATGGTGCATGTGTGTTATCGACATGCACAATTGGATTTGGATGGTGTTGAAAGTACATATGATGAATGAGTCATTAAGAAAGGATCACTTTTATATTAGTGATGATAAAGAGCATGACACACTTTTTGTACAACATTGCTCTATAATTTTTTTTGAGAATTTGGCAAGCAGTGGTGTAAAAATCAAAAAGAATTTTGTATGGTTAGATGGATGTGTGGGACAATTCAAATCATCACGACAATTTTATGCACTATGTAGATATCATCGAAACTATAAAATACCACATGTTTGGAGTTTCTTTGAGAGTGGGCATGGAAAGGGTGAACATGATGGTGTAGGAGCTTGCATCAAACATGCTCTAAGAAAGCATCAAATGAGTTATTCGGGAGATTGCATAGATGATAAACATGATTTTTTTGAATGGTGTAAGAAATACTTTACATCAAATGAGGTTGGCACATCTTTAGGAAGGAACCAATACATTTCACATAGAGTGTTTTGGGAGATATCGGGTATGTATAAATTACATTTGAAAATTTGAAAATTTAAATAATTTATATATATATACATACATGTTTCAACATAAATTTGTTTTTTTAGTTTTCAATTTTAAATGAATTTGTATTAAATATATGCAATATAATTGTTATGTATCTAGGTGTGGATAGAAGATCAATGCATGGATGCAAGAGGGTAGATAAAACAAGATCAAGTTGCATTGTGGCATGTGTATAGATCATCCCCTTGGATGGACATTGTACATGAGGGATTACTCTTATTTCTGTGATGAGTGCATTTTGGAAAACTTTGAGGCATGCAACAACCAACAACGTGGATATGCTAGTGAATGGAATTTGGTGCCACTAGTCATTTTCGACACATACGCTGAACATGACTTGATGAAATATTTGAAGACATTCCTTTGATTTCAATTGATTATAACCATATTTTAGGATTGATTAGAAAAGGTACATGTGTGTACTTGATAAATTTAATGTAAATTTACAATGTAATTATTTAAAGTTTAGTACTAGATGAGTTAAATTTAATGATCTTTAGTCTAGACAATTCTATTTTTTTTACAAATTTTCCATGTAAACTTGGTGTAGGAGATATTTTTGCAGTCATAGCACAACTTGGAAACATAGAAGGTGTTAGTTATTATTTAATGTGTTGCACATAAGAGAGGAAGAAGCTAACAAAACCTGAAACAAGCAATGAAATGTTGTTTCCCACAGGTGAACATTTAAATTTATATCTACATGTACACATACATTACCTTACATTAATATTATACAGTTTGAGTGAAGGGTAAAATCAAGAAGTTGGGTCCACGAAGAGGGGAAGTTTCGGCCAAAAAAACTATCTTGCAGAAAATGTGTGTATGCGTTATTAAAATATCGCGTATGTGTTATGCTTCGGGTACTCGAGCCTAAAAAATATGTATGCACTAAAACACGTGTACGCATTATATAATGCGTACACATTTTATAACATGTACAAATCATTTATTTAAAAAATTAAATACTTTTTAGAAATGTGTACACGTTTTAAAACACATACACGTTTTGTAACACAAAACGCATACACATTTCTAAAAAGTATTTAATTTTTTAAATAATTAAGAAAATAAAGAACGCATATGCGTTTTGTAACGCGTACACTTTTTTAAAATTTTGAATTCCCAACCCACATGCTACCTTAGTTTTAGGCTCAAGAAAGGCCTGGCAACCTGACCCTTAGCCTTTGACCAACAACTAAAAAACTAAGGTAGATTGAAGAAGAATGTCCAACTTTGGCAATATGGTTGATTGACCTTTTTTTTGAATCAATCTATAAAATTAAAACCCATTAGAGAACACAATATCTAGTTTCCAAATATATAATTAATTTTTAATTAATTTCTAAGAAAACTAGAAATATTAATTAATTTCTAAGAAAACTAGTCCTTAAACATGAAATATTAAGATTTTTTGTTTTTTAATAACTTTCTTTGGGTTGAGTTTCTTGTAAAAAAAATTATATGGCATCAATCTTTAGATAATTCTCTACACAATGAAAAAAAAATATTCAATTTTTTTTAGTTTAGGTCCAATTATGTTTTTCGTACACATTGATTTTTAAAAACAACAATTAAGGCCAATAAAATTCAATAAAAAAAATATTACAAAAAAAATTCCTCATCAATCTTCATGTTGTTAGCTCTCTTTCCCCAAAAGGAATTAGCAAAAAAAATTTATTTGGGTCAAAAAGTGGTGTTCGTACACGTGCATGGTATGGTAAAAAAATAGGAACTTTTAAAAAGTGGTTTTTTATACATCCCTATCAAAATTTAATTTCTATCATCTGGGAATTTGAATAAACTACATATTTGGAAACTAGATTCAAAATTATAAATTTCATAGTATTGAATTTTTTCAAGATTCATTGTGTATGTACCTCAAATTTTTAGTTCAAGTGTGAAAATTTCTGAAAAATAGCAAAACACTTCCACTTTTTGAGTTTTTTTTGGCCCCGACTTCTTGCATCAACCCTGAAAATGTTACGTGCACATGTATTACCTTAGGTTCAGTTGTAGTGCAAGGGATATATCTCAAACAAGTTAAAATTGTTCAACATGGGATTCATTTTATTGACTATCAACCTGAGAACAAGGTTTATCAGTATAGTCACCTAGTAATTGCTACCACCCTACATCTTCATGTAGTTCCACATGCACATGGAGGAAAAAAATGGAGACTAGATAGTGATGATCATTAGAAAATATTACAGGTTATTTAAGAGCCTGTTGAACCAATTGTTTGAGTTTGATATCCATGATTTGAGTTCAAGAACATGTACATATGTTCAAGAGAACTTATAGTAGTGTTTGAACTCCATTATTTTAGTTACTTATAATATGTTGATGATAATTATTTTAAATTTGGTTAGACACAAATTAGTGATTGAAACATGGTGTAAGTTAATTTCTAAATGTTCTTAGGATCCAAACTTAGAAGTGAAGTGTGTACATGTGTATTACATTTGAGCTTAATTTGGAGTTTAAGGATGAAGTACTAAGTAATTTGTGACACTAAATTATATTTAATGTGACACTTTTAAGGGTCCACATTGAAGTACTATTTAATTCAAAGTACTTTTATATTTAATGTGACACTTTTTTAAAGGATGAAGTACTATTTAATGTGGTCCACTTTTAAGGATGATGTACTATTTAATTAATGTACAAAGTCCACTTTACCTAGAAATACTTAATAGGAGATATGAATTTACATTGCACTTGTAGATGTCTATATAATTTTTAACCATATCTCATGTTTTGATGATCACAATGTTACATATAATTTCCTTGTGACTTTAGGATTATCTAGATAGAAATTATTATAAATTGATTCATGATGCTTAATTATACATATTGACATATTTTGAGATCACATGTGTGCTATTACCATCAAGATTTTATCTTTATCTCCATTATACATGATTTGATGCTTATCTATTGACACATGACATACATCATTATTTTTTGCACACATCTATATGCAATTAATTTTTTTGTTGTTGAGCTAAATACGATTTTTAAAAAAAAATTTGAATTCCAAAAATCTACACTATGTACATATGATATATATTTAAATGAATAGTTCATAATTTATATATAATTTATATTAAATAAACTCACATATGTATGTCCAAGTTCTTGAAGATCTAAAACATATACTCAAGCCATGCAATCATAACAATTTTCGAAAGTTGTACATATATAAGTGCATATTTAAAGGAACTTGAAACATGTACATGTATATATAACATAACATATACCCATAACATTTAATGTACATTTAACATGTTTAACATATATAAATCATTTATTCATGAGTTCTCTAAATAGATTAACATAAACACAAACATGTACATAGATGAATATTTAAGCTCAAACACATGTATGTATATCATAAACAAATGTATGTAATCAAGTCTTGGTGCAAATGCACATGTCAATATATCAAACATAAATCATCACTTGGACAAATGTGAACTATCATGTCAAGCATGACAAACACATGTATATGATCTCCATATATAAACATGTGTATATCAGATTGAAAATGTATATGTAATCAAGTCCAAGGACAAATACATGTCTAGAGATCATCAAATGTACCATAACATCAAAAACTCATAAATGCAAATTTATATATATATGTAAATATCTAGAAATGTCCATGCAAATGGACCTCTAGGTGGCAGCTTAATCATTATGTCGACTCCTAGTTGAGCGACCCTCTGAATGAGAATCCTACTCTGATGGATGTGTCAAGCCCTGGAGATAAAATTGTACACAATGTTTTAAATACATTATATATATATATAGTTATTTAAGAATGTATGTATGAATATAAATATACATGTATGTATACACACACACATATATATATTTAAAACTCACATGTCCACTGATAATAGTATCATCAATTGAATCACACCAATGTATACCATCTGACCTTAGGCTAGGAGTAACATGAGGTATATCCATCTACAATATATATATCATTTAGTTAAAGCTTAAATTTAAATAATTTAAAAAAAAAATGAATTGAACATGCATGTGCACACATACATATAGATACACATGTACTTGTGTATCAGGTGGAACAAGATTTGATCCCTCTGCAATGTTCGCCTCCACTAAATCATCCAAATCAAATGTCTGAGTTGCATGTCATGATCTACATCTGTCCCTCTCACATATCATAGTAATGATGAGTGAAGTGGACTAAGCAGTTGAGATGGAAATGATGATGAATTCGAACGCATCAACAAATCCACAAAACTTGTAAACTACATCCTCTCCAAGTCAACTAAAGGATCCATAGCCTATGTAGCAATTGAATGATCTGTAGGTGGATCTTGATGTGCACTGGAGTGGGACCCAAGGTGATGAGAATGATGGGATCTTGAATGTGAATGAAAAGATGTACCAGGATGACCTCTAACCTAGTCTATAGAGATCCCAAGCTCTGATGTAATGAAGGAATATTCCTCCAAGAGGTCCTCAACCAAAAAAATCAAAGTACTTCATGCCATCTCTCTTGTAAGAACACCCAACTGTGGGGGTGTAGGGATGCCCACCATAGCATAAGGATCCAATTAATGCTACTACATTATGTTGTAATTGAAGGTATAGATTGTGGATGTCTTGACATCAAATATTGACCCCCACGATCACTAGCTATCCTAGTGGTAGCAACTACATTATCACAAACACTGCCACTTGCTTCCCTTTGGGAAGTAATGCCAACCTGATCCGCTTGGGGGGGTCAAGGCTGGGGAGATAGGAAGAGACCTCTTGCTAACCAATGCCCTATAAACTAAGGTTGTTCGATCTGCTTGATCATACGGGTCCCTATTGGAAAGCCTAAAATGACTCCTAACCAAGATATCTTGGAAAGTCACAGTAGTTGACTTTGAGGCCCAAATGAGCCTCAACATAAAACTACTATGCAAAATATAAGGGAATTTGGTCATTATTTGGGTAACGACCATGGGATGCAAGAAACTGGGGGTAGATCAAAGCGGTCATAGCACCATCCACACATTTGGCAACTTGGTATGCCTTCACCTTAGGTTTATCCTGATAGTATGGAAAACATTGGGATTTAATGGCTTCTTTGATCACCAAACCTTGAATATGAGAAAGGGAAACATCACCGCAAACTTCTTCCCACATGTGGGAAAGAATAACAACTACAACATTAGGGGAATATGCACTTGTGTCTTGAATTTTATCTCTAATTTTCTCTAGGATTTCTAATATGAACTTGCAAGTGTCCTTATATATTCCTATATTGATACCATTATATACAAAAACTCTCAATCTCAGTATTAGTCCATGAAAATAGTTCTTGAGGTGGAATTGGTGCATATGCCATGATGTACCTAAAGGAGCAATGAGGTTCTTGCTTTAATATCTATTGAGAATAGAAATACTCGATGTACATACAATTTAAATTCAAAAAAAATATTTACAAGTGATCTAGAATGTATTTCTCTATCTATAGTTCTTGTGCATGTGTGCAATAAATAATGTAACTTAGAAACAACTAAACAAGTGAAACTAGTAAATTTATTTTAAGTATTAATAAATCTGATGTAATTCACTTCATGTGAATTTTACCAAAATGTAGAAACTTGTAACATTCATTTAAATATATAAAATGATCTAGGATCACTAAATAAATGCAACCAAATATAAATCAATTAAAACCTAGATTAAATTCAATTATGTATAAATAATTATAAATTTTAAGCCCACCCATATCACCTCACACTGAATTATTTTATCCTAATTAAAGATAACAAAAATAAAGAACCTAATCTCTAAATAATCTAGCAATCTTAAAGCATTTCACTCAGGTCTATAGATTACAATTCAAAATAATTCAATACAAATTGTCATCTCAATTAAATGGACACCGAGGCCTAACTAGAGAACATACAATGGTTGTTGAATTTCCCTAATAAATTTCAATGAATCCAACACATTTCTTATCAAGTGTACATCAACCTAACTTATATTAATAAATCAACTGTAACATATAGTACAAAATGATTTTTTTCTTAATTCATTAATAAATGTGTAAATAATTATATTTTTCCCAAGTGAGAATTTACAAAAGGTACTAGATAAGTCACTGATATCATTAATTTCAATCCTAGTTCTTGTGGTTATGATATGACCTTAGAGTGAATCCATTCTAAAAATATGTCATAAGAATTCTTGGAACTTGAGTATAATGAAAACATACCTCTTAGGTATTTCCAGAAGTGGTTCTATATTTATCCTTAGTGTTAAAGGCTTATTTATTTTATAATGTATGTGAATGTAATTAACTAAGGCTTATTTTATGAACACAATGTTACTTCTTTTAAAAGTACCTTTAGGTTGAGATTCAACCAATGTCTTGAGACATTTCTAATCAATAGCTCAACTACAATTATTAGTGTAACTAATCTCTTAATGGAATTTTTAGAAAAAATGGAAGTGGAGATATGTATTATTAAGCTTTTAGGAAATAATGTTGTTGATTAATCTAAGTTCCATAAAAGGAATGTTTTTACGTCATCATTTAATTTATTAAATTATTGATAAATATCATTGTTCAATTTATCGTTAACTAGGTCAACACTTCAAAAGGAATGGTTTGATAAAATAAAATGTTCTACATTTACACACACACATTTATATATACAACCACACATGTACCCAAGGTATATATGTGTGTGTGTGTATGTATACATACATACATACATACATACATACATACATATATATATATATACATACATACATACATACATACATACATACATACATACATACATATATATATATATATATTCATACATACATACATACATATATATATATGTATGTATATATATATATATATCTATATATATACATATATATACAAATATATACATGTATATATATTTGTATGTATATATATGTGTGTATATATATATGTATGTATGTATACATAAGGAATGAATATATATCATATATAAGTGATCCAGGAGGATCTAGAAACCTCAAAAAATATCACAATATCATAATCTTTCAGAACTGGCATCATTGGATAGAGCTCGCTGACACAATCCTGACGCAACTTGAACGGGCCCAAAAGGAATCCGTATGCAGAAGTTATGTTTAGTCAAAGGTTCGGTCAAATAGACAAATCAGGTGTCCAAAAAGGTGAAAAATTGATTGTCTCAAATCCAAGAAAAAATGACACCAAGTCGTAGTGCTTTTCGTGTTGATTCCGGAACTATCTTCGGTTTCAAAAACGGAGTCCATATGAGCAAAATAGAGCTAGTCAAAGTTTTAGTCAAAATGATGATGTCAGCATGTAACATGGCAATTGACTGGATGGTGACGTGGAAATTGCAGGTGATGTGGCAAAAATCTCACAAAAAATCACGTACCATGCTTTATTTTTGAAAATAAAGTGTGGAGGCTTATTTTATCTCAGAAAAAAATCCATCGGATTTTCTAGGATCCCAACCGGATTTGGTGGGATCCAAATCTCCTAAAAATCAAAAAATTAACTCATAAAAAAAACAAAGAAATAACCCTCCATTTAAAAAAAAAAAAAACTTCTTTAAAACCAAATAAGCCCCAGATGAAATAATACGACAAAGGGTTTGAAAAACAACTTAATTGTTTTATTAAGGGGTTGTTTAATGTTTTATTTTTAAAATGGAGAAGTTATTGATTTTTTATAAACAGGTTAGTGTGTTTTTTGTAAGGCTTATAATTATAAAAGCCAAAGGAGGGGGTTAATTTGTTATTTTATTTATTATGGTGGTTTTTAACCCCATATGCAAAATTTATGTATAAAAGGAGGTGATGTGATAGAGTCTTTATGCATTTTGTGGAGAGATAATTCAGATGTTTTGAGATAATTTTATGCTCTTTTGAGGAATTTTTGAAGAAATTTACAAGGTAATATTACACCAAGAATTGTAAAGAGTTGTGAGTGAGATTGTGAGGGGACTATTGTAAGCTTGGAGAATTGTAAGAAGGCATTTTCAGGTGCTTGGCAATCTTGATAAAGCAGTCCAACATTGAGAAGCGAACCCGGCAACGTAGTCCTCAAGGGCGAACTCCATTATCAAACTGTTTGTGTCTCTCTTCCATCTCTTTCTTGTTCTCTCATTTATTTCGGTGTTATGTTCTCTCATGAATTTTATTATAGATAACTGATTAAAAGTGTTTGAAAGCATAACTTAGTTTCATAATCTCGAGAGTTGATTGCATAATCATGCATTACTTTTGTGATCGGGAATTAAATATGTAATTGGACTAATTTTTGGGAAAAATTAATGTCCTTGTTTACAGATCAAGTTGGTATCAAAGCAATTTAAAAGGAAAATTGCAAGTGGTGAATATTAACTAGGTCGAAACTGAAGCAAGGAGAAGGTGCACTTATAGAGTTCAACCCAGAGATTGGAAAATGAAGGACTTTTCCACGATTAGAGATGGCAGCTAAACAAAGTTCTATAGAGCTCAATGAGAAAGCTTTCCAGAAAGCTTTTCTGGAAATGAAGTCAATGGTGGAAGTTCTTTTCCAAGAGAGGCAAGAACGACAAAAGAGAAAGGAAGACAAGAATAGAAAGAAGAAGGAAGTTGAATCCTCAATGAAAGATGACAAAGGTAAAGGAGTAGGAGGTGGTGGTCGTAACCCTCCTGAACCTCCATCCCCATCCTCTTCATCTTCTTCATTGTCTTCTTCTTTGTCTAACTCTTCTAAAAAGAAACAAGTTGTGCAAAAAAACTTGTTTACACTGGATGTTAAATTTGAGGTGCCTATATATAATGATGAATTGGATGCAGAAAAACTAGATAACTAGCTTAAGCAGATCGAAGTGTATTGTAGGGTTCAACAGATCTTGGATGATTCTTCCAAAATCCAGCTAGCTACCCTTAGAATGGGAGGCACCGCATTGGTTTGGTGGGAGAGTAAGATTCAAGATGATCTTGCTACACACGGTAAAACCATTTCATCTTGGTATGAATTTACTTCTGCTTTAAAGAAACAATTTTATCCTTTAGGTTATATGCAACAAGTTGTTATGGACTGGAAAAATTTGAGACAGGGTAAAGGACAAACAATGCAAGAGTATACACGTGTTTAGGAAGAAAGCAATCACTCTTGGAATTCCTCTTTATACACAAGAAACTTTATTAACATATATAGGTGGTTTGCATTCACATTTGAAACATACAATCTTGATGTTTAATGCATCTAACTTTGATGAAGTGTGTGTACAAGCAACCCATATTGAAGCAGGTGGAAGGAACATAAGTTTCAATTCAAAGAAGGAATTTGTTCCTCCAACTAAAGGCAACAAGAAGGGTAAAGAGAGGAAAGCAGCTACTGTGAAGAAAGAGGAAGGTGAAAATCCTACGTGTTCACATTGTCAGAAGAAAGGGCATGAAGATGCGAAGTGTTGGAAACTGCATCTGGAATTGAAACCAAAGTGGTTTAAGGATTGTAAAGGAAAGAAAAAGGCTACAGCTGTCATTCAGGGTTTAAGGATTGTAAAGGAAAGCAAAAGGCCGCAGCTGTCATTCAGGATCTTGGATCAGATTCTGATGATGAAACAAAGATAACAATTGTCAGTTTGAAAGGTTTAGCTTTTGTTGGTAATGATTTTTCCACTGATGTTTCATGTGCTTCTACTTCTAAAAGTTGTGTTGTTCTTGAAGATAGGAAAAGATGTGAATTGTTTCATGTAAGGGTGACTTCTAAGAACACTAAGATTGATGCACTGATAGATAGTGGGTCCCAAGTTAATCTAATTTTAAAAGAATTTGTTAAACAATTGGGATTAAAAACAAAGCCACATAAGAAACCTTATCCATTAGGTTGGGTGTGCAATGACAATAGATTGTGAGTAACAATGCAATACAATTTAATATTTGCAATAACATCTAAGTTTATAGATGAGGTTGAATTTGATGTGGTTCCACTTGATATCTGTGGGATTGTGTTGGGTAGGCCGTACTTATATGATAGAAAAGAAATCTTCTACAAGGAACATAATCAATATCATTTATTTAAGGAAGTAATTGAATACATTGTGCATTGTCATCCAATTAAGACTGATAAATCTTTTGTGACAATGGGACAATTGAAAAGGGTAGTTAATGCAAGCAATAATTTGGCACTTATGTATGTACCATAAGAAGTGTCATTGCATAAAAACATATCTAATCCTAAGGTTGTTCTAGTTATGAAAGACAAGCATGATGTTGGTACATTCTTTTTTTGTTCGCAAATTTAATTTTGTTATCCAGCCTTCTACTTTTTAGCAGTGTATGGTTGGTAGCAGAAACAATGAATGTGGATGTGTATATGGCTAATGTACTTAACAATATCAGTGCAATTTTGATTGTTGTTGTGACGAGTCAGATGTACAGGTTCCAAGAAGGAAGGACATATGATACTAGGCAAGTGAGGAAAAAATTCCCTCACTTAAATTGTAAATAAAAATAGACCTTTTGGAGGTCCAAAAGCCTCTCAATGGGGAGGAATGATCCAGGAGGATCCAAAAACCTCAAAAATATCACAGTCTCAGAATCTTTTAGAACTGGCATCATTGGATAGAGCTCGCTGACACGATCCTGACACAACTTGAACAGCCCAAAAGGAGTCTGTATGCAGAAGTTATGTTCAGTCAAAGGTTCTCAAATAGCAAATCAGGTGTCCAAAAAGGTGAAAAATTGATTGTCTCAAATCCAAGAAAAAATGACACCAAGTCGTAGTGCTTATCGTGTTGATTCCGGAACTATCTTTGGTTTCAAAAATAGAGTCTGTATGAGCAAAATAGAGCTAGTCAAAGTTTTAGTCAAAATGATGATGTCAACATGTGACATGGCAATTGACTAGATGGTGACATGGAAATTGCAGGTGATGTGGCAAAAATCTCACAAAAATTCATGTACCATGCTTTATTTTTGAAAATAAAGTGTGGAGGCTTATTTTATCTCACAAAAAATCCATCGGATTTTGTGGGATCCCAACCAGATTTGGTGGGATCCAAATCTCCTAAAAATCAAAAAATTAACTCATAGAAAAAACAAAGAAATAACCCTCCATTTAAAAAAAACAACTTAAAACCAAATAAGCTTGAGATGAAATGTGACAAGGGTTTGAAAAACAACTTAATTGTTTTATTAAGGGTGGTTGATTATTTTATTTTTCAAATGGGGAAGTTATTGTTTTTTTATAAACGGGTTAGTGTGTTTTTTGTAAGGCTTATAATTATAAAAGCCAAAGGAGGGGGTTAATTTGTTATTTTATTTATTATGGTGATTTTTAACCCCATATGCAAAATTATGTATAAAAGGGGGGTAAGAGTGTGATTTTTTCATTCAGGTGTTTTGAGAGAAACTTTTATGCTCTTTTGAGGAATTTTTGGAGGAGAACTTTACAAGGTGATATTACACCAAGAATTGTAAAGAGTTGTGAGTGAGATTGTGAGGATACTATTGCAAGCTTGGAGAATTGTAAGAAGGCATTTTCAGGTGCTTGGCAATCTTAATAAAGCAGTCCAACATTGAGAAGCAGACCCAGAGACGTAGTCCTCAAGGACGAACTCCGTTAACAAACTGTTTGTGTCTCTCTTCCATCTCTTTCTTGTTCTCTCATTTATTTTAGTGTTATGTTCTCTCATGAATGTTATTACAGATAACTGATTAAAAGTGTTTGAAAGCATAACTCAGTTTCATAATCTCAAGAGTTTATTGCATAATCACGCATTACTGTTGCGATTGGGAATTAAATCTATAATTGGATTAAGTTTTGGAAAACTTTAATGTCCTAGTTTACAGATCAATAAGGAATGTATGTGTGAATAATATTGTATCACTTTGATTTCAGATATTACCCTATGAAATTCATTCTAACAATGGGTCATAGGAATGCTTGGAACTTGAGTATGATGGCAAAAAAATCTAGAAGTGAAGAGCTATAGTCATCCTTGGTGTTAAAGGCTCTGTTATTTTTTAATGTACTTGAATGTTATTAACTAAGGTTTATTTTATGAACATGGTGTTGCTTCTTTTATAAATACCATTAGGGTGAGATTTATTCAATTCCTTGAGATAATTATAATCAATAGTTTAGCTATGTATTTGGTTATGTAAATTGACATCTTAATGGACTTTGTAAGAAAAATGGAAGTAAAGATATGTATTATTAAGCTTTTAGTGAATAATGATGTTGATTAATATAAGTGTCATAAAAGGAACCTTTTTATTCCATTGATTCCATTGAAATATTGGTATACTTTGATCATGTTCATTAATTATAGGTAAATTTAATATACGTTTAGATGAATTCTTTCTTGTCGTGTATAAATTTGTGCTTATGTTTATAATTGTGATGTAACATTTCATACCTTGGCCTAGGGGTGATTTATCAAACTTGGTGATGGTGTAGATTATGGTGTTTGCTATGATAGAGGTAAATGAGGACTTGAGAAATAAATTATATCAATTCACTATTCAATGTTTGTGATGAAGTTGCTATATTTTCCTTGTTTGATGCATGATATATGATGTAAACATGTGCATTTTCCCTAAACAAATCTAACTACCTACATGCCTATCTATTATATTTAAGCTTGAGTGATTCTCTCAATGTTGTGACCAGTAACCTAAGCTAGTATGATCTCTATTAGGGAGAACATAATTTTATCATCCACAAATGAAAAATAATATGTTTTCCTCTTTGAGGATGATGGTACACAATTAGAATAGTTAAAATAGTTAAAATTGCATGTTTGTTCATAAATAGTTATAGCATTTTTTGGTGAAAATGAATTTAAATTGTTCTTAGGATTTTAGTGTATTAGAAATTATTGGTTTGGAACATTCTATAACAACTCATAATTTGAGGGTAGTATGACATGTTCAGTGTTCAACCTTATTAGCTTTCCTTGGCATGCAAATACAATAGTTTATCAAGTGATTAGAACTTGATTCTAATATGGTATTTAAGTATCATTTAGCATGGGTCTTATAGGCCCTATGTTGTAGCCCTAAGTTAGTAGGGATTATTTCACTATTGAAAATTTCTATCATCAATATTGGGTTCCTTATAATCTACCACCATTGACATTTTGAGACCTAAATTAGCATTGTTAGAGTCCATCCTAGCCTCTAACTAATTTCTAATTTTCATCCATTTCAAGCGGTTTTTTTACAAAGAAAAAAATTATAAAAATATAGGATAGTGGTTTGGGATAATGTAAGTAGTTTCCTTGGAAAAAATAATAGTTTTGGGATATATGGATAATATTATACAGATAGATTTTGACATAATACAAACAAAATGCAAAACTTGAAAGAAAAACTAAGAAGAGATAAGTATTATGGAATCTGGGTGCAAAGATGATGTCGTGGAGGGTGATGTGGATGGTGATTTTTCTCTCCTGTGGTTCAACTTGTCACTCTCATGGGGTTTGACAGTCATTGTCAAGAATGACAATAGAAACTGTCATTTTTAATAGTTTAAAACTCATTATAAAAAAACATTTAAAAAAAGGTTCGAACGAATGGGGGTTCATTTGAACCCATTATTTTATTAATAAAAAAGTCGTCCAAAGGGGGGTTCGAACAAAACTTGTAGGGAAAGGGGGTTTGTTCGAATGTGGGTGTTCAAGAGAACACCTTTATGTGTTCAAACGAAGGGGACATTCGAGCGAACCTATCCATAATTTTTTTTCCCATCTAGACAATTCTTGTTCGTCACTAGAATTGTAACCCACTATTGTGGGATCACCCTAATAGATTAGTTTGATTATAAATATATTTATCATTGATTCATTTCAATGAATCTTTTGAATAAAACTTTAAACAATGAAGAGGAAGCAACAATTGTCAATTATTTTTTCTAATGACAACTATTATTGATTTTATAATTATTTTTAACAATCTATGAGTTTTAGAGGGCTTAAAATATAATACACAAATTAAACTCCAAATGTGTTGCAATGACATTGACTAACTACGTGGTGTGTATACTTGGCAATTATCTTCCCTAATAAGAACTATCTTATTGTTATAATTTCTTAACTAATATTTTGTGAGTGCTATGGGGTTCATAGTATACTATACATAAGCTAACTACGATAGTTATATACTATTTATGCTTTCATCATATTGGGATAAATGCATTTAAAGTAGAGCTTAAGTATAATTTAAAGTGTACTTTGAATTACATGTGAAAGATGATTAGATAACCTAAAAATAAGATTGGATAACTTAAAACAATGTCAAATTATATAGTAGTATGTAGTACCTATCAAATTTTATTTTTTTCTTACATTAGAAACATATTTTTTTTTCTCTTATTAGTTTTAAAATGACTACAACATAAATAATTGATAATTGTTACACATAATTGACTATTTATTGTTGCAAAACTAATGAAATTTCTTTTAGATCTTGAATGCAATAAGACTCACAAATAATTAAAGATCTTACACTAATATTCAACTCTCACTCTCTATGATATTCCCCTTTTAAAATTCTTTTAGTTTCACAAGAGATGGAATATGGTGATTTCTTGCCTATAATAATAGAAGTTTCAACATGAATAGTGCTTGGCTTCACACAATTTTTTTTAAAGAGTTATGTGAATTCACCCCAATGTTTGAAAAATCTATTGTTAATGCTTAAAACTAATCCAAGATTAGTCCTATTTCCTTAGCATAGGTAAGAGTTCAAGGCAAAGGAATGTATGTTAGAGAAGTTTGTGCAACATAAAAATTTCCAAGTATAAAAATAATCTAAAATTTCCAAGTATAAAAATAATCTAAGAACAATTTCAAGGATGTAAAATAGTGGTTTGAAATGTTTCAATTTATATTGTTAAATTATTAGAAATAAAAAATATGCATTATTTGCATATTTGTTAAATACAGTGGAAATTTTAAAATCCTAAGCTTAGTTATTACTGGTGTTTTTTTTGGTTTTTTTGGGGTTTTTTTTGTGGTCTTTGCTGGCCTTTTCTTGGTTGCTGTTGCTTTGTAATTTTAATGTCCTTTCTACAGTCTCTCTGCTTTCGGGATCTTTGACGTTTTATCTCTTTTATTTGTAAACTTTGTGGTTTCAGGTCCCTGTAAAACCTATTTTTTCCTCTTTCAAAAACAAATATGCATTATTTTTCCTATCTATGTATTTAAATTGGATACCTTCATCTAATCATCTATTTTATTTTACATTCAATTTTTTATTTTTCATTGTTGAAGAAGTCATACACATCTATTATCAATTTTCCCTAATAACTATTTATCTCTATCTTAATATTAACTTTACAATTTTATGACCTTACATTTTTCTAAACATGGAAATCTTATCTTTTAACTTCATAACTATACATTTTATTACACATACCAATTTTGAAACACTCTATTATCAAATATATATTAACTGACGCAAGAGGATTCTCCCCTCAGTCAAACAACTATTCAGGTAACTGCAAGAAGTTGGGTCCACATTCAGGAGAAGTGTCATTTTTTAGCTTTAAAACAAATGCACATTCATTTTTTAGAATAGGTACCCATTTTCAAGTGAGTACTTGTTCCAAAAGGTTTGAAACTCATAAGACATGTTTTTCATTTGGATTTAGGGTGAAAAATTGCATGGTAACCAAACATATAGACTTAGACCTACAAGTACAAGGTCACGACAATTTCAAGAGAAAAAACTTTGGTAATATAGCTAATGAGTTTTTTTTTTAATTATTTTATGAAATTAAAACCCATTATATATGGCAATTTCTAGTTTTCAAATATGTAATTTTTTTTTTATGATTTGAGTATTTTTTCTATTTTTTAATTAATTTATGAGGAAATAGGTCCATAAACTCAAAATGTTAGGTTTTCATACTTTTTTTAATAAATTTTAATAATTTTTAAATTTTCTTGTTAAATTTTTTTATGGCATCAATCTATAAACAATTCTTTACATAATGAAAAAAAAAATTCAAAAAATGATAAGTTTAGGTCAAGTTATGTTGCCCGTACACAAGGGTTTTAAAAGCTAGAAATTAGAGCCAATTAAAAATTAATAAATAAATAAATATTATGAAAAAATTATTAAAAAAATCCTCATCAATCTTCATTATAATATACATCTTTCTCCAAAAGGAATTAGAAAAATACTTTTATTTATGTTAAATTATGGTGCTCGTACACGTGCATGGTATGGTCCTAATTAAGCGACTTTTAAAAAGTGGTTTTTATACATGTGTATTAAAAATTATTTTATATCATCTGGGTATTAGAATAAATTACATATTTAAAAACTAGACTCAAAACTTTATATTTCATATTATTGAACTTTTAAAAGATTCAGTGTGTAGGTGCTTCAAATTTTAAGTCCAATTGTGAGAAATTCTAAAAATCAGAAAACAGTCCCACTTTTTTAACATTTTGTGGACCTAACTTCTTGCACCTACCCTTCACAAACACAAACTCACTGGCAAGACTCTACCTTAATTCTAACAATTTGATGAACAAAATTGCAAACAAACTTTAGTTTTATTTATTTAATTACAAAAATACAATCAGTTGGCCTTCTATGGCCTCATTCTATCACAATTTCTACACACAGTGCTCACTAGCGACAACTACTTCTATACTTGTTCCTTCTTGAATTGATTCCTCCCCTACGTGGCTTCTGTCTTCCTACTTGATCAGATGCACCAACATCACCTACTAGGCTCATCCTACCCCACTACGACCTTCTCTTCTCTATAGGTTTATCTAACATTTCACACCTTTTAACTTCCCTCTAATTATGGTGGCTATGTCCATTTGCATGGCTTTTCACACTTACACATATTCACCTCGAGAAAATTCATTGCCAACAATTCACCGCAGGACAATTCACCACCATGACAAATTCACCTCAAGTAAAATTCACCACCAGCAATTTACCGCCACTGCATTAAATTTTTTAATATATATTTCAATTTTCTTGTGTGAATTTGTCATTACCTGAATTTTCGAATTGTAATAATTTGATTTATGATAATAAAAATGAAAATAAGAAAAATAATTAGAGAATTTGATTTATGATAATAAAAATAAAAATATTTTTCAATATATTTTATTTTATCAATTTTCTACGGTTGGTGAATTTTTCTTGTGTGAATTTGTCATGACGGTGAATTTGTCATGTTGGTGAATTTTTCTTGTGTGAATTTTCCCACGATGAATTGTAATAATTTGATTTATGATAATAAAAATGAAAATAAAAATTAAGTTCTTGTCCAAGCAATATCGCCCCCGCCTTCTGTACTCGAATAGCTTTGACATTTTATGCACGTCACAGACTTGTCCTGTTCCACACATCAATACATTTGCCTTTGTGCACCTTCACTTCTCTTCACAACGTTCTAACTTCCACGCGTTAATTCTGGCTTCCAAACGGCCAGCATTGAACTATGTGAGAGTTATTCAATTCTCCTTCAGCAATCGCAATCTCCCCACAAACCAAATTCAACCCTTCACAAGGTCGATGTCGCCTCCAATTTTTTTTACACAACCCTCTGTTATCATCTGCGTAGCTTCTTCCTTTATTGTTTCAAACATGCGAAACCCCTTTCTCAATACCGTGCGCCCGTCTCAGTTCGGTATCTATTTCATCGCAGCCCCCAATTCTTCTCCAGCGTGGGCATTTTTCTTATTGCTCCCTCTCCCCCCTTCCACACTATTCTCCACTTGCCATTTTCTTTTTGTCATTAATATCTGCGGACTCTTCTATTCCTAGCCTGCCCCTTCATCTTTCCACTGGCTTGCGTGACTTTACACCTCATTGGCAACGCCGTTTCCTTTACGTTCCTCCCTGTCATTTTAAATGTAATTTATCATTTGATTAACTATTTATATTCCCCTCTTATCTGTGCATTTTGGAAATCCTTTATGTGGCCGCAACCTTTACGGAGAAATGTCAAAAGATGAACATCATACTTCACAATCAATAATTTAATAAATGAGATTAATCCCATCGAATATTGAAACGTATGTGTAGAGTGAAAATTGAGGTATGATAGTTTGACAATCAATGTCAAAAATGTCCATCAATCGCAGAGACCGAGTCAAACTGTGGGCCAAGAGCAAATGCCAAAACTGAAATAAAACTCGAAATAAAATATTTTTGATTGACTCAGATCGCCCCTGTATAACATAAACTAATCAATGATCCAACACTTAATTTTATTTTAATAAAATAAACATATCCCATCATTTTATCTTTAAAAGTGATCTTGTTTTAAACCACTCTAGCACTTTAATAAAGTAAATCCGTCCTAGCCTTTTATCTCAAAAGCGACTGCTAACAAACATTCGTCGACTAAGCTTTGGAGGACGTGCCATAAATTAATTGGTGGGTTTCAATTAACAAAGTAAAAGTGGGCCCTGGTGAAATGATACATAGGTAATAGCACTCGAAAGCAACAATAAACATTTTTCGTGAGACTTCTAAAAATATACGTTTATTTCTCAACCACAAATGTCCAAATCCTAACCAGAGTTAAGTTAATACAAGTCTTTACTTGTACTTACGAATCCGGAACCTGATTCGCTAATGCGATCACAAGTCCTCTCTTTTCATTACTAATAAAGCTGGCAATTGTCTATCTGTTTTAACAGCCAAACTAAAGGTACGGATCTCTGTTTCAGCCCTAATTCCTCTGGTTTAAAATTTAGTAGTAAAATAACACAACAACCACAAGATAAATGATGAGATTTATTGAATAATCCCGAGCGTCCTTCTTCGTTGATCTCGTTTTGTACACTGGAAAATTACACATTTATTCACCAAAATTTGTCCTCATCACAGATTCACATGCTAAGAAAACTTGTAAAACAGAGTCAAATTTCCCTATTTGCACCGACAATTTTAGTTTTTCAGATACGAAAATCATTGTCAGCAATTTCGTTGATGCTTTGCAAGAAGAGCTTGCATTTGCGCCAATTGCTGTTTGAGAGAATTGATGTGCTGATTATAATTCCGCGCCTGAAGAACGGACTCTGCCTCCAATTCCCCGAGCTGTGAACACAGCCGCTCCTCCGCTTCTTCCACAGTAAATAATCTCATCCTCACCTTCTCCAACTCCGCCATTAACTCCGCTTCATACCGTTGGCTCTCCTCCACCTGCCTTTGCAGCTTCATATTCTCAGATCTCAGGGTCTCTATTTCTAACCGCTCTATCGCTACGCTTATATCCTCCTTGTCGTTCTTCTTCTTGTATGCCGGCGCAATGGAAGGCTGTGAGAAGAAGGAAAAATCAGCAAGAGCAGGAGCCATTATAAATTTCCCCTTCACTAACAAAAAAAAAACTGAGCCTTAGCTTAATGCAGGAAATGAGAGGGAGCAATGGATATATATAATTTCATTATCAACGAGAAAACGTCTACATACAATGAATGTAGATGTCGATTATTCTAGACGCTTTGGCATATTTTTAACCACAATCCGTTTCAAAAGGGCTTAAATTTTTGGCCACAAACCATTTCAAAAACAGTTTGAACGCTAAAAAATGAGATGTCTGAAACATTCTAGTTGTTCTAATTTTGGTTATTCATATTAGGTAAATAGGTTTGGTTCAAGATGGGTTTGGTTGAAGATGGTTAAGTTTAAGATCACCTGTAGAAAAATTATATCTGTCAAAATCGCTTAAAATTAAAAGATCCAACTGTATGTTCTTTAAAAAAAATGATATTAACAATTTATAAATTATCATCATCAATTTTTCTTTAGGTTATCTTCCTCCACCGTCCATGGACAAGAGAGGCCCAGTTTATCTGTGTGGATAAACTTCGTCTAATCTGAACCATAAAATATAAAAATATCTTGGCCTGCTTTTGCTTTGTCTCCCACTCAACAATTCTCACTTGGTATCTGTGAAATCGTCATCTTTACTGAATGTTTAATAACAGGTGATGTGAGGTTTGTTTAAAAGGTTCCTTTGAAATTAAAAGCAATTAGTGAGTCGAGTCGAGTCGTACTGGGGACCATAGTTCTCTTCAGTAATCTTTATGCCTTGAATTTTTTTAATTATGACCATAAATGCTCATCAAATTAGGTATTGCTGAATATGTTTGTATTTGATGTGACAAGATTATTCTTTATTATGCGAGTTGTCTCTTCTCATATAGGGGAGAGGATCCAATAGTTGAGCATGTTCCAATAGTTGTGATAGTAGTTGTTAATATAATGTCAATAGTTGTGATAGTAGTTGTTTATATAATGTCAATAGTTGTGACTTGACTACCCATAATTAAACAAAATGTATTGTTTTGATCTAAAAAGTAACCAATCATGTGATGCCACATCAGCTTTTACTATCCACGATGTGAATGCACAACTATTGGTAGCACTTTTTTTTTGGGCCTTTTTAGACACCTTGACAAAAAGCATGTTGATGCAGCATCATATTTGATGATGTGGCCTTGAAACGAAAGGTATAAGTAGGGGACTTGCCAAGTAAGCTGCTGTAAAAAAATGGGAGTGATTTGAAATTTCCACGTAGGATAATTAGAAGCGCGAAGTTAGGGTGCACAACTACTAGGTCCTCTCCCCTATGTCTCATTAAGAATTTTTGGAATATTTCGGGGAAAAATAATGTTTGTAAATGTAGAGATATATTGGAGTTCAATGATGAATGATGATTGGATGGGTCATAAGATGAAATAAATTAATCTCTCAATTAATATCATTTTGATAGAAGTGTTTAAATAGTCATTTAGTATTTTCATTCTATTGCTTTTGCTTGATTTAAGTTATTTGTTAGGTATTTATATCTTTTCATAATTTGATAACTTCTCTTTTTTTTCTTTAAGTTATACATTTGTCTATTCTAGTGTAGTTCACCATGAAGATCGGTATGTCTCTCATGTCAATTGCTCAAACATTACATTGAATGCATGTCTACCTTGACAAACGAATTGTTGCTAATAGAGGTAAATATATGCTTTAGATTTGCATATACCTAATTTATCATATTTCATGCCTCTTACACTCCAATTTAGGACAACTATATGTATTTTGTATTTAGTCTATTTCTCGTTCTCCCCTTCAAATTTGGATCTTAGTTTAAATTTATAAATCTTTGCTTGTCAATTTTGGGATCTTTTTCTTCCAAGATTTTTACATTAGATTATCTTTTCTTCTTGTGAATTTTGCATTTGAACAAGTCTAATATTTTGCAAACTCTTGTGAAAAATTATGCCACATCTTTCAAACTCCTTTACAAGTTTCTACATGGCTTCTACTAATTTTGTACAATCACTTATAATACATGGCTTCTACTAATTTTGTACAATCACTTCTAACCTTTAGTATCTTCAATTCAACCTAATTTGCCCACTTCTAGGGTTCATATAGATTTGAAACTTTATTAGTAGCATTTGCACAACTATGTCACTCTTTGGTCCCATTAGCATCTAGTTGTTTTTTTGATATTCTTGTCTTCCTTACACCAACAAAGAAGTTTCAATGGTTGATAGAAAAATCATAAACCACATAGTTGTGTCCATTATGACCACTTTGCCATCATCAATATATTTTGTATCTTAGATCTTTCTTATCACGGGTTTGAGATTTTCAATTATATTTTTTTTGTTCATAATACTTTTGTTATTGTATACTAGATTTACTATTAGATTTAGATTGGATTTATAATTTTATTAGTTCTAAAAGTAAAAATAAAAAGCATTTTCTTGTCCTAGATTTAGATTTTGATACAAGTCTTGTAGTTTTGCTTTATTAGAATAATTTGATTTTATAAAATTGTTGTTAGGATAACTTTCTATGATTCATTTCAAAGTTTATAGAGAAAACTCAAACACTACCAATCAACACAATAGAAACTGGAAATTAAAATAACTTCACCCATATTAAAGATTGATGTTTCAACACCAACAAAATTATAACTTCACCCATATTAAAGATTGATGTTTCAACACCAACAAAATTAGTTGAGACAAAATAGAAAGTTAGTGAATATTGTATGTAATTTGGGAGACATTGATTTTATTGATTGAGAAATAGTAGAAGAATTTATTTATTTAATAGTTCTTGAATTTACTTTCTTTTCATTCTATTTTTCCTTTCATTGAAATTTAACTATGAAGAGAAAAGAATTTATTACTTGCTATTTTTTTTAAGTTTCTATTTATGACACTATACTAATTTGAAACAAAAATATTATATCTATTTTCCATTTTGATCTAGAAACTACTCCAAACATAATTAAATTTTCAAACAATTCAAGTAAGTGAAACAACTAAAACATTCCAATTGTAATCCAAACATCGACATGGCAAACAAAAGAACTTGTAAACACTCAAATTTTACAAGAAATTTAAAACTAACAAGAATTTTACACTCAATTTAAAGATATCAAAGAAATATCAAATCCCCTATTTCCCCTTTTACGTTTAATTTGAGACTTTTCCCCTTTTTCCCAAAGTAAAAATAATTTTATAACTCTTCAAAGTTAAAAAGGGAATAAAAGTTGTTATTACTTATTTCTTTGATTAAAATCGAGATAAAAATAAAAGTCTAATATAAAAACCCTTAAGTTTAGGAAGGGGAAAAGTGAAAATTATGACATTTATATATAATTATTAGTTGGAAAAGGTTATAGAAATAAGTGATTACTATAAAATAGTCTCAAAAGATAAACAAGGGAAAATAATTTATTAAATTCATTGAGATATAGAAGGTGTGATGGTTTGAAAACAATTTGAAACAAATTATATAAATTGTGTATGAGAGGCTTGGAAGGCATGGAGATCACTCAATCATGAAGGTGGTTTGGTGGGATATGAGCATTAGAGAAGGCGCTTATAGAGTGTGTCCAACTCAAGGTATAGAGTACACCTAAAATTTCCCTATTAGGACTTTATACTATGTTTTTGCTCTAGGGTATGTGCAGGATCATCATGGAAAAAACAGGCCCTTAAGTGGCAATGAAAATTTAGAAAAATCAGAGTTAGGCAACTTGACATAAAAATTTGAATAAGTTATCTATATTATTTCAAAAATATGTAAGAATAGAATCCGTGGCAAATTGAATGTAGTTTCTAAACTACTAAGTTTATTTTTTATTTTTAAAAGTCTATTTGGTGAAAATTTGAAATTTCAATGCAAGAGGTACTTAAATTTCGTGGAAAAATAAGAAGTAGGTGTCTCATTCTAATTCACCCTAACCACAATAAAATGATAATATTTTTTATAAGATTCTAGATATAAGTAGAGGACCTATGTCCGATGTGACATATTTTTTAAATTTTTTCAAGTAAATAATTAATTATGAATTTTTATTACAACTTTTAAAAAAATATAAAAACTGTGATGTCAAACCACCTTAACTTGGTCAAAACTTCATGAAATTCAATTTTTTTTTAATCCTATAAGAGTGTGACGATATTTTGATTCAAAAATTATGATACCGCTTTGAAAGTTATAGATGTTTTTCAATCAGCCTATCAATCAAGACTTTAGTCGTAATTCTAATAGAAAATGAATAATAATTATTTATTAAATTCAAAGTAAAGAATAATTTATATTGGTGGAAATATGAGAGTCTCCTCTACAAACCCTTTTCGTTTCATCAATTTTGGCTAAAAATAAAGTCGCTAGCCACATGGATGAAGTCTAGAAAAACAAGGTGAGTTGTCAAACACATTTTTTGCGTTGACTTCTTAGGATTGGCATGTCCAAGCCAAATGCCAAAGCAAGCTCGAGGCTAATCCCTAGGCAATAAATTCTTTGTCAGAAATATCAGATATCTGTTTCAAATCGGATATCCGTTTTGAATCGGATATCCGATTTGGTTTATATATGATTTAAAAAAAAAATTACACTTTATAATATATGATTTAGAAAATGCAATAAATATTTTATAGTTTATTTTAATATATCTAGTTTAGAATATACAATATAGTTTATAATATAATATATAATATATAATATTATTATGTATAATATTTAAATATTATTTCTATATTTTAGTTAATGTATATATATATATATTACTAATATATAAAATATTATATAACTAATTAATATTACTAACATATAAAATATTTAAATATCTCTTTCCCTCTCTCTCTCTCTCACTATTCCCCTCCTAATTCTCTCTCCCTCTCTCTACCCTTCTTCCCCTCTTCCCCTCTCCCTTCTCTCTCTCTCTCTCTCTCTCTCTCTCTC